>OY288239.1:87939096-88504096 GCA_958450325.1 Agrostemma githago | reverse complement strand
TAAACCCTAAAAACCCTAAACCCTAAAACCCTAAACCCTAAACCCTAAACCCTAAACCGACCATCAAAGTAGAACAACTTGCATTCATCAATCACCACTGCATATTTATCTCAAACTGCAGACTCTTATATATTGCTACTGTCAGCAGCCTGTTGAATCTGGGAGTATTCACAACAGATCAGTTTTGGGGTCTAGGGTTAGGGTTTTAGGAATTAGGTTTAGGGTTTTAGGGTTTAGGGTTTAGGGTTTAGGTTTAGGGTTTATGGTTTTTAGGGTTTAGGGTTAGGGTTTAGGTTTTAGGGTTTTAGGGTTTAGGGTTTTAGGGATTTCGGGTTTAGGGTTTTGGTTTAGGGTTTAGGTTTTAGGGTTTTCGGGTTTTAGGGTTTAGGGTTCAAGGTTTTAGGGTTAGGGTTTAGGGTTTTTAGGGTTTAGGTTTAGGGTTTAGGAATTTTAGGGTTAGGGTTTTAGGGTTAGGGTTTTAGGGTTAGGGTTTTAGGATTTAGGATTTAGGGTTTAGTGACCTTAAATTTATGTTATTTATTTTTAAGGACCTAAATTTTACTTTATTTAATCTTAAGGACACAAACTTTACGTTATTTAATATTAAGCACTCAAACTTTATGTTATTTGTCGTTAAGGATCTAAGTTTTATGTTATTTATTTTTTAGGACTTAATTGTATTTATTTATTATTAAACACCTTAACTTTACTATATTTACAATTAAGGTCCTCTATTTTATTTTATTTATAATGAAGAACCTAAACTTTATCATATTTATAATTAAGTTCTTAAACTTCATCATGTTTATAAATAAGGACCTAAGTTTCATCATATTTATAATTAAGGACCTAAAATTTATCATATTTGTAATTAAAGCCTTAACTTTAATGTATTTATAATTGAAGACCTAACTTTATTTATAAATAAGGAACTAAACTTTATTTCATTTTGAATTTCATGCTTAAAGTTGGATGTATTCGCTATTTTTCTAACAATTTTATATTTTACGTTATGATTTCGTTATAATTCTGTTTTGTTTCGACCTTATATTTCATCATTTTTTTCAAACTTTATTTTTATTTTCGAGTCAAACAATATTTATTTTTATTTTAAAAAGATTTTAATTCTTCTAATTCTATTTATTTGATTTTCATCGTAAACTATTTATTTTTCGCGAGGGAATCTATTTATCTATGAATTGTCATTTTAAGCTCGAATTTAAGTTATTTCTTTTGTTACAAGTGTCTAAACATATTTATATAATATTTTTAACTAAGAAATATTTGTATTTACGAAAATTTAGCCTTTGATGATTGTATTACGAATTTTCGTAAATAATTGTTTTTCAACGCGAGATTTACTGGTATTGTTTTGAAATACCTTTATGTTATGTTTGAGAACTTGAATTTGGATTCGAAATTCTTCAAGCGTTTGGTAATCCCTTGGATTTGGATTTGAAATTTAGACCAAATCCAACTTAGTTCAAATTTGGTTTTCTCAAATTCTTAATATATGGTAGTCATTTCAAATCCCCACTTATTTCTTTTTTGTTTTTTCCGTATAATCTTGTTAGAATATATTTATTTCTTCATTTTTTTTCGTAATTTATATTTTTCTAATGATAATTTTTTTTTAAAAAAAATTGATCACCTTGACCCGACTCTACCCGCCCAAATTCCAAATCCAAATCCAAATCCAAGGGTACCCAAACACAATTTTGGATTTGGATTTGAATTTGGATTCGAATTCTAAAAATTCAAATACAAGAATTGAATTCATGATATTCAAATCAATTCCGAGTATCCAAACGCAACCTTAACGATTTTACGATTCTTCTTTTTTATCAACTCACGAATTATTTAAGACCTTTTTCCCATGTTTTAGACAGACACCTCTTGTCACACTCTTAATACTTTTTTTTCTTTATACATTTCATTTCATTACGTTAAAACTTAAATATATTTTTTTTTCTTTCTCATTTATTTGTTGCTTAATGAGCAAACTTTTCACTTTCTCTTTCTCTCTCTTTTGGCTGATTTATGTAGGGTTGTGTGTCATAGATTTCATCAAATTTTACTTCAGAAAAACATCCATTTTCTATTCATTCATTTTGCAAATTAATCAACAAAAAATTTCTTCCTTTTGATCTCTTGGCCATCACTTCCAGCCGTCTTTCAAGACAAATTCTTGTCTCAAATCGACTCTTGATCGTCTCGTTTTCGTCATCAAATTAATCGTTATTCCGATCCTTTCGTTAAGTGAATAATCGATGTTATTTACTTTGATTCTCTTAGTTTTCTCATGGTATTTTTCTACCATACTTGTCGTGTGCTGTACTGTAGGATTTGTGGACGAATTTATTATCGACTCGAATTCGGATTAGAGATAACGTCGATGTTACTCGGTATCGCATGATTTTATTTGTGTAATTGCATGTATATAATTATATTTTTTATATTAAACTCATCCCTAATTTTTAAGAACTTGGTTCTTAAATACTATACGTAAGAATTTGGTTCTTGTTTTGACAATCTTAAGAAGGTTCACAATGGAATAATTTTATTTCTAAAAGTTCTTATTCACAACCTCAAGGGTCAGAATCACCATTCTGGGTGCTCTAAATGATTGAATGGATGAGAGGGAGTACATTGCTTCGCCAAATAACATGCCCTTTAATAACGATAATGAGATCTACATTATAACACTTCCCTTGGATGTTCATCATCAAAAAAAAATATTTTACAATGCGAATGGACCGTGCTGACTCGTTAAAACCTTACTAGGAAAACTCATTGAGAAAAACCATGGTTAATGAAAAAGAGTACAACTCGCATCACTCTCTCTCATGATTACATAACTTAATACATGTTGAAATGATACATCTTAAATTAAAAAGAGTAGAACTCGCTTTACTCCCGAACGAATCGTAATGTAATACATAATTTTCGGAGATCTAGGGACCTGAAACAAAACTCGACAAAAATTGACTGGTCTATTCTTTAGGTCATATAACGCGTCCTCCGTGATTTACACGACCAATAGAGGTGAAATGAGATTATCGGAAAGTGATAAACCGCATCGACTTAAAGTCGAAAACTCGTGCAAATGGACATGTGCCTAAAATTTGAGACTGAAATTGAACTGGACATATTTTGAAGATTCTGCGAAGACGTGGTAAGAAAACAGGAAGAAATCCCAGATAGCTTGAGTCGTAATGTATAATACTCCCTTCTATAATACTACATGTGTTTTTCTCCCCCTTCACTCGGGGAGGAAATTAAGAAAAAATATGAGATTACAAAGTGAAAAGGTGTTGGTTTATGTGTAAAAGAAAAAATAAAAATTGAAGAAAAAATAAAAAATGACTACATCAAAAAAAAAGAAAAAGGGAAGAATAGTGAATTAGTGAACAAGGAAAGAGGGAGAAAACTTACATTAGGAGGGACTACATGATTTTCGAAGATCCGAGGACCTGAAACAAAACTTGCTGAAAATTGGTTGGTTTATTCCTTAGGTCATATGACGCGTCCTCAAAGATTTATAGAACCAACGATTGAGAAATGAGTGTATCTACAAAAGAGTCGAAAACTTGTGTAAAAGCGGGACATGTACTTGTAATTTGGGGCTAAAATTGAAGTGGACCTACAAAAGAGTCCGCGGTAAGGGTGGTAAGAGAATTGGAAGAAAACGAGAAATTGTCCGATAAGACCTCCAAGACAGCTCAAATCGCAGTGTATATAATACACAATTCTCGGAGATCCGGGGACCCGAAACAAAAATTATCGAAAAATACAATGGTCTATTTCTTAGGTCATACTCCGTATAATACATTCTTCTAGATTTATAGGACCAACAGAAAGCAATGAGAATATCGGATCTCATTGGCTACAAGTATAGAAGGGTAACTTGGGTAATATGAGTACATCATTATATGGGATAAAATACGTAATTTGTAAAAATACAGTGGTGATTGGGGAATATAAGATGGTAATTTGTAAAAATACGTAAATATATGGTGATTAGTTGTAGTTTGTCCATTTGCTTATTATAAAATACAACCCAGTTTGTAAGAAAAATGGTGTAATTTACACGGGTTAACACTTAACCGTACTACTCCGTATAACATTACAAGTGATTCTTATAGCTTCGGACATTATTTGTAAGTTTGAATAACACACTCTCCCCATTCCTCACAAGTTCTGCTTCTCATAACTTTGCTACAGCTTGGCATAAAGTCGGGTCCATGGAAACTACCACCTGCAGCATTAAGCATTATGACGTGACATCAATCACACAAATGGAGCTTCGCAGGCAAATATACCCAAGTACTCATAAAAGTTAAATACATACCTTCCCGATACTATTACCCGAGTGTAGATATTCAACAGCATCTGCAACAGATTCAAGCCCCACGAACTTTTTCGGGTCCACACTAACCTGCAGGACACAGCAAAGTATATCAAATTATACGAGACTGAAAATAAAAATCAATGATCTAAGAACGATAGGATTAACAGAAAGACAATGAACGAGGGGTGAATGAGTCTATAGAGAGATGAGATGCTCCGGCAATTAAAATGTAGAGTAGCAACTAAAGTTGGGAAATCCTCAAACAAAGGCTATAGAGAGATGTTAATAGAGTATAACTGGTTGGGCTCTCGCGAGACTGTCTCACGTCACAAGCATCGTAAGGCATGTCATTTATGGTATGTGAGTACAATTATAAATACAAGGTAAGAAATACTAGAAGGCAAAAGGCACATTAAACTAGGAGGATTTACACTAAAATAGTGCAAGCCTGTACATTAATCGATATGAGCAACTAAATAAAGAGACAGATGCGGAAAAGCAAAGTGGTTAGACTAAAACTTTTGGTACCTTCAACATTCCAGAGGAGTAGGTGTTATATAGCTTGTCCAGATGTTGTCGCCACAAATGACTATATTGGGGAAGAAAGAAACCAGCCTGAAGAAGGGCAAGTTGCAGGTTAATACCCTCCAAATCCCTTCACCTCCATTTTGTTATCCAAACAAACCTCCATTTCCCCAATCCAAACATACCCTTATTAAAGGAAACAAACAAGCATATTTTTCTTCAAGGAATCGCATGCAGCACAGCAGCAGACTCAGATTTACTGACAGAAAATAATATGCGGAGTAATATGTAAGAATTCAAGATGATATCCCAAGTAAAGAGAGAGACACTCATACCACAGTTTGACTCTTTGCTAACAGTTTTTCACAAATTCCAGGATAATTTGAAGGCTTCCACCCATGTTCTCCTTGATACTGCACACAGAATGAATATCAAGCTATGTTTTAGAAACTTCTATTAAAATCATCAACTACATGGAGCAATCCCAAACGTATTAGACAAAAGCTCTGGTGAGCATCTTGCACAGTCACTAATACATTTCCAAACGAAATGGGCAGCAAGGGAAATAAAATCGACATGCTAATATGTGTATCACCATTCACCAGGCGATACCCCAATGTCAACAGCATCATGTGTGTACAATAACACTTTTCCCCCTTTTGGGTGCATGTAGAACCAAAGAAAGAAGCTGCCACTACAAGAATCAAGGCGTTTACCGACCGCCTGAAATGATAGGCAATCACATAAAACACCGACAGATTGACTGCTTTGCCGACGGAACAAGTATTGGTCGGTAAATTACCGAGTACAAATTTTTCACTGACCGATATCAGTCGGTAAAGATTTTTACCGACCAAATTTATTGCGGTCGGTATTTTCCGGTTGCTAAACAGCGCTTTTCTAGTAGTGTGCACATCTATCCAAGATACTTGTCCCCAACAACATACCAAAATTAAATAGGGGAAGAAGATGATAAAACTATAATAAAGAGAAAAACAACTTCATGATTTCGGATGATGATTCATGTCAGCCGACCTCAAATCTTTTTGGGACTAAGGCTCTGATGTTGTTGTAAAGAGGAAAACAGCCCAAGTATTTCCGGTCTTCCGGATCACAATAAGATCAAATCAGTAGACCGTAGAAATTACTCAGTGGCTCAAAAATCAACAATACAACAAGAACTCAGACTTAGTCCAGAATTATGAAAATTACCGGACATCATTTAACATTATACGTAGTAACTGATTGCAGTTCTAGGAATAACAAGGTCTAAACTGGAAATAGTAAGCACATAAGGTATATACTGAATTCAAACAATAGCGTACCTGAGATATCATTCCAATCACCACAAGCCGACCAAAGATTGCAAGAGCATTCAAGCACATGTCAAACATTTGACCCCCAACTGACTCATAGATAATATCAATTCCTTTGGGAAACTCTTCCTTTAAAACCTGGGATAAAAAACATTGATCTCTTCTTTACACACACACACAAGCTACTTTTAGCAAACAAGCGATTAAACGAATATGTGACAAGAGTAGACATATGAACAGTGTACTACACTACAGAGGAAAGAAACATCTATTTGCACCAGCATCTGTCATTGCTAAAGCCTTGTTAAGGAAACCCAACTCACCCAAATGACTGCTTTCTCACAGTCAAGCTAAAAGGCAAAAGCGATAAGCTGTCTTTTTCTTGCATCCAAAGTCTACGCACTAAGGGATTATCAAGAATTTTTGGTCAGCCTTGACAACACACTCTGTGAGAGAGAAACCATGCTGGATTATATATTAAGAAGCCTTAAACTTACTGCCAACACTTGAGACGTTTGTGAGCAGGCTCATAGGACGACAATCATTAATCCTGACGACAATCATTAATCCTTGCATCAAACCACTCTTCGTTATATGGTATTAAACCTCAATTAGTCTTGATCGCATAAAAGGTCGTTGTCAACCGTGCTCAGCTAAAACTCAACAGTGTCTCAAAATACAAGTAAAAGCATGGCTATAGAAAGATGGTGTGTGTGATCAGGGGTGTAAACGATCGTAGAGCCCTCGGAATCGGCTCGGTCAAAGCTCGGCTCAAGCTCGGTCAAAACGAGCTCGAGCTTGTTCAAATCTGAGCCGAGCCCGAGCTCAATAAGGCTCGGCTCGGAAGCTCGTTTGGGCTCGTTTTTTAAGTTTTTTACATTATAAGTTTAATAATTTTAAATTCTAATAATTCAAAATATATGTGTAAAAAACTCGGTAACAATATGTGTAAAAAAGCCCGAGTTTGTTACATTTAAAATTTTGTAACAATATTTTTTTGCCTTCTAAAAAAGTTATTTTTTAAATTATATATATTTATAAAGAAACGAAAAAATATAAAGGTAAACGAGCTTGGTACGAGTTCGAGCTTTATACGAGCCAATCTCGAGCTTCAATTTTTTGAGCTCGACGAGCTTCGAGCGTAGCCCGAGCCCGAGTTCAAATTTACGTAACAATGGAGATTCTAATAATTACTTGCCACCACCGGTCAAAATTAACAAGAAAAGGAAATACAGAATACTGATGTATAGAAGTTCTGAAAGAATAGAAAAAAAAAGAGAGAATATAACAGCGACCAGAAGGGTTACAATCCAAAATACAGCAAGCAAGTAACCCAAACACCTGAAATGAAGTCGCCTATGTTGACAAAATGTATCCCGTATGGTACATGTGTTGCAACTCTGAAAATGAGGTTGATGACCCCAGCGTCAAGGCCTTTACTGCATGCTTCGAAGTTGCCCCCCTCCCTCTTTTCCCACAACACACCCAAAAGATGGAACAGATATGTATATATAAAGTATACACCAAAATCAAGTCCTTAATACATACAGTACTCCATACTTAAAGTCATGCGTGTACTTTTAGAAAGCAAAAAGGAAGGTAGCTTACTGTTTTAATATCTTCATCTTTGTAGTTTATCACTCGATCAACTCCCAGGCTTTTTAGAAACATAGCCTTGTCATTACCTCCACAGGTTGCTATGACCTTGTTGCCACCTAATTTTGCCAGCTGCAAATCATATAATTGAGTGTTACGATGTATGTACCTAGAAAGATTTTCAAGAACAGGAGCTTATCTCAAAGAATTTCTTAAAAAAATATACTCCATATACATGTACTCCAAAATAGATTCCAAACAGATCATCAAAGAACAGTGTGCATAGATTAGACGAAAATGGAAGGGAAAGATTGTTTTTCTTCACTAAATTTAACATCAGGTGTTTAGATATGATGTTTACTGCTTAAGAGAACAATCAGTTATAAGAATTGGAGACGCAAAAAAGGTAGCAAAAGAAACAGCAACGCCATATCACCATGGTTCAAATGGCTTGCACTATATGAAAGCAAGAAACCTGTACAGCGAATTGTCCAGTCCCACCGGCAGCAGCAGTAATCATAACTGTCTTTCCTGAACCCATATGTGCCGCCTGTGGTTTACATCAACGCAAAAGCACAATGTGAATAAATTGCCAATCAACTAATAGCGCAATAAAACAAATTTATCACATTTTCTCAAGATAACATATAACTTTATCGGTTTCAACAAATTAAACGAGAACTATAATAGCCATTGCAGATAAGATAGAAAGGTATGGAAAGTTTAGACCTGCTCGAGAGCAATCGAAGCTGTTAGTCCAGAGGTAAGCATAGCAACAACTTCTGGTTCAGGTCTAGCGACTGGAAGAATAAACTTGGATGGAACCTTAGGGAAAGAATGAGAGACTTACATAAAAATTGTGCAATTCCAAGTAGAAAGAAATTGATTGAAGATTAGTAAGGATCAAAAGAACAAATTAATGAAACGACATACAATCATAAACTCGGCATAGCCTCCATATGTCATTACTGCAGCAGCAGAGCCAATTTTTAAGTCGTTCACAGCATCCCCAACAGCAGCGATAACTCCAACAGCCTGCAAGGCATTACCCAATCCCCAAGTTTCATATACAATACAAGAATAAAAGTTAACACGTCAGGAAAATTCGCATCCTTTCTCCGTTCCTTTACTAGTGCCCTCTCTAAAAGATCCAAGCACACACCAATCACTGGTGATCATTATCAAAGTGGCAGGGTCAATACATAGCCTAGCAAAGGCTCTTATCAGCACACAGTTTTTTCCCTCATGCAAAGCAGTGCAAGAAATTGATGCCCATTACAAAATTGCTGAAGCCATGACCAAGTTGTGAAGAAAACTAGAGATTTTTATATGCAAACTATTAAGCAAAATTATGTTTTCAAGGAGCACGGATGACCCATACTCAAAACCGCATTGAGAATTGTTATGGAGTCAACTCAACCAAAACCTTGGCTATGGTTGGGGCCCATTTATATTCTATTACACCCCTCACTCGAATGCCCATCAGACTTTAAGTTGGGGCTTTCAGGGTTCAAACTCTT
The DNA here is from genome assembly GCA_958450325.1 of Agrostemma githago. NCBI lineage: Eukaryota > Viridiplantae > Streptophyta > Magnoliopsida > Caryophyllales > Caryophyllaceae > Agrostemma > Agrostemma githago. Next base: position 88,494,788 of record OY288239.1, on the reverse strand, counting down.
GAGTTTTGGCTGTGATACCATGTTATGGAACCAACTCAACCAAAACCGCTATGGTTGAGGCCCATTTATATATATTCTATTAAGAATTGCATCAAACTATCAAAGACAATCCAGTGAACCATTATGCTTTGTTCCATCGGAATCTTTTAAACCAAAGAGTAGTGCCTCTTTGGCTCCATCACATAGAAATTCGGAGTGGTCTTAAAAAAAATGTCCTCTGTGCCACAATAAGTTAAAAGGCTGAACATTCCGAAGCCCTGAGAGTGAAAGAATGGTGAATATTTGGTTCCGACTAATCATACAGCAAAAGAGGCCATAAAAATGAACTGTCGATCATTTCTTTCCCGTGAATAGCAGTATCATTGAAAGCTGAATTTTATGTAGCCTCTCAGCATTGAAGATGCATTAAAGTTAAATGCAGCATTCTATTTCTTCCTCACCTCAAATCCAGCATCAAATGGAAGATTGCTAGCAATGTCTCCATCTTTGCCACTAAAATAGCGGCCTGAACTAAAATTGACCTGTGCATCAGAACGTTGATTAGGAAAATAGTACTTGTACTATAGTGAAACAAATACATATGGACATCGGAAAATCCCTACCCATAAAGACCCATCAACAACATAAATGCGCCAAATTCAACCATACAAGTCCTTCCAAAGTTTGACCAAATCGACCAAGATTCTTATCACGTGTTTAAACAAAACTTGACTGTGCAGGCATAATAACAACAGAGCCTTAGTCCCACAAATATTTGGGGTCAGTTAACATGAATCATTATCCGAAATCGTCAAGTCGTTTCCACAAAACAATCATACAAAAAAGATAATAATAGCAATATTAGGAAGGTGAATAATGAATTTTAGAAGGGTTACAAACTCCAAGTTAAAGAATAAAAGTTTAGTAGGTAAAAGTAATTCTTTACGTTTACTTTTTCACACTTGCCAATGCACGTTTTCTTTTGTATATATCTTTAGTTAGGTATTTCTAAAAAATATAAAAATTTGATATTTATAACGTACTCGATTAAACAATTTAAACAAGATTTCACATGACTATATTTTATCTTATATATTATAAGTTACATTGACGATTTCACTCACCTATGAATAGTGACCAAAAAGTAAATGCAAAGAATCAAATGAAACAAATGAAATAATAAGAATAATAGCTAGGTTGCATGGACACTCCTCCAAACCGTCGTGTCGTGTCGGACACACGGCAATACGTCTCGGACACCTGAAAAACCGTGTCCGGTTTTTTTAATTTATTTAGAGACGTGTCAGACACGTTTCAGGCTATTTTGAGACGTGTCGACCACGATTCATACTATTTGAAAACTCATCGAACACACTTAGCGTTGTTTATGAATTTGTGGACTTTAATAAAACAATATTATATGTTTATAGGGGTTACTTGATACTACAAACGTTTTACTTAAGACTAATTAATTAATTATTATATTACAGTAGTATAACTGTTTAAGCTTTTTAAGATTTGATTTTAACTTTGAGTTTATAAGACTTTAATTTTTGTTTTGTTATTTTACAATACTTGCGATAGTTTAAGTAACCAAACGGTCCAAACTTATATCTTAGGTATAAAAAATCTTCAAATTTTCTTTGTTTAAATATGTATCTTGATTTTTTTTTTCTGCCGTGTCCGTGTCCTATAAATTTTCGAACGTCGTGTCCCGTGTCCGATACGTCTCCGTGTCCGTGTCGGTTGCAACCTAGAATAATAGTACTTCCTCCAACAATCTTAGATGGCTAGAGGAAGTAATAAAAATAATTAAGAAAACTACTTAAAACAATAAAAAATAAAAATAAAAGATAGCCCACAAATATCCTCAACCACAAGAATTCTCTCCCTCCATGTCGTCCTATCCAACGCCATAGCTTCTCCAATCCCAACTCCCAAGGAAGCTCATATCGTTCTCAATCACCTTTATCCAAATTTGTTTAGCTCTTACTCAACCCCGCACCAACCTATGCTTTCTCCATCCTTCAACACAGATCCGTGCATCAATCGCCCTCCGTCTCATATGCCCAAACCATCTTAACCGATTCTCCATCGACTTATCCTCTACAGGGTTTACTCGTACTTTTCCCTTATCACCTCATTTCTAAGTTTGTCATTTTGGTATGTTCACACATCCTTCTCAGCATACGCATTTCTTGTGGGTCTAATTGTTGTTCCGTAGAATTTGCCCTTTAATCAGAGGTATGCCTTATCACATAACAACTCCATTGCGCTCTTCCATTTAAACCACCCTGCCTTGACCCTATAGCTCACGTCATCCTAATTCATCTTTTTGGAGAATAGACCAAAGATAATGAAAAAACTTTGATCCTCGTATAATATTTCCATCAAAAGTGATCCTACATGTCAATCTACTACCGCTTTCGCTAAATCTACAATCTAAATATTCAGTCTTACTTCTGCAACCTAAAACTACAAGTCTCTAACGTGTGTCTCCAAAGTTCAAACTTCCTTCCAACTCAGTTTTTGTTTATCAATCAATATTATATAATCTGCAAACATCACGCACCAAGGAATATCCTCTTGAATTGACCTTTGTTGAATTTAGTTTGAAGAAAGCTAAAAACCTAAAAACAATATTGAAAGACCAAAGGAAGCAAGAGACATTTAAAAGAAAATATATCAGGTCAAAAGTACCAAATAGAAAACTTACATCACTAGCATTAACCCCAGCGTATAATACTTTTACAAGAACATGATTAGGCTTTATTGGTTGTGTCAATGAAGCGCTACGTATCCTTGTAGCAGCACGAAAATTGTGATTCAAGGAGTCAACAACTCTGAGAAACAAGAACATTCAATAGATATTACGATTCTAGCCATGCATTAATGTTCAAAACAACCATTAACTTGATGTAAATCACAAGGCGCAGTGAAGCATGAACCATCTCTAGTCAAATAATAATAAAATATGTAGCGGCCTAGATGAAAACGCTTACGCCTTGCCTCACAGTCTATATCAAAGGACAAGAAAGAGGAAAATCCTGATTATTTTGTTTGGCTACAGTAAAGTCTGAGATAGTAACAAAAGCTTTGCCCTGGAAATTTGACACCACTATTTTTCTTAGACGTTACACTAGATTGACAGAAATCAGTAACCATACCTAAATATTTGAAAAAATACAATAAATAAATAATCAATAAACAAGTCAGTCAAGCTAAATTATGGAGTAGCTGATGCCTGATAGTGAAGCTAGTATATTTTCATTAAAAAGAATGGAGAATTTGGGTTAAAGGGGCTTTAATAGTTTAATCAACATAAATAGTTACAATATTCAAAATTAAAGCTGAAGATTTCATATTCAATAAGAGAAGTATCCTGGAGAAATGAAGGCGTTAGAATGTTGGGCATAACGTTATAAACTGTAAGTAAGTTTTATAGCTTGATTTCTCATTTGTTTTTATGATTTATAAAAACTTAGAACATAGCGAAGTATATTGGTTGAGTGCATCCTTCCCCTGGGTTTTTTCCCTGGTTGACAAGGGTTTTTCCACGTCAAAATTCTTTGTGCCTTAATCACTTTACATTTGTTGCTCATTTCGATTTATTTAGGAATTTCTGCCAGCGTAAAACAACCACACACCATACCTACTTGCCTAGCTCAGCTCAACAGTTTCAGTCAGTTTAGGACTCAAATATTCAGACCCGCTTTTCGGAAACTCTACCCAACAGACTACGAGCTAAGTTTGGGTAGAATGCACACTTGAAAGGTCAACTCAACTAGGATAAATTTCAAGTTAGTGCTCTTAACCAACTGATGCAATCTTTCCACTGGAAGTGGCCACTGACACTTCATGTGCTGACAAGTGCAAAAGTGAAATTTGAAAACTATTTTCATTTGTCATTGCTTTTCCAGATGTAATTTTTTTTAAAAGTAGGACCAAAATAAATGAGGGTGCGTGTAGAGAGCTCTACTACAGAAGTTGTGAAACTGCTTACTTCTCTCGAAGGAAAGAAAGTTTAAATGGAAAGCAGAACAAAATATTTACCAGTTTCTGCTATTGTACTAATAGTAATTTACAAGCATGGGCACATGGCAGCAGCATGAATATTCAGCCAAAAAAAAGACTAATTACTGAGGATATGAAACTTCCATGGAGTATTTAAAGTAAGATGGCTCTCACATTTTCTTGAAGCTCTGAGGCAACTTGATAACCAATGGGTCAACTTGAAAGAATTTTCTACTTGATTTTGGTGAAGATACTCGGTATTTTGCCTCTTCCTCAGGAGTTGGCCAATACTCCATTCCTCTACGATTTGTTATCCATAAACAGCAACCAGCTTTAGTGTCATCTATGATGAGCTCTAAGGCACCTAAATGGTTTCCGTGGATGATTGTCAGCATAAACAAATCTTTAGCTTAGATGAATTTCAGAATCAATACTAAGAACAAGAAACATATCTGGAAAAATGCTACTACTACATAGTACATAAATATAATACCGTTCACCACCGTTTCCATTGGTATGAAGCCCTCAACCAATGCTACAAATTTAGGGTCCACCTTTGACCCTAGTTCCGTTTCAACAAACTGCACATATGAAAAACTTTAGCACCCAAGATTCAATGCAACATAAAGTTACACTTGTGCCTCAAAGGCTAGCGGCTATAGGAGGGTAAAGGGGACACGTGAAGTCGTGAACGCTCTCTTCTTTAGACGATCTTTTACTTCTAATGGCTCGTGATTGGGATTTAATCTGAGATGGCATCTCTCGGCTACTGCTTCACAACATAAGTAACATAGCTGGCTTAGCAGGCCTTTGCGCTACGCCCTCGTAGATCAAGCCCACATGTGTGCATAATGAGCTTCGTGCCTTCACTAGTTAAGATTGACTAATCAAAAAACAATTATTCAGAATCTTTTATTTGTCAGAATCAAGTTGGTAAGCCTGATACTCATTTGAACCAGCATACTACTTTGAAGTATCAAGTGGTCATTTAGTGAGTTTCAAATGAGGCAGGAACCATTTCTTTGTTCGAGAATCAAACCATGTTGGGCAACCTACATGGAATGATGGTATCTTCAACCGCAGGAGACAGGTATTTAGCACGTGTTGGAACCTATGTTACTTTGATTCTTCACTTTCAAGGCTAATAACTGCCATGACACTCAAGGCATACAGAAAAAATATCACCTCTCCAAGCAAAGATAAAGGCAGAGGCTCGCATGGCAAAATTAGAGAACGAGGCTAATATTTGAATTACATACTCGTATATAATATGATTTTTTACGACTTGGGGGTTCATGTCTGCTGTATCTGATTTTAGATTTGAAACTATTCAAACAATTAAAAATTACAATTAATATTGTTGTGAAAACGTGCTTGTGTATGAGTTGTATCCGCATATAGGAAAAAGTCCATGTTTCTTAAAAATTGAGTCAGAGAGTGTCCGATTGGAAACGCAAGTTAAGTAACATCACTTTGGTGGATTAGTTTTCTAGTGCTGTTCAACAGGATAATGTTAAGAATGTATTACTCTGGTGACAACAAGTTTAGGGTAATTCCATTTTGGTGCCTGAGGTTTGGGCTAAAGATATCTTCAGATCATAATTCACCAAAGTGGGAAATATCCCAAACCTCGAGAGTGCGTTCTTACTTCTGGGCAAAGAGGGAAATAGCTCACTAAGCTAAAGATATCTTCAGATCATATTGCAGAAAAATGAAAAATAATAGGACGTGAAGCTATGAGGATAGACATCTTACTTCTGGGCAGAGTGCGTTCACACGAATTCCTTGACGTCTATAGGGACGAAGGGATCTAGTGAATAAAACTACACCACCTGCAAGGTGAAGAAATATCAGTATTCAACATTTCAGTCATTAACGATTTCTTCAATCACAATAAAGCAATCAGCAATCAGTTAAGGAGTGGATTGCAGATGAGGATTTCCCATAACATTAATAAGGCAAGGTCCAACAACCATAGTAGCTTCCAACGGTTTCATATATAACCATTTGTTTACATAGGATATTAATTAGGAGGGGGGAGAGATAGAGCACGTGAAGTATATTTGCGATTTCTTTGGATGAGTTCAGAATGCAAGGCAGGGTCAAAATGAGAATTGTATTTCCCTACAATGCTCTAAAAGTTCGATCCACTCACCCAACTATGTTATATACACATATTCCTAATAAGAGAAGACGGCAAATGGTACGCATATCGGCATATGTCTTCTCCTTCGAGGATTTACTCCCTAACCATTTTCCTTAATCACATAACAGAATCATGAGCACCTCTTGAAGACCCTACTTGGAAATTGTGTGTGCATTGGAAAATTAGATCTGACAAACAGATCGAGTCGTGTCGTGTTCGTGTCATTGGTAAACGGGTCACGAACCCCTCAACCCAAATCCGACCCATTTAAGTTTTGTGTCGTGTTCGTGTTGACCCACTTACGTAAATGAGTCATTAAGCCCAACCCAAACCCATTTATTTCGTGTCGGGTTCGTGTTTCCATGTCATGTCTATATTTGGAAAGTATTAACATATTTTTGTTAAAAATGATTAAAAATATTTAGACTAATTTAATAAACAGGTTATTCGTGTCAGGTTGGTGTTTTGGGATCTCAACCCAAACCCAACCCAATTAAATCTCGTGTCGTGTTCGTGTCGACCCACTTACATAAATGGGTCATCAACCCTCAACCCAAACCCATTTATTTTGTGTCGGGTTCGTGTCGTGTCATTTTTTGCCAACTCTATGGAAAATGGGATGGACTTGTCAAAAAAATCAGCTATTTACGTTTTACATAAGTGAACATACTGTAGTAATAAACTCTCTTGGGAACACAATGTTTGAAAATTATGGTACAACTAAAGCTATTTCCCTGTGTAATATATGGTTATGGACTATGGTGTATCTCCAATTCAAAGTAAGAGAAAAAAAAACCTTTAGAAGCAGAGTAAATTGGATCTGCAAATGAAGGATAAAGACCAGCTGAGGATGCCATATTGATGATTACCCCTGGTGTTTTAGCAGCTTGCATTGCTCGAATCTGATGAAAAATCTGAGTAAATTTTTGCTAGTATTTGTATAGTTGAAGTCAAGAGTCGAGACTCAAGGGTTCTATTGTCTCCAGAAATAGAGATGATAGACTAAAGAATTATATGTGATTGACAACAACTTGAATCTTGTTTCTTTGTCATTAGTGACGGCCGATGCAGGACAATGGAGAGCAAAATGTAAAGGAGTAAATAATAGCGCTACAGCCTACAGGCAATCCAAAGAAGAAGGATAGGCGTACTGCTAAAATGGTAGAGTGGATGAGAGCAAGTAGGTTGACATTAATTGTACGCTTCCATGTAGCAGAGCCATCAGTAGTTGCGTCCTCCTGGTGTAATGGCAAGGTAGAAACAATTCCAGCATTATTAATGCAAATGTCCAAGCCGCCATATGTTTGGAGGTGCTTGCCGAAAGCGGAAGATAGGTCACCTGCAAAAACAAACAAATCATCAAGAATCCAGGTGGAGATGGAGATGGAATTGCGAAGATCAAAGTTAAAGTTAAAGTTAAAGTTAAGAAGAGAAGAGAACCGGAATTGGTGACATCGCATCTGATGAAAAGCGCAGATGGGAAATTTAAATGAGGGTGAAACTTGGCATTCTTGTTCACAATGGCGGCTCTGACTTGATTCCCCTTCTCCTCTGAAAAGTCGACCACGGTAACAAATATCCCTCTTTCTGCCAATGCTAAGCTAATAGCTTCACCTGGATTGGATCGTATCGGAATCCCAATTTAATTAATTAATAGAAATAGTATAGTAGAATGAATATCAATCAATTGTACGAGAAAGAAAGAAAAGATTTGAGTACCAATGCCCGAAGCCCCGCCTGTGACCAGAGCTGAAAGCCCGGGTTTGAGTTCCATTACCAGCGCTGTACACTGTAATCAAGTACAGTAATCCAGTGTATCAACCTCTATAGTCAATACTCTCCGACTCCTCTGCTCTAATACTCTCTCTTCTTCTTACTCAATAAATACTCATCACCTCAGCCTCAACTGCATACCATCATCTCTCTTAACATTTTTTTATCCAATCAACACACGATCATGATTCCGCTATTTATTTACTGCCATATTTTCCAACATGGGAGACCCTGCTTAGTGCTTAGTGCTTATCCCCAAATTAAATCCACTGGATTACGCCTCCTACAATTATTACCGTCATTTTAAAATTGACATATGTTAATATGTTAATTAAAAAAGAAATCTCAATAATACTATCACGATAAATTAAAATACTAATTCTTTAGTGGACACAGAAAATCCGTTTTAATATATATATTCCGTGTACGTTTAAATTCAATTTTGGGTGATGCTAATTACTCTGTAGCTAATTTTATAATAAATAATAATAAAAATATAATCCAAATATTTACATACTCGTCCGAGTATTTTGTTTTTCTTTTTATACCAATAATTCTCTTACGGCTCAAAAAAATGTTTTCATCATGATTGATTTATTTGTATATATAGAATATTTTCAACTCGTTTCGAAATCATTTCTACCGTGTAAAAATATGAGTTAATCAAGTCATCTTTTGTCAAACGTTAGCAGTGATGAGTATCCATCGAAGTTGAAGGTCATGGATGCCGTAGCTCTTCATATTTCATTAACCAAATGATAGTGTACCTGCAAAGAAAAAGAAAGAAACAGGAATACTTGATGAAACATAAATCAAATGGGTAGTAAGGCTTGTTTCATGCCATCGCCCATCAGAGACCCCCAACTGCTCTCCCAGAGGAAAATAAATGCTAGTCTGGTGATCAGATGCACAAAAAAAGTGTAAAGGAGGCCAAACTGATTCTGCTCATATAAGCAAACCATGTATTTCTAGAGTACAAAATTTTACGGTGAATAATAGCGTATGAGCTATATGTTGTAATTATCAAGCCCCAAATCTCGAAGTGCGTCAGTGGCAGCATCCTGGCAATTCCCATGGCTTTTCCTGGCTATTCTAATGATCTGTTCCACATCATTGTCGAGCAATTTTTTTCTGTATATAGATAACACAAACTGTAAGGTAAATGGCATTATCCAATGCATGATGCATCATAATTCACAAGGAGGCTGCATAAGTTGACATTTACCTGTTTTCTGGGTTTCTGACAACAAGATTTCGTATCATGAGACAAGCATTCTTCTGCAGTTGCTGCGAAGCTGGAAATGCCTGCATGGCTTGGATTGCAAGATCTCCTGCTCCGGCTTCCATAGCACGGGATGCATGATCAGGAGATCTAAGACAAAGGACGCTAATGATGTACATAGCCTGTAATAGCAAACAGTTATGACAGTTGAACCACCCACCACATGTAATCACAAAGCAGAAGAGTGGTGTATAAATAGCCAAGCATGTATTCTGTATTACTCTGTATTCATTTTTCCGAGTCCTGAGCTTAGCTTTGTAAGTTCCTTTCCTATTTCCTCACTTATGCCAACCTTACTCAAGAAAAGTACAGCGGTTGCTCCTAAATTTAACAAAACAAAAGTGCAATTTGAAAGCATAATAACAGATAAAGTACTTACAGTCGAAAATGATCAAATAAATGCTACCCCATCCATCCCAATTTTATTGTCCTCCTATCTATTTTTGGATGACTCAAGGAAAAGTGGTAAAATGACAATTCTACCCCTAGAATAAAAGAGAATGAAAACAATGTCATTCTTATGGAGGGTGGCATTCGTTATCTAGGGAAACTATTCAATAAGATTGCAAACTGCCAGAAAGATCAGACAACAAATTCATTGGTAAGATTCACACTATGTACCTCTTGTATCACAGAGGGATCATCCGCGAATTTGGCAGAGAGTTTAATCAGTCTATCAATACCTCGGTTCTCCACTATTGTACTTTTGTTACGGTCACTTCCTGCCAACTATTCACATCATACATCAGATGACATATACAATTGAATGGATTAATATGAAAAAGATGTACTAATCATAGGCCAACATCCCGTGAGCCAGGCATAGTGTTAAACAATTAAACAGTTTAAGATTCCCATTGTATCATGATTACAATGGAAATAGTATGTCCATTCAAGACTAACAAAGTAACAGGACATCACTCCAGTACCTCGAAAGCTCCCTCTTAGCCCTGACCCATAGTGAAAATAGTGTAGATAACTGCAATAGCTACTGCAAATTCACAATGTCGGAAATGCAAATAGGTAAGAGAGACATTTTGCTTTAATCCATCATGGAGTACTAATTATGAAAAATTAATGGAATAAGTGTGTATTTTACAAGTATTTTTTACCAGGCAAAAAAAAAGATCTATCCCTCATCAACTGAGACTGTAGAGTAGATGTTATTAAGATGAAATCATTCGTAGTTGGGAGAGCAGTACTAAAATAAGATGGGGTTTCAGACAGTCCCTTGTCAAGGACGGTGCTTAAGCCGTATAAAAAACACAGCCCCTTCACTAACAAGATGAATTTATTTACTTTGTGAAAAAAGCGAAACAAAATGATTGGGACAAAGGGAGTACTGTAATTAATAAATAAGCTTGTCAAGAGCTGAGAAAGGATTAGAGAACTATATGACGAAGCAATGGTCTTAACATTAACTGGACATGTTTATTGTTTGTTTCTGACTGTTGTGATCTAAGGTACCTTACACAGCAGAGAGCAACAGGATCGTGCTACAGCATTGTTATATTCTTCAGCACTGTCATCAATACATTGGAGAACAGCATCAATGCCACCCTTATCAGCGACAGATCTGCAAATATCGTCCTTTGAAAGGAATAGGAATTAGGAATACATCCAATTAAGGCAGACCTGGTATATAGGTAAGCAAAGAAGAGGGGAAGATGCATGTTAGTATGTTACATTGACAGCAACAGCCTTGAGAGCAACGCAGGCTGAAACGAGGCTAGGTGAAGGAAGCCCCTGGCGAAGGGAGGCGGTAAGAGCGTCGGCAATTCCAAGCTTGGCAAATCGGCGAGCATATCCGAAAACCTGCAAGTAACAGAATGAATTATCAAGTGAAATTGAAATATACAAGGACAGGAGGGACTGAGGGAGGGAGTTACTTGAGAAGACCTGCAAGTAACGGAATGAATTATCAAGTGAAATTGAAATATACAAGGACAGGAGGGAGGGAGGGAGTTACTTGAGAAGCAGCAACGCGGTGATCGTCGGAAGTTAGTAAAACACGAATGGCGTCATAGAGGGAAGCAGGAACGGGAAGACGATGCAAAGCGGTGATGATGAGCTGGTCGACATTGAGGTTAACGAAGGATTCCTTGAGGATTTCAGAGCCAGTTGAAGCGGCAGCAATCACAGAAAAGCAGGCATTGAGCAACTGCGCAGAGTCTTGATGTTCCTGTTCCTGTTCATGTTCATGTTGCTGTTGGGAGGTGATGATGCGTAGGATAATATCAGGGCCGCCGCACCTGGCAAAAGTCTCATTGATTTGGACATCGGAAAGCAAAGAAGAGAGGGCGGAGAGAGCTGAGGTGAGTAATTTGGGATGAGGATGGGATGAAGAAGAGAGCTTAGAGCAGAGGGAGGTGAGGGTTTGGACGCCGCCATTACGGGAGGCTATGGCGGCGGCGGCGGGGTCGGAGGAGCAGAGAAGAGCGAAGTCGTGGAGCAGTGTGAGTGACAAGTCCTCCTCCTCCTCAGATCGGTTGAGTTGGTTGAGAATGTGGAGCAAGGGATGAGGAGCGTCGGAGGTGAGTAGACCGGAGAGATCGACGCCTTGAAGGGTGAGTGTTTGGATGGCGTCTTCCAGGGCTTCACTCCGATCCATCCCCAGATCTTCAACATTCTCTCTCACTAATTCATCGAACGCTTCTTGAGATATCATCTTCTTCATCGTCGTCTTCTTCCCTTTCGTCGCCCCGCTCATCATTCTCCCAAGGATCTCTCTCTCTTCAATTACACTTTCTTCTCCAAACTTCCGCTGGTAAGACCAGTGTAAGACCCTCTACCTGATTGATTGTTTAGTAGCACCTCAATTTTTAACCTAACACAACTTTCTACGGAGTAATTTATTTCCAGCTTCACTTAACTACACGTCTACACCTACATTTCATGGATTAATATTTTTCCATTCATTTATTTCTCCCGCTCTTGCATTCATTCAAACAACTAGTTCAATATCTTTGTGGTTAAGTAAGATCGTTGCACTTGTTTTAATAATCCCCCTCACTTGCTCAATTTTCGACTACTTATTTGTTTAATAAATTTATCATCATCTACTTCGCTTTGCTTCTAAGAATTAACACCCACTCCTGTAGCGTACCTGTAGTCCTGTTTTGGTTCCACATTTTAGTAACACCGCTGCTGTCCATCCATAACAAAGTTCAAAGATTCCAACTTTCACTTAAAAGCAAAGGTGGTGTAGTAGACAAGCATGCTTGCTTGCTTACATAATTTCATAATTGAACCACAAGCAGAAGCTAATTACATCCAACAACTCAACATCACTAGCCCTTGCCAACACGAGTACAATCCAATCAGCCCTACGTAAACCTACGCTTCACCCGTGACTTCCAAAACCAAAGGAACAAAACAGTCACAGTCGAACAAAATTGCTCACCTACCTTCCAGGTGACCGACCTCGACCTATATCCAAGGTTATAACTCCCGTCATTGTCATTTTTCCACCTTGCTCAAATGAGCTGACAGAAACTTGGACACTGAAAACCCATGGAATGTATCCACCTCAAACAGTTCTTTTAGCTTTTCGTCACATAGTATCCTCCTCTTGTCTGAAGGATCCTTCAATACAAGCAGCACACCAGGGTCAGTAATAAACAACTTGCAATTCTCCACTTGTTTGTTTCCTTTTAGCTGTGATACAAAAAAATAAAGGCAAATGTGCACAACTCCCTTCCCTTGTCCTCCCATATCATAGTACATCATTAGCAGGGGATGAGCGTGGGGAGGAAGGAGAAGGCGGGGTTTGAAGTTGTCAGGATTTAGATTCACATGGTCAACCTTTTGCTATTGGGCTCCCAATGGAGTGCCCCAGCGCTGATTTTATCCAACACTAATCAATATCGAGCCTCTGTTTTAAAAAAGTAGTGTAGTGATAACTGATAAGCAAAGCAGGAGAATAGTGAATACCTGGAGATCATTTAGCTTAATGTATCCCCAAACTCTCTTGACTGCTTCTGATCGTGAAAGGGTAGTCTCCCCAGTAGCAAGAAAGTTGGCAAAAGCATTGGACAATTGCAAGGGTGCAAGAAAACCAGAAGTACTTTTTCCTTTCTGTTGTTTTGCCTTTTGGCTTGGTTTCCTGCCCACATCTAAAAACGAAACGTATGTGAAGTAGTCCGTCTGTCCGTCCAGGAAGCAAGATAAGAGAAAATGGGGAGAGTAGAGGATACATACCAGTGTGAGTGTCCTCCTCTTCCTCCTCCTTTCTCTTCCTCTTCTTCTGAGGATGAGGAGAGGGAGAGGTGAGTGAAGAGTCTGAAGAAGCAAAAGGTGATGACGATGGTGAGTGAATGAATAATGATAGGGAATAGTGTAGAAGAAAAGACATAGAGAGGGAGAGGGAGAGGGAGAGGGAGGAACGAGGAATACCAATAGCATCATGGGTATGAGGAGGGTTATCCAAAGGCCAAATGTGTTTGGAGAGAAGCTTATTCATTTGGAACATGCTGATCCTATCGACACGGAAGATGGAACGCAGCATGTCGTCGCAGTTGATAAACTGCCTGTTACTAGGGTCTTGCAAATCCTTCTCCCGGATATACGCCCAAAGTTGTTTAACAACCTAATATCCATATCTATAATCTATAAGAATATATAAACCCTAATAATTGAAAATGGAGAAAGAAAGGGGAAGAGGACCTGAGTTCTGGACATGTGAGGGACATGGAGCAAAGCTTGAAGCTGAGGGGAGAGACTTGATAATTTGGCAAAGCCCGTAGGTTTCCTCTTTTGGGGGGTGGGGGTCTCCGGACTGCAGTTGCAGTTGCAGTTGGAGTTGGTTGGATGGATAAGAATGAATGAATTAATTGGAAATGGCGTAGGGTATGTATAGGTACCTTGGACTGTTGTTGTTGGCTGCTTCATCTTCATCTTCATCTTCATCTTCATCATCTGCATCTTCCTCTTTCTTTATAATATCTTCATCATCATCATCATCTTCATCTTTGTTTGCTGTATGTTCTTCATCATCTTGTTGTTGTTGTTGTTCATTGATGATACGGTCGATGAGTTGGGAGATGAACTTCTTCCTGTGAGACAAATCGAGGGACAAGTCGGACTCAAGTTGGCGGCGAACCGCTCCCGCCGACGTCGTGTTCAAATCACACTCCCTCAATATCTCCCGTAACCTACACACCAACGCCACCTCTTCTTCTTCCCCCTCAATATCTCCCATTTTCTTTCTTTCTTTCTTTCTTTCTAAGGACAGGACAGGACGGTTGGTATTGGTTATACTTATATTATATCAACTGGGCCGGCCTTTTCCTTTTCCTCTATCTTTAACCATAAGGCCCGTCCCCTGTAAGGTTCTAATTTCAGCCCTCTCTCATCTTCACTCCTTTTCATGAAATCCCGATGGGCTTGGTCTGGTTGTTAGATGCTAGATACAATCTTAATGACATTACACCTAGGGTTGTATTACGAGTATTATTACTTTATGTCTCACTCCTCATCTCATCTCTATTTAGCAGTAGTAGTTGTTGGATTGAGAAATGACATGTAGCAGTATGTATATGTATATGTATATGGAGAAGAAACATCTGAAGACACGGTGTCATCAGTCACTATTGATATGGAGGGAAGCTGGGAAGATATTCACGAGTGCGCAACACCAACACAGAGCTCTCCCTCCCTCCCTCTCTCCCTGTCTACTTATTTATGTCTCTCTACCTCTACGGCTATACTTGCACTGTTGTAGTGTATTTAAAAAAAAAAAAAAAAAAGTGGGACTCTCACGGGATTCCCTTGCCTTCTACCACTATTTTATTTGATCCCACCTCACTTCATCCTTTGCTCCACAGACACCTACACCTAAACAAAACAAAAGATTCAACCATCCATCATATTAGAGGTAGAGGAAGACGAAGAAGAAGCTGTACCGTAGTAGTAGTAGTAGTAGTAACTACATACGTACATACGTACGTAATTGCCGATGGCGAATATGAATCATCATCATCATCATCATCATCATGTTTCTAACTCGGACATGCCCATCATGCACGACAGTGATCGTTACGAGCTGCTTAAAGACATTGGCTCCGGCAACTTCGGAGTTGCCCGTCTCATGCGAGATAACACCACTAACGACCTTGTTGCTGTCAAATACATCGAGAGAGGTGACAAGATAGACGAGAACGTGCAGAGGGAGATCATCAATCACAGGTCCCTCAGACATCCCAACATCGTCCGTTTTAAAGAGGTTATTCTCACTCCCACCCATTTGGCTATTGTCATGGAATACGCTTCCGGGGGTGAACTCTTTGAACGCATATGCAATGCTGGAAGGTTCAGTGAGGATGAGGCACGCTTCTTCTTTCAACAGTTGATTTCAGGGGTCAGCTACTGTCATGCTATGGTACCAACATACTCCCCATTATTCACTCTTCCTTTTCTTTTTAACCTACATTCTCACTTCTTCATTCATTAGCAAGTTTGCCATCGAGACCTGAAGCTCGAGAACACCTTACTGGATGGAAGTCCAGCTCCTCGCTTGAAGATTTGTGATTTCGGCTACTCAAAGGTACCCAGCCATTCCATAATTAGTTAACCACAAAAACTTATTTGCCTCTTAACTACTGCTCCTACAATCTAGATACATGCCATCATATTCATTATTCTATTTTATTTTATTTTATTTGTAATATGGCAAGCTAAGGAGTATCATATCTAGCGGAACAATACATAGATAGCTTATGTTTTCTGCTGCTTGGTCGGCCACTTATTGGTATTTGTGTACGGTCATTTCTCAGTCCTCGGTTCTGCATTCCCAACCAAAGTCAACTGTTGGAACTCCTGCATATATTGCCCCTGAGGTCTTACTCAAGAAAGAATATGATGGCAAGGTAAGATGCTATTACTCACCATATATCTTGCATGTCTCCTCTTTTCATTACTTTCAAATCTTTTTCAAATTCCCTGCTCTTTATTCCTTCATTACTTTGTGAATGTCTTGATAAGTAGATGTGATGAGGACCCTGCATTATACTGAGTATCATTTATCAAGTGTAGAGTGAGTTTGCACAAAAATATACGTACTCGGTATGAAGATAGATTTCTTCTCAGTTGTCATTTCCCCCTTTGATCAGATTGCAGATGTGTGGTCTTGTGGGGTGACCTTATATGTTATGCTGGTTGGTGCATACCCATTTGAAGACCCAGAGGAGCCTAAGAATTTCCGCAAGACAATACAGGTTCTGTCATTCACCTAGCTATTTTATACACTCGAGCTAAGGCGCCTCTCTCTCTGTGTCTCACTCTAACTGCTTTCTGCTGCTGCAGCGAATTTTAAACGTCCAATACTCTATTCCTGACTATGTGCATATATCTCCAGAATGTCGTCATTTGCTCTCCAGAATATTTGTCGCTGATCCAGCAAAAGTAAGTTAATCGTTTTCTAGTTTTAGCAAGGAAATTAGCCTTGAAATTTGACACCACTACTCCTCCTGACATAACATTAACATTGTTATAAAAGTATGCTAACATTGCAAAGTATGAATCTTTGTCAAAGAGGATCACCATCCCTGAGATAAGGCAGCATGAATGGTTCCAGAAGAACCTACCAGCGGATCTAATGGATGAGAAGGCGACAAATGGCGAGTTTGAAGAACCAGATCAGCCAATGCAAAGCATAGATGAGATAATGCAAATAATATCAGAAGCAACTATACCTGCTGCTGGATCTAAAAGCCTAGACCGCTATCTCACTGGCAGCTTGGATATTGATGACGATATGGAGGACGATCTTGAGTCTGATCCTGAGCTCGACATGGACAGCAGCGGAGAGATAGTCTATGCTATGTGATCACGTATTGAAGATGGTTGATGTAATTGAAACAACCTTCAAAGAAGGGACGGGATTAGCCGCCAAAGAAAGCTCTTTATCTTCCTTTCTCATGCAATGTACTCTTGTATCATCTCTTTATTTTTAACATACTCTGCCCATCTTCCTAGAACAACAAATATCATACTGCTTACCTTTTCCCACAGTAATTGTGTCCGTTTTCATATGAAAACACAAACACAATAAATAATGTGATTCTTCACTTTCAAAGAAAAAGGAGAGTGGATGGCTAAATTATGATAAAGACGATTCCGTAATCAGATTTTCAGTTCAGCCCCACAAGTGTCTGAGTAACATTTCAAGGGAGATTCTCAAATTGTACTGTATTGTTCCCATACATCACTAGTGTGAGAATGGGCAATAATGTAGAATCATTTTTCATACCACATTTCCAACAGCCAACTAGATCTAAAGAGTTCCAAAAAGTGAAGGTAAGATCAAGTCTAAATCACAAAGCTACAGCCTCGGAATAAGATTGTGGCACAAAATAGTCAACATTCATCGACAAGAAGTGGACACAGATTCTGCAATCAAATCATCAACTCTGGGGTTTTTCACTTTCGTCTGCAGCGGCAGTTCTCTCTACTCCATAGGAAGATGACTGAGGAACGCCATTAGTTCCTTGTGGCTGGAGTTGAGGAGGCGCCTGGGGTGGGGGGGTAACAGCTGGATATGCATCTTGATAATAAGTTGCTTGTGCAGGTGGATATCCACTTTGCCCATAGTAAGAGTAAGACGCCTGGTTTGCAACTTGACCCTCCTGCGGCTGTCCATAACCTGTTTGCGGATAAGCGGCCTGACCATAAACTGGCTGAACAGCTGGTGCACCCGAATAGCTAGGAAAAGCACTAGCACCATTAGCTTGGGCAGCTGCGGCCTGGTCATAGCCAGTAGCATAAGCAGATGGAGGCTGAGATTGGGGTGTTGATCCATCAGGCTGTCCGGACACAGCTGGGCCTGCATACCCTGATCCATCAGGCTGAGAAGATGTAGCTGGAGGCCCATAGGCGGAATTCGTAAAAGGTTTAGAGGGATCAGGTGCTTGGCCTTGTCCTGATCCGTCCTGGCCATAACTTGGTGGCTGCTGTGGGTACGCCTGATTATAATTGTAGGCTGCAGTTGAGGGCATCTGGCTGTAATTGTAGGCAATATTTGGGGGAGTTGAAGCAGGCAGAGGCTGGCCATATGCGTTATAGGCAGTAGTGTGATGCTGGGGTGGAGCTGATGTGTTTGGTTGCTGAGGGGGGTAAGCAGCAGCATAATAAGGTGGAGGTGGCACGGCGTATGTTCCAGGCTGTGCGTAGGCATATGGAGGAGGCTGTTGTGCAGGAGGTTGGCCCGGGGGAGCCCAAGTAGTAGCAGCGTAAGCAGATTGTGCGTAGGCATTGGTAGCAGGCATAACCTTCAAACGGTTCTGTCATATACATTTTGACACAATAATAAGAAGATAATACATTAACGCATGAAGCCAAAAATGAAGCCCCCATGCTAAACAAAGATATGGTTGATTATAGAGAGTGGTTGCAAATAGGTAGTGAAAGGAAAGATGAATGGAATACCCCGCTAACAACTTGATTGACCAATTCCTTGGCAGAATCAATCTGCTCCTGAGTTCCATTAATATAGACATTTCTTTCGGTAGAAGTGTCGCCGGGAGGAAGGTGAAGAGGAACAACCTAGAGCAGAAGTTAGTGAGTGAGGGAAGAATGAAAGAGAAGAAGTAGAGGAGTGTGTGGTAGGGGTACCTGGATGCGAGCACCGGAGGTGGCCTGCATAGCTTTGATGGTTTCACCAGCTTTGCCAATGACCAAGGCAACCTTGTCATTAGGAACTTTGACGACAAGCTGCTGGGCACCGGGAGCTGCAGCGGCACCCGGGACTGCAGAGGAGGGGCCAGAGGAAGCAGCATCGGCCTGCACATATCACATATTCACATCACATGAAATAGAAAAAGATAAATAAATAAATAAGGGGGGATTGGTACTTGAGCAATGGTTTCGTTGATAAGGTGTTGAGCACGGGCAATCTGGTCGGGAGTGCCGAGGAGTTCGACATCGCGAGTCAAGGAAGAAGGATCGGCGT
The DNA here is from genome assembly GCA_958450325.1 of Agrostemma githago. Classification (NCBI taxonomy): domain Eukaryota; kingdom Viridiplantae; phylum Streptophyta; class Magnoliopsida; order Caryophyllales; family Caryophyllaceae; genus Agrostemma; species Agrostemma githago. Next base: position 88,475,648 of record OY288239.1, on the reverse strand, counting down.
GGTTGTCGCGAGTAATCTGGATGCGAGCACCCGACCGAGCCTGGAGGTTCTTAATCATGTCCCCCCCGCGCCCAATGATGACGCCCACCTTGGCATTCGGAATCGACATTTTCTTGCTGCTTTCAACACCAATTCCTCCTCCGACTATAGAAGAAGAGCTGGTAGTAGAAGCAGTAGTAGTATTGTTGTCGGAGTAGTGAGGAAAGAGGGGGGCGTCGGTGGTGCGAGGTCGTTTAGCATCTCCGTCTGCAACTCCTACTCCTACTCCTACTCCTACTCCGGCGGCGTCGGATATAAGGCGGGCTGCAATGGCCTGCGCTTTCTGCTTCGCCAATTCAATCTCCTCCTCAATCTTCCTCTTCCCTCCCACCGATTCCATTGCCTTCCCTTCCCTTCCCTTTCCCACAGATCCGATTCGGTGTAGAAGCAACAACACTGGATGAGATTGATAGATGGCGTTGATGGCGTTTCCGACTTCCCTCTCTCTCTCTCTCTCTTCGGGGGGGTGTGTGTAACTGTGTATGTGTTTAGGGCACAGCAGAATACCTAGCACCAAAGCCCACCCTATCTCTCTATTTACTCACTCTGTATCACCCCATCATCCCTTCACAATTCAGATCCTACAAAATTATACATCCACGTACAAATACAGTCCGATTCTATTCTAATCGGAAGCAAACAAATAATTGTAATCTCTACTTCACAAATTCTCCCGTGGGACGGTCTCACACTACGATTATTGTGAGACCTCTCACATTATTTTATTATTTTAATAACTTCCTCCTGTGTGAGAGATCTCACAATATGAGACCGTCTCTGAGAATTTGTGAAAAATAATATAAAGCTAGTTCAAGAAAATGAAAAAGTATATTATAAGAATAAGTAATTTATTTATCAAAATAAATTGTTTTGCAAAAATTCTCATCCAATTCAATGGTAATATGGATCCACTTTTTGCAAGGAGAAAAGTGAATCCATGTTACCATTAGATTGGATGGGAGACCGTATAATTGTATCACAAAGTTTAGGGAAACTTAATAAAAGGGCTACTCCAAGTGTGTGATTCAGTTGCTAATTCATACAGTAATAGATAGTACATAATCATACAACTTGTCAATTGGCTTCTATGCCTATCCCCAAATTCCCATACAACAAATTACAGTACTATCTACATACAAAACCCAGCTTCTGTTGGACATAAACACGAATGCCAAAAAAATGTGAATAATTATTACTCGTATTTACATTCCTTGGACGGGCAACAGTTAGCTCGAAGCTAACAATGCACTGAGTGCTATATACACATCATGTCATCTCCTATCGCTCACCTCAATTCTCAGACATCCTCCTACAACTTTGCCGACTATCCTCCGTTCTGTTGCTCCCTCGCAGATTACCCAGTCCTTTCCTAACCCTTTTGATATATGCTTCTGCTTGTCGCACTTTTGCACTCAACTCATCATTCTCCATTTTCAGCACATTGTTCTCATCCTGTTATTTTTTCAACCCATCATAAATAAATACAATACAATACTAACACTTCACAAGTCACCAACATTTCCCAAATTAATTACTACTACAAGTGAACATGCCTTGATTTTAGCGTGATGGTGTATCCGCTGTTGCAAGTTTTGTTGTCCTGACAGCTTCTTCACCTCTTCTTCCAGCACAGCTACTTGCCTTTTGTGATTATTTAAATCCCTCTGGATTCAGCAAAACAACCAATTTAATTGTCAGCAACACCCCCAGGGCCAGGGCGGAAAGATAAGCTACTAAAGCACTATAAATCCGACCTTCAATACGTTGTTTTCTGTGGAGAGGAACAACTCTTGCTCACGAAGCTCTTCTAATGCAATCTGTGCAGCCACAAGCTCGGCCTGTCTTCTATCAAGTTCTTCTAGCCAACTGAAAGTTCCAATTTAAATCAAACCAGTCATTCTAATAAATTCCAGATTCTAAACTCAAAAATGGGTTTTCCCTTCAGCTGATAATACCTACCCCTTTTTCTCTAGAATAAACTCATTGAGCTGTTTCTTTAGGCTAATCACATTGTTGTCCTGTACAAAAATGTAGCTCATAGTTATAGCAGCAAGATTTGCAAGCTTGCCCAGTGTTACCCTGACTCCTTGACAAACCAAATGACTGACCTGGACTGCCGCACTGTCTAGCTGACTCATCTCCGTTATCTTCTGTACTTGCTGCTTATCTAACAGGTTCTATAGTACAGGAAAAATAGCATGCAAAGTAAGAAAAAAAAATAATCAAAAACAACACCCAAGAAACTGTGAAGGTTAATGCATAATTAACAGAAATGCTAATTATGCTTCTCAAAAACTTACAGCACAGTTGTTCATGTCCAATTTTACTCCCAGCAAATCTCGAATCACATCATGGGTCATGCTTTCAGTAGAAGCTAACCGCGCGTTTAACATAAATATCTGGGCAGAAACAACAATTTCCCAGATGATTAACACGGTGAAGTCTATGGCAGCATTTAGATTCACAAATGACTGTACAGACTACAGGCCTCCAACAACTTACTTCTTTTTGTCTACTAGCGGCCAGGGCTTCAAGCTCTTCAATTCGAAGCTTTTCAGCATTTATATCCTCATCTTTCTCGGATTTAAGTTGGGTCACCAATCCCAACCCCATACACTTGAAAGGAGAACCAGAGCCTCTTCCTTTAAAGGGGGAACTTGAACTCTTTGCTTTGAAAGGGGAAGCAGAACCCCTGGCTTTAGATGAATTTTTCTCCAACTTGTTGCATGAAGTATTCCGTTCATGGTTGGTAGCTGCTTCCGCTCTAAACTGTTCCAACATTGCTTCCAGTTCCTTGAACTGCATGTTCATTTAAAGAATAAGCGATCTGTTTATGGAAAACCAAAACGGGCAGCTCTCATGTCAACGGTCAGAAAAACCTCACCTTCTGTTTGTATTCACAAGCCTGAGCCTCAGCATGAATAGACAACTCAGAGATATGTGTTCTGCATTGAGCAACCTACAAAAACAAAGTCAGCAACATTTATACTATTTCAAAGCAGAATGTTTCTATCAAGTACTGAGAAACAGGGAGCGCATAACAGACCTCTGTATCTCTACGTGCCAAATCCTTCTCAAGAACTTTTATACGCAGTAAAGCTTCTTGGAGGTTTCTTGTTTTCTCATCCAAATGCCTGTAATATAACAAATCCTATTAGTATTCCTGAATACTTGATGACTGAATGTGAAGTTGCAAAGATCGGCATGGCCCTTGCAGACCTTTTGATCTCAGAATCAGCAAATTCAACAGATTGCATTTGATTTTTGAAAGAATGGAGTTCTAGTTCTAGCTCCTCCCGCTGCAGTCTTTGTCTTTCAGTTTCTCCTTTCAGAACATCGACCTTCACGGGCCAAGAACACAAAGGTGTAGATAAGAATGGAGCATTGCATTGGAAAAACAAATTAACGTTCAGTGCAAGTTTAAAGGCACCTTGTTCTCCAAAACACTAATGGTAGAATCTAATTCTTGCACAGATCGCTCTAAAAGCTGCACCTCTTCTTCCTTCTCTTCCGCATAAATCCTTCTTGATTCAGCTATCTTTATATCGAGAAAAAGGTCACCAGTCACAATTTATGGTGCAAGAGATGAAGAGAATTGAATGGACAAAGGACTAACATATTTCAAACAAATACCTGCTGAGCTTCTACAGCAATAGCTTCATTTTCCTCAGCAAGAGCATGAGCAGTTTCCAGTTTTCCTTCCAAAATCAACGACTCCTTCTGGAGATGGTCCTTTTCACTGTTAACACCATCCAAGCTGCTCTTAAGAGATTCCACTAAACCATTCATTTGCCCCAAAGTATTGCCCATCTCAAGAAGTTCATTTTCCAAACTGTCAATAGTACTCTTCTTTTCACACAATTCTCTCTCAAAAGACGTTTGAGCTGTAGTGATATCCTCCACATGAGACTTTAGCACTTCATTTTCATCACACAGGGTTTTCAAGGATTGCTTGGCATTTTCCAATTCCATCGTTGTTGCAGATATGATGTCTTCTTGTTCCTTCAACTTTGCTTCAAGTGCTTTGCCAAAAGTGATAGCCTCATCAAGTTCATGTGACTTTGTAGCTAACTCACATTCTGTAGAGTACATAATACCTTCCAATTCTTCTATTTGATCTTGTTGATTCTTACTGTTGGCAGTAGACTCCTGCAAGAGACGTAGATCAAACAGCAACCCCTTTAAAACTTCATCCTTCCTCATCAGCATTTCCTTCAGTGACAGGTTCTGAGATAAAATCTCACTAGCCATAGATTCTACAGAATCCAACTCTTCCAGGAGCTTTGACACTAACGCCAAGTTCTGAGAGCTGTCTTCAGACATCCGATCCAAAACTAAGATGACGTTTTGTTCTAGCTGATTAAGCATCCCGCAGCTTTGGAGTTCAGTCATATCCACTGATTTGATGCATTTTGCAATTTTGGAGCTTGAAGTGCTGAGTGCTCGGAGACGGGCAAAGAGTCTGGACTCACTATCCTGGGTTTTTTTAATTGTTGACTGCAAACAATCAACCTCCGATTCTTTTTCAAATAAAAGTTCCTCTCTCAAATCTACACAAATCTTCTGAGTGACAATCTCAGCGACCAAGGAATCCAAAGCAGTGCAATAGAATAGTTGTTCTTTATCCATAGCAGAATTGCGCTGAGCCAAATTCTGGATCTCTGATGTCATAAGTGAAACTTCAAGGTCTTTTGCATGCAATTCTTCCTCATCCTTCCTCATCAGCATTTCCTTCAGTGACAGGTTCTGAGATAAAATCTCACTAGCCATAGATTCTACAGAATCCAACTCTTCCAGGAGCTTTGACACTAACGCCAAGTTCTGAGAGCTGTCTTCAGACATCCGATCCAAAACTAAGATGACGTTTTGTTCTAGCTGATTAAGCATCCCGCAGCTTTGGAGTTCAGTCATATCCACTGATTTGATGCATTTTGCAATTTTGGAGCTTGAAGTGCTGAGTGCTCGGAGTCGGGCAAAGAGTCTGGACTCACTATCCTGGGTTTTTTTAATTGTTGACTGCAAACAATCAACCTCTGATTCTTTTTCAAATAAAAGTTCTTCTCTCAAATCTACACAAATCTTCTGAGTGACAATCTCAGTGACCAAGGAATCCAAAGCAGTGCAATAGAATAGTTGTTCTTTATCCATAGCAGAATTGCGCTGAGCCAAATTCTGGATCTCTGATGTCATAAGTGAAACTTCAAGGTCTTTTGCATGCAATTCTACTAACAACGCCTCGACCTGAGATTCAATTAATTTGGCGTTGTTCTCATGCAGCTTCTCTTGATCCAAAAGAGATGCAGCCATTGTTAACTTACTCTGTGTCGACTCATCTTCTAAAATAGTGAGCCTAGAACCCATGAAATTGTACGCTTCTAGCATCAACTCCTGCTGATGCTGAAGAACCCCAAGATTTTCTTCAAAGCTGTCTAGCTTTAGATGGAGCCCACTAATTTCGTTATCTTTGATTGAAATAAGACTGAGGGTGCTTTTTAGATCAGACAGTAGTGTCTCATTAATTAGTCGACATGTCACGATTTCTTGTTCTGATTTCAGATTCTGCTCTTTCAAAGAACTAATCAACATCTTTGATTCACATATATCATGGTGAAGGTCATTCTCAGAATTTATCACAGCAACTACATCTGTCAACAAGCCAATATGACAAAGATGCAGCACTGAAAAAGTACAGTCCTTCAAAACAATCTCTGACCAGATCTCCTCGAGTGATGAATGTGTCATTTTCAGAGCATCTTGAAACTGAGATATAACACTGTTGAAATCTTGGGTTAAGGACATAACAGCCTCTTCAGAAGCACGTTGTGTAGCTGAAACAAGACATTGAAGCTCCTCAATAAGGCTAGCAGCTGAAGACGCATTCAACACAAGCTGATTTTCAAGATAATTGCATCTCTGATCTTTCACGTCATTGGAAGATTGTAGCGTCTTTACTTCCATTACTAAACGATCTATCTGACCATTTAGCAAGACATCCATATTCCTAAGGTCTTCAATTTCAAGCTTCATTGTTTCATTTGCTATCATAAGTCCATTGACCATCAAATCAGCCTCTTTCATAGTGTCTTGAACCTCCTCAAATCGAACAAGAAGGCATGAAGCCTCCAATGTTTTTTGAGCTGCAGCTGCCGTGGAATCCACAAGTTCATACTCAAACAACTGTAGATAGAAAACGGGAAAGTTAACCAATATAAAATGGTTATATTCGACACATAACAAGACACAACGCAACCAACAAGATATGTTCATGACTAAATTTTCAGACAACCTTCTAGATTGCACAGCTACCTAATATGCAAAAGGCCAAATGTTGAATAGAAAGACCATACCTCTTTTGTTTGACGCCATGAGTATTTGGCTTCTTTGGCATCTTCTTCAAGCTTGTTCAATTTATGATTCAAAGCCAGGAATTTACCGTGACACTGTCTTTCAAAGTCACAGAAAGCCGCTTCTAGGCTGAGTACACCGACTTCCACAACTTGTATGCTTTCAAGACCATTCCTTTTGGGCAAATACATCTCTTCCTTCTCAGAGAAGAAGCTAGCCTGTAGTTCCGACTTTAGCTGCAATATTTCTTTCTCCTTCTCCCAAAACTCTTGTTGATGAGCCTCGGACATAACAATCGTTGCACCTTTAAGGGACATTAACATGTGTTCCATCTCACTTGTTTTAGTGTTTGCCTCCTCCAAATAGGTGTTCAGTTCTTGTATCAGTAATTCTTGGTCAGATATATGTTTGATCATTTTACCCACTCGTTCAGAAATCAATGCCCTTTGACTGGAAGCAGAAGCAGGGTTAAGTTCATCAGATGCACTTCTTAAAGATTCATGTCCCTCGATTAGAGCTGCTTCAATCTCACAGCTCAAAAGTGCCCAATCATCCGCAAGCAATTTGATCTGCATCTCTTTCTGTTGAAGACTTTGACATAAAACCTGGTTGGTAGAAGATAGCCCTTCAAAATCTTCACGCAGCTCCTTCAATTCCGTCTCAAGTATGAGAAGCTTATTTTCTGCCTTATTCTCTTTCAAATCACTCTCGTCCACGCGCTCTTGAAGAGCAGAAAGCTCGCCTTGCAAGCAGACAATGACTTCAGCTGTTTCTGCCTCAGCTTGTCTACGTATTTCCTCCATTTCTTCTTCATTGGATCTTTGATAAGCATGATCACCCTGGTACCACATATTTAATCGTTGGGCCTTAACAAGTGAAGCCTGCATCCGCTTCAACTGCACTTGCAAAGGTGAATCTGCACATTCAGAGTGCTTTGAGCATGAACTAGATTCTTGACAAGATGCTTGCCCCTTCAGTGCAGAGAACTGCATCTCCTGCTTACGCAAAAGCTCAAAATTACTGTTTTTAAGATCCTCAATTTCAGCAGTGGATAGAAGCTGTTGAGACTCGAGTGCTTCAATCACGGACTTTGCTTCAGCTAAATCCACTTCAGCATCTCTAAGTTGCTTGCTTCCGCAAACTATTTGCAGCTGTGCCAGCTGAACATCTCTACTCAAGGAAGACGCCAACTCTTCCATTTCAGAACGTGATTTCTTCTCTTCTTTCAGAATAATCTTTAATATATCCAGCTCCAACTCCAAATTCACAAGCTCTTCCACACTCACACCCCCATGTTTGATTTCGTTCTTGTCCACAACTCCGTCAGATGCTTGAGGAGGAAATTTTGGTACTTGTAGATCCTGCGATTTATAAAACAATAACATCACCTAACACTCAGCTGTGGAAGCCATATTTGCAAGACTAGACCAGGTTAGCCATCACTGTGGATAACAACAAAAATTATTTCCATGATCCAACATCATAATACACAAAAATATACCTTCATTGCATCAAGAATGTTGTGGCAAGCAACAAGCTCCGAGTCTTTGTTTCTTAGCTGTGCATGTAATTCATCAATTTCTCTGCAATAAATGATAAGCAAGGATGAAAAGAAAAAAGTAAGAAACAAGCTCCTAAAACTACAGAATCAACTAAGATAAAAAGTAATTACATAATTAGAAGAAAAGCCATTACCTGCTTAACTTTGAGTTGACTTCCAAGCAAGACTGTAGCTTAGTTTGGCACTCTGCTAGCTCATTTGTAGTAGTGGTCAACTACCAGCAGGCAGGAATATGGTTAATGGATATATAGTAGGAAAACAATGCAAGCAAAAAAACAATAAAAACTGAAACATGGAATGGAACCTTCGAAGTGAGAGATTCATGTTCGTTCCTGTCTATTGCTGCATCCTACACAAACAGTGTCCGTAACATTCATGAGAGATTGAAAACAACTGTTTTCTAACCTTTTTTGTCTGTATTGGATTCGAATTTTGAGTGACAGCCATCTCAATCTTTGGATTAATAAGCTAGATCATCATATTTAAGTAACATCGGTTATTTTGTAATTTCTACAAATAACTAGATTTTGAACTTTTATAGTGAAATGCATCAGAACACGAGACACAACAATATAGTCGATTTAGACAGCCAGAAACAGAATAAGCACACAAACCTGAGCTGTATTAGAATCAATATGCTGTTGAATACTAGCATCATGAAAGCGGATTAGCTGTAAAATGAGCAACTAATTTGATTAATATTTCCCTAGAATGTTAATCAAAGGGAACTAATGTACAGGAATTTCCTCCAGAAAATCTTGCAACATATATAGCACAAACCTGAGCACGAAGCTCGGATACTTCATTCATAAGAAGGTCTCTCTCCCCTTCCTCATAGAAATCCTGAAACCTATATATGACCAAAAAAAATCTAAATGAAACCTAATTACTTACGAACCTTAAAATAAGTAAAGCTTCTTACTAAAAGCAGCCACCTTCTAAGTTCTTCCAGTAGTCTAATATTCTCGACAGCAAATCGGGTCACTTCTGGATTCCTATCAACTTTAGATTGCAGCATTTGAATCTCTTCAGAGAGAGCAGTGTTCTCCTCAAGTAGATAAGCATCCACTGGCTTCATTTCTCTAAGAAGAGACTCCATTCTTTGAATTTTGTCTTCACGGAACTTTAGCTTCATTTTTGTACATCTGGTATCTTCTTCTCTTTGACGCACCTGAAATAGCATCAAGTTTAATACAGTATCCAAACTCATAAAACAGGTATAATCAACTGTGCTCTTTGCAGCTTGCGGCTTATGGCATAAACCATATACCAAGCGGTTTAACTGCCCAATTTCAGCTTCAAGCTGTTTCATGGAAGCTTCTGCCATCTGCTCCCTTCTCAAGGCTCCGGCAAGCATCATTTCCAATGATTTCAGCTAACATGATCAACAATAGCATCAAATAAAATGTTGTCATAACTCAAGAACAAAGAAACATGTTATTTATTTTGCGGAGTATTACTTAGGCATCAAGGTACAAGTTTGACTTGCTGTCCTGCTACAATTGAAGTATTGAACTCAAAAATTGGTTAAAGTCTTGTATACCTGTTTGGATGAAACTAGTACAACACCCTTTGATTCAGATTCAGGCGAATCTTCAGCATTCACCTGATCATTTTCAATTCTGATTTTCTCTTCGCTGTTTGCCTGACTACAAATGGACGTTGTTGGATCAAATGCCAAAGTTCGAGAGACATTTTGACATTTGTAAGCAGAAAGCTCTTCCTGAAACAAAACAATTAAATAATTAAAAAACCCAACAAAATAATAATATCATAGTATCACTACATTATAAATCTTACTTTCAAAAGCCATATTTGGCGCTGTAGCACAGCAACATCCCCAGAAGAGTCTTCATTCACCACAGCCTAAAAGAAAAGTACAGTTATATATACTAAAAATAAAGGTTCAGGAGTAACGTAAGAAGCACACCCTGGAGAAGTCAGAAACTTACATTATTTTGAATAAGTTTTGCTCTCTGGGCAAATTTCAGTGTATTTAGAGTTTCAGCAGCACAACTGTACAAGAAGATAGCCATTTCACGATTAAGCACGCAAACACTGATGTGGAAAGAAGTTTTGTAAATGTTAAGTTCTTTACCAGACAGAAGGGCTGACATTAGCTATTATCATAGTTTTTGCATTGCCACCAAGGGAATCCTGGAAAGAATTATGTCCTAAACTTAGCTGAAATAAAACAAGGATGAAGCTACTAGTGACTAAGCTGAAGTATAAAACCTGAAGAAGAAAAGTGAGCCTTGAATCCCTATAGGGAATATGCCTGGGCTTCCCGTGAGCAATATCTACTAAAAGCATTATTACATGACTGCAACATGTTTATCAAGGATCAGGCCTATGATCAAACTGTATGGAAATTGGATGGATTACGCAAGAGAGACAATATTGGTTACATTACCCCAATGTCGACAAGGATTTGTTAATATTTGCAGCTTCTTTCAATCGCTCACCTTCAGCACCAGATGATTTCTGCCTGTCAAGGACAGACCGAAGAAACAGCAAGATGGAAAATTACTAAACAGACACTAGAAAAGCTACGAAGCCAAAAAACCTGAGTACTTAATGACCATGTATTACCTTTCTGAACCGGCGAGGTCAACGAGATTTAATCTGGCAAACCGGTAGTTGATAACTGAATCCCTCTCCCACTTGCTCTCAATTATGCATATAAATACACAATGTGACCGGCTGCTCTCTCGATTCATGTTTGTAGCCGCAACTTTCCTATTAGAGGATCCCTGTTGACGAATAGTTGATTGTTAAGGTATATCATAGCGGAAAAAAAAGAGGTTGGCTTTGCATTGATTACTTTAATATGTTCGTTACAATTGTGATACACTGGAACGCAAACCTGGATCAAAAGTCCCAGGACATCAGCAACAGTTTGCACCTCAAATTCTGAAAGGTTCTCGACATAAACACCCTTCTTTACATCTTCACGCAGCTATACGGAAACAAGTAAGATTGTTTTAGAAAGCTATGAATTTAGGAGTCTCACGACAGCAGCATTACACCTATGACTCATCACATCACTTGCACATGGCATGGAGTATTAGTGTTGATAAAAATTCTAATGACATTACAAGCAAGTTTGTGGATGATGGATCTAGGAGATCAGTGATTTGCTCATTGTAGATCTCCAAGAAAGAGCACTTGCAGCTGTACTTGAGTTTCTCATCCCTCCGGCTCTCCTCTTCCTGAATGGAACAAACACAAGGATGAAACTCTTTAGTTCTGTGACAAATAAGTAGTATGTATTTCATTTGAGAAGTGCAATTAACTGTAAAACAATGCTTACCGCTCTGATACGGGCAAACAAGAATTCAAAAATCCGTGGTGTCATTCCACGATGGGGACTGGGAGCAAATTCAACATCCTCCATTTCGCCAAGCATCGTGTACGTCTTACCACTTCCAGTCTAAAATGTGAAACAAAATACGTAGCAATGGATATTATGTGCATTCAACTCGTGTTTTTAGAGTTTAGGATTATGATCAAAACGCAGAGATAGGTGGTAGTCAAGGTAACATGAGAAGGAACTAGAAAGATAAATACGAATATATTGAGTTGTTTCTTAAGATGAGTTACAAAAAATGAGAAATGACCTGGCCATAAGCAAACATGCAGCTATTGTATCCAGATAAACAGTTCTCTACCATTGGTAAACCAGCCATCCTAAAAAGCATCTCCTGCAAAATTGAAAGTGGAAAAGCTTTGAGAGACACTATTATAAAGTGCTTTGACGTTGTAGCAGAAAAGGGAGTGTACGTACCTGATCGACAGTTTCACAAGCTACATGATCGAATGTAAAACGGGTTTCAGGTTGACCAATCCAGGAAATGCATTGTGCACTTTCTTGCCTCACACACCTACTGTATCCATACATACTCCTCTCATTGCCATTCAAAGGCCTAACCCTTATTATAACCTGTACAAAATAAGAAACAAAAAAAGGGGGGTTAGTATATGAAAAGTGAAAAGAAAAGGAGAAGGGGAAGTGAGTGAGTGAGTGAGTGAGTGAGTGGGTGGGGGTACCTGTACATTGTGATCCATCCAAAAAGAAGGATCCTCCTTGAGATCAAAGTGGGAAACCTCAAGAGTATTGAGAGGAGAAGGTGAGAAGGGTCGAGAAAGGAGGAGGGAATGGGAAGCAGCGCGGGCAGTGGGGTGGCGAGAGGAGGTGGGGGGCTTGGTGACACTCTTAGAAGGAGTGAAGTGGGTGGAAGTAGCATCACTGTAGGTAGTGGAAGTAGTGGAAGTAGGCCTAGGAGTGCGCCTGGGAGTGAGGTTTCGGGAGGAATGGGGAAGGCAGTCGTCAGTGGCAGTGGAGAAGCCGAACCTATTAGTATTAGTAATGGTGGTATTCTTGGGAAATAGCCTTTCAGGAGTAGGAAGAAGGAAAGAGGGAGGAGGGGGGAATGGGTTCCCCCTGGAGGATTTAACAGGCGTTTTATCAACCTTGAGCTTAGGGTTAGGGTTAGGGTTAGGGTTAGGGGGGTTTGGTGGGTGGTTAGGGTTGAAGGGTACATTCTCAATCTCCTCCAAATCATCATCACCATCACCGTCACCATGGCGCATCATCCTAGTCCCTATAACACCATATACTTATACTTACACTTACATATGCACAAGATTAAGAACTGAAACTAATTGAAAATCAGTGTAGAGAGAGAGAGAGAGAGAGAGAGAGGAACAAAGACTACGTACCTGAAGAAGAAGAAGAAGAAGAAGACGCTGAAATGGTGGGGTAATGAATATGCAGGCAGGGTCAGGGTCAGGGTCAGGGTGAGGGTCAGATCCAGAAGAGGTATTGACTAAATCGGAGTTTCCGCATCAGCAACACACTGAGACTGTGTGTAGAATGAATGAATCTAGATAGTAGATTCTAGAGCAGCATGTTTTATGGTTTGCTAAAATGGAGTACTCGTATGTATCTATGCTCTTGTTTCAAAGTAGTTGAACGTTGGTTTGGGGAAATTTGAAATGCTAACAGTTGGATCTTCCCCTTCACTTCATTCAAATTGCATCCTCCCTCCGCGCTTTCACTTCTTTTGAATTTTCTTCCCTCTTTCCCCTTTACCCTTTTCGGCCCATTGAATGATTCATCCCTTCCTTCTACTTGTGGGCTTAGCTGATGGGACGCCCACCTCTGGGCCTCTCCTTAGTCACTCTCCATACTCCGTAACACTAGTATCATTCATATTCATAGTAACCTCATTTTGGTCACTCTAGGCCCGCCGCCCTCTTCATACTCGTAATTAATTAATAGAACGTCAAACGAACTTATTAGTGAATATCTATAATCGCAATCAAATCTAATAAAAGTCAAATAATATAATTTTCCTTATAAATTAGGGATCTCAAGACATGATTTGATAATTCAGCATTATCTCCCATCGCTATTTTCTTGTAACTTTTGATGAAGATTCCTTCGTTTGATTCATAATGAGAGAAAAACTTGTCTTTATTGATTTCAAAGATCGAAAACAAATTACTTGTATCCATTGAATAGACAAGCGAAACTAATCAATAAGCATGAAACTAAGTCATATATTAATGTAAATGACCAAAACCTTGAAATAAATGACGAAACTCTCGCAAAAAGAGATAAAGTTATTGAATGAGAGGTTGATTTTCATACTAGAATTGAAAATTAAACATTTTTTGGACCTTACCATCGATTAATTATCGATGGAGGTCTCGAAGGAAGGAGAAAGGTAGGTTGAGATGAGTGTAATGTATTGTGTGATATTAGAACTAAAATAAACTAGAAAACTGAAAAAATTGGTGCTTGATTGTATAATTTTATGGTGGGTAAAAAGAACAATTACCTCGAGCAATACATTGTTTTGGGGGGAATGAGAGTAATGTTTTACCCTAAAATAGATTTTCTTCATTTTCAATTAACATCACCTTTATTTTTCACCATTTTCTAATTCATTTTAACTTCATTACGTGAGGTTAAGCGAGTTAGAAAGGATGAAACGATGAGTGGATGCATCACATTCACATGTAGAGTCTGTGTCGGAGAGAAAGCAGGGAAGGGTCGGAATAAGGAAAAGTGGCGTTTGGAAGCAGAGAAGAGGCATAAAGTTGGAGCAAATATGATAATTAAAGAAAGTCAGCATCATGTAAACTCAATTCTATCCACAATCTCCCACTATTCCCCACCTACCATTCCATCCCTGCTAGCTTCATCCCTCACCCAGGCTGGCCTATATATAAACCCCAGGTTGAAACCTAGCTATTTTATAAAACTACTACATACTACTACTACTACTACTACTCCCTCCTACAAAAAAGCACTTAATTATCAATACTCCTCCACTGAGTAGTATTTATACATACATACATACATACATAGCTGCAATTCAATATAAATATAAATATATAAAATGGTGGTTAACAAAGTAGAAATATGCATAGAGATGGTGAAGCTAGGGGTGGAGTTGGTAAGCGTGTTCGCACAGGCACTGAAGACAGCCATGCACCGCAACCTAACTCCCCCGCAACATCAGTTGGAGACTAACATTCGGAATTGCAACTCTCTATACAATTACCAAGTCCCCTTCCCCTACCCAGGCCTTCTCCCTTGAATATATACACCCTACCTCATCTCATCTCATCTCATCTTGCTTGTAAATTACTCAGTAATTAAGAATTTGTATAAATGTTGAGTACTCGTATTATATATAGTTAGTTGAGCCACAGTACACACGTACACAATTTTGTTGCATTTTCCGGCCTCTGCTTCATGTGATGTAGATCCAGATCACTCCCATCCTTGTATTACTTACATACGCCTCGCTCTTAATAATATGTCATTTCCAACTATGTTTTCCATCAACTAACGTCGTCGTCGTCGTCTATGTACTGTATTCTGTATTCAACACCCTTTTGCGCTACCCTACCTTGCACTCCATTGTTTCTTTTAATTACTCATATACTCGCAGTATATATTCACCAATAATAACTCTCATAGCATACCACATAATGTACATTAATGTCTTAATAATGAAAAACCTAACATACATACCTCATAAGTGCTCTAAAGAGAAAACAGATAATAATACTGCGATTGAGTCTATCTTAACCACTTTCTTTTCTTAATTTGTTGGTCAATACTCTAAATTAAATTATAATATATTCTACTGTATATCCTATAAAATGTCAATTCACGCAAATTAAGTTTCTTCGTTGAATATGCGTGAATGGACGGTTCCCACTTCCCATGCAATGAAGATTATTTTGAATTCTTTGCGTCCAAACAAACAAGCCGGCCTTCATTAACTTACTTTTCAAATTAATGCAACTTTTTATTTAACGTGTAATTATGGTTCACAAAATGGATTTTGATCTAGCTCAATATCCCAAGCACGAGTCACAACTCTCACAGCATAGTCTAGTAGGATAAGATGCATGTAGATGCATGTCATTTCCTTATATTATTATCTCAATAATGCACACTTGGAGCAAATTTAATGGTTTAACTTAAGAATGTAACTATGAATCGTAGCTTAAACCATTATTATTGAATTTATTCATGTAGATTAGCTTTGTTTAAATGAACCCGTAAAGATTTTGAGGTGGTAGCTTGAATAGATAGACTCACATACAACTCAAGGAGAAATCAAGCAATAAGGAAATACTCCCTCCGTCCCAATGAATTGTTTGCCTATTCCATATTGGGACGTCTCAATGAATTGTTTGCCTTTCTATTTTAGGAAGGTTTTTTACATGTAATTTGATCCTTGGCTCCACATGTCACATCCTAATTGGATCTCTTTCCCTTAGTGCCAAAACCAAAGGCAAACAATTCATTGGAACGGAGGGAGTATGAGCATACTGCATGCTTAAATCATTGTAACTTAAAAATTGAGGTGACAAATAAAGTGCACTTGCCCTGCCTTAAGGAAGCTCAAGAGGGTTTAATTAGGTAAGATCCTTTTTTCCGTTCACTTGGATACGATTATACTCGTAGTAATGAATTTTGTATGAACCAGTTGAATTTGAGTGGGAGACGTGTTGATGGATGAGTGTAGAAAAAGCGTGAATAAATAAAAGAAAAGCAAACAAAGTGTCGCATGCTCTGCTGTGCTTGAGGACAACTGGACATACAAGTAGGCAAGGCATTCAATCATGCATCATCTTTTACCATTTCTTTAATTTGAATACTATCACTTTTGCCTTTTGGTTATTATTATATGCATATTGGCCTGGGTATGAATTATTATCATGTGGACTGGGAGGCGTAGTAATGTATACAGTCGTTTGATTAATAATTCAGATGGATGTTGATGATGGAAGGAATCATGCTTCATGCATATCCTACCCAAATATTGCACACGTTATTGATAAGATTTCAAATCTACTCCTACTTAACTCATTGGTGGGCTCACGCATCTTTCTTATATACTCATACTCCTAGTGGAGTACTAGTATTAGAAAACTAAAATTAAAGTGCCAAATTGAATAATTGATTGATTTTACTTATTAAAGTGTGCACTTTTATACAAACGGGTCCCCTTCCTCACCATTCACCATTCACCATTCACCATTCACCATTCACCAACTGCACCTTATTTTAAACTTAATTACTCCATTATTGGGAAACAGTACAGTGGCCTATTATATATAGGCAACTTGATTTAGTTTAATTACTGTAATTAGTTGAGATAAGGTTGGACTTGGACGATGGACACGCTTTAGTCGTAAGTATATACATTCATTATTAATTCTTGAAGCTAATTAAGTTTGTTTAATGCCACTTTTTCTCTAATGCTCTCAAAGTCTCAAGCCTCAATAACTAATACTTTAGTTTACGGTCACGCAAGGCCGATAGTATAAGTTACATACTGTATTAATGTAATAAATAATAAGCAAGCAAGCAAGCTAGTATAGCTATGGCCGCCTATATATATATATATATATATATATATATATATGATGATTGTTTGGGATAAAATCCGCACCCTTAAGAAATGACGTGGAATACCCCCGGTCAGAAGGTCAAAGGATCGAATACGAAGAAACTACGGAATAATGTCCAAAGGTCAAAGTCAAAGTCGTAAAAGTCGGGAACCCGACACAAGAGGAAGTCAACAAAGGAGACTTGAGCCCAGTAATGATATTGGGCCGATTAGCAGCAAAGTCCAGAGATGGGCCAGGAGTAACCCAACACCAATAAAGAACCCTACCCCAAGCGAAGAAAAGGTCAGCAACGAACCCCCTAGAAGTAAGGAACTAACCCACCAGAGCAGGAGGGAATCAAGGAAACCGAAGAGAAGGGTATTATAAACCTGAAGCGATCACTCTGCAAAGGGGACGGTCATTCAACGCAACTTCAACCCTACCGCAGAAAAACCTACGAAAAGATACTAGCCTACAATAATCAGAAATCGATACTTTGTAGTTTGTACTATTCCAAATCTTCCATAGTTGATACTTTGGCGGGACTCCGATTCCCCCCGCGGTTTTTCCCATTTGGGTTTTCCGCGTCACCAATTCTCGCGTCCTTTCATTTTTCTTTTCACGTTTCATATTCGCTGGCGCGATTTACTCGTTAATCTGTCGGTCTTAGTTCGATCACTCTAACCCATAACCCGAATCGAAACCCGGTAAATTTTTACCCAAAACAATTTGGCGCCCACCGTGGGGCAGAGTGATCGTTTACTAGCCAAATTGCGCAGCAAAGCAACTCAAGTGTCGACATGTCAGGATCCGGCCAAAACCCCGCCAACACTTCCGCTCAGCCTACCGACGGAACACCTTCCTCAGGGATGACAAGCTCATTCGCCACACCATCCACTCAGGCGACTCCAGTTAGCCAGGCGATAGGGCAAGCGCTGAACGCCTCAACACCGCCTCAGGGGCCCTCAGCGCCAAGGGCATCCAACCTACTCGCGACCGGCGGAGGGGGGACGTTATCTAGGGCGGCGGCTCATGGAGGGTTGTTCGGAGACGCCTCCAGAACTCTGCTGACACCAGATCCCATGGCAGAGATACTCCAGGGGATCAACACCCTGCGCCAGGCGGTGAAGAGCCTGCAGAAGGACAACCGGGACATTAAGGCTCAGATGAAGGCAGTGTCAAGACCACCACCCGTACCAGTCCAGACGCCATCCGAGGTCCAGTTCACAACGCCTGAGGAAACACCAAGCTCCCACAGAGAGCTCGCCACCAGCGGGCAAATCTCCAAGTCGTTCCCTCAGGAACTGGTTACCAGACTGGATTTGGAGTTGGCACCACCAAGTCAAGCCCTGATACCCAGAGGGCTAGGATACTTGACTCATGGATCTGCCCCCATCGCAGGTAATCCTTCCTTTAACCTTGAGAATCGGGAGGCTAATCCGTTGTCTTTTGCAGGTACCTCCGCTCGCCAAGCACCAGAATGGCCGCCGATAAGTTCGCCAGGAGTGTACACCCCAGTCAGCAACCGCCTCCAGCCAGAGTTGGACCAGACGCCTATCCCCAGTCAGCAGGCATCCGGGTGGCAGCCGAGAGTAACGGTCAATCCAGTGGTCGCCAGCCCCTATCCTGAATCAGCTTGGCCATCTCAGACCTCACCTCAGGTGGCTTCAGGATGGCGGCCCGAGCCTGCCGACGCTATGTCCCTTCCGCCTCCACCCCCGATCAGTCGCCACCTTGGAGGACCCCAGACAGGGAGTACCCCTTTTAGCTTCTTTCCATCTGCTCCTAACCCCTCTGCGGGGGCAAATGTTGCTGCAGACCGGCAGTACCAAGAGTTGAAGGAGCTAAGAGAGCTGATCAGCAAAATCCCTGGAATGCCACGCCCCCTGGAGAGAGCAGCCAGAGACAGCTATGCCGACTCGCCCTTCACCGACGACCTAGCTGGCGTTGCTGTGCCCAAAGGTTTTGTGCCACCAGCCATGACGCTTTATGATGGCACTGCAGACCCTTTGGACCATATCAACCAGTACAAGCAAAAGATGATGGTGGTGACCGCCACAGGGCCTCTGAAGGAAGCCTGCATGTGCAAGGGGTTTGGCTCCACCCTCTCAGGGGCAGCCCTTCACTGGTTCGTGGGCCTGCCAAACAGAAGTATCACCTCCTTTGCCGATCTGGTCAACGCCTTCAACTAACAGTTCGCCAGCAGCAGGAAGCCAGAGAAGCAGACCAGTGATCTGTACAGGGTGGTGCAGAAGTTCGAGGAGTCCACACGAGATTTCCTCAACAGATTCAACAGGGAGAAAGTGACTATTCCCAGATGTGACGTAGCCACCGCCATAGAAGCCTTTCGTCAAGGGCTCCTCCAAGATTTGGACCTTTACAAAGATCTCACCAAGTATCCGTGTGCTACATTCGAAGATGTACAAACCAAAGCAATGGCAGCCATCAGATTAGAAGAAGATTCGGGCCCCAGACGAGCTTCCTATGGTTCTGAGCACGTCTCCAGAAAGGCACCCGCAGAGAAGAGAGGCGAAAGGTCCAAACCCTATGACAGGAGCGTGCACAAAGTATCCGAGGAGAAAGATTGGAGGGAGAGTCCCACACTCCCACCAAAGATCAGTGAGTACGGGTTCTCTACCAATCTCACTGGCCTGCTCAAGGCCCTGAAGGAGTTGGGACGCAAAGTCAGGTGGCCCAGGAGGCAGGAGTATGCCAACGACCGTCGAGATGCCAGCAAGAGGTGCGAGTTTCACGACGACATTGGACACAACACTGAAGAATGCGTCCTCTTCAGGAAAGAAGTGAAGTTCCACTACGATCAGGGAAACCTGGATCATTTGATATCCAGAAGCTCTAGCAGGGTGAATGCGGCAGATCAGGTGTTGCCCTCACCCCCTCCGCTGTGCACCAGAATCGTAAACGTGATCACAGGAGGATCGGAATTGTGTGGCCTAACTTATTCAGCAGCCAAAAGGCACGCCTTCCAATCCAAGGGAGACACACCAGAATACTCCTGCAGAATCAGCTGTCCGGACCTCCCAGCCGTCACCTTCGATGAATCCGACGCGGAACCGTCTCCAGAATCTCACCATGACGCCCTAATCATCACGCTCTCCATAGGGAACTGCACCGTGAAGAAGATACTGGTGGATACCGGGAGCTCTGTTAACTTAATCATGTTAGAAACTCTGCAGAACATGGGATTCAGCGAGGAGGACCTGAGCAAGAAAGCAGTCCCTCTCGTGGGTTTCAGTGGGGAAACAAAATACTCCCTGGGGGAGATCACGATTCCTACCTACGCAGGAGGCGTAAACAAGCAAGTGAGGTACCTGGTCATTGACGGTCCCTCTACTTACAATGTGATCCTAGGAAGACCGTGGATACATGAGATGAAGGCAATCACCTCCACCTACCACCAGTGTTTGAAGTTCCCCACGCCTTGGGGAGTACAGAAGATCAGCGGTGATCAGAGGGAGGCCAAAGACTGCTACAGAGTGGCGTTGAAGAAGACAGCGAGCCCTCCAGCATAGCAACTACAGAGCCTTCACCTACCCCTGCAAGAGTATCTCGAACCCCCTCAGGCGGAGGTAGATGAAGTCAACCTGGACAAACAGCACCCTGAGCGAAAAGTGTTGATCGGGTCGGAATGCACAGGTAACACACGACAAAACCTTATTGAATTATTAAAAACTAACATGGATTGTTTTGCTTGGTCCCATGATGATATGGTAGGAATAGATCCGAGCATCATAACCCACAGGTTAAGTGTGGACCCAAGTTACAAGCCGATCCAGCAGAAGAGGAGAAAGTTTGCTCCAGAGAGGAACCAAGTAATCAACCAGGAGGTGGATAACCTGCTGGCTGCCGGAAAAATCAGAGAAGTGAAGTATCCAGAATGGCTATCCAACGTGGTGGTAGTCCCGAAAAAGAACGGCAAGTGGAGAGTATGCGTCGACTTCACCGATTTAAACAAGGCATGCCCCAAAGATCCTTTCCCTCTGCCGCACATAGACGCAATGGTAGACGCCACAGCAGGCCATGAGATGCTAACCTTCCTCGACGCATGGAGTGGATACAATCAAATCAAAATGCATCCAGCAGATCAAGAGAAAACCGCCTTCAGATCTGAGAGAGGTATCTATTGCTACAATGTTATGCCTTTTGGTCTGAAAAATGCAGGGTCCACTTACCAGAGGCTGGTTAACATGATGTTCAAAAAGCAAATCGGCAACACCATGGAAGTATATATTGACGATATGGTCGTCAAATCCAAGCAAGCCTCGGAGCACGCGGCACACCTAGAGGACACCTTCAGCACCCTGAGAGAGTACAAGATGAAGTTGAACCCGACCAAGTGCACGTTCGGAGTATCTTGTGGAAAATTCTTAGGGTATATGGTCACCCAGAGAGGAATTGAAGCCAGCACAGAGCAGATCAAAGCCATCCTGCAGCTAGAGTCTCCACAGAAACCAAAGGACGTGCAGCGGCTGACGGGAAGGATTGCTGCCCTGAATAGGTTTATCTCCAGATCCTCAGATAGATGCCGACTATTCTACGACGTCCTGAAGAAAGCTCAGAGGTTCGACTGGACGGAGGAGCACGAGAAAGCATTCAAGGAACTGAAGCACTACTTGAGCACTCCACCACTCCTGTCAAAGCCGGAACCTGGGGAACCGCTCTTCTTGTATCTTTCAGTAACTGAGGTGGCAGTCAGTGCAGTGCTGGTAAGGGAACATGAGGGAGCACAGCACCCCGTCTACTATGTCAGTAAGTCTCTGCTCCCTGCAGAGACCAGGTACACATCCCTTGAAAAACTTGTACTTGCACTCGTCACAGCATCATATAAACTGCGTCCCTATTTTGAATCGCATACTATATCTGTAATAACAAACTATCCACTAAAAACTATTATGAGAAAACCTGAGTTGTCAGGAAGAATGGCCAAGTGGTCTATACACTTGAGCGGATTCGACCTGAAATTTGTCCCCAGAACAGCAATAAAGTCCCAGGCATTGGCAGACTTCGTATCGGACTTCAGCCCAGCACTGCAGACCCAGGCGGAAAAGGACATCCTTCTCCTTGAGGAAGACAAGGGCGAACAGGTGTGGAAACTCAACGTGGATGGCGCCTCCAACATGCGAGGGTCCGGAGCAGGACTAGTTCTGAAGTCTCCTCAGGGGGATCTCATAGTCCAAGCAGTGCGATGCGAATTCCGAACAACGAACAATGAAGCAGAGTATGAAGCGCTAATCCTAGGGCTCCAGTTGGCTCTAGACCTTAAAATCAAGCGATTGGAGGTATATGGTGACTCCCAACTAATAGTGAACCATATGAATGGCCTATACGCAGCAAAAGATTCCAAGATGGTAGCTTACCTTGAAGTAGCAAAAAGTCTCTCCCGAAGGTTCGAAGAATTTGCAATCAACCAAGTTCCAAGGGAGAAAAACGTGGAAGCAGACGCCTTAGCAACCCTGGGGGCAACCTTCAAACCAGGAGAGGTGTCCACCATACCCATAGTGCACGTGTTAGAGCCAGCAATCGGAAAAAGCGCAGACGCAAGGAAGTGGGAAACACCAGAGGAGGATCCACCAGAGCTGGGGATGCAATGGTTTCAGGAGGCTAGGATCTACAGCACCACAACAGATCAGGAGGAGATCACAGACTGGAGAAAACCCTACAAGGATTGGTTGCAAGATGATATCCTGCCAGCAGACAAGAGAGAAGCCCGAAGTTTCCGGATGAAGGCATCCAGATATACCCTCATCGATGGAGTAGTATTCAAAAGATCTACCGCCGGGCCATACCTGAGATGCCTAAGTCAGGAGGAAGCAAAGATGGTATTACATGATCTCCACAGCGGAGAGTGTGGAAATCATGCAGGGGGCAAGAGTCTATCTAGCAGAGCACTTCGCCAAGGATACTACTGGCCAACAATGCGCAGAGACGCCAGAGAGTATGTTAAAAAATGCGACGCCTGCCAAAGACACGCACCGGTCAACCACCAGCCAGCAGAACCACTACATCCAATAATCTCCCCTTGGCCTTTCATGAAGTGGGGAATGGATATTGTGGGGAAATTACCAAGAGCGCCAGGAAATAAAGTGTTCATGCTTGCAATGACCGACTACTTCTCCAAGTGGATAGAGGCAGAAGCGTTCCCTCAGGTGACTGAGAAGCAGGTTATATCCTTTATTAAGCGTAATATTATCTGCAGGTTTGGCGTTCCCTCAGAAATCATCTGCGACAACGGATCCCAATTTATTGGCAGCAAGATGGAGGCCTACTGTGCCAGGTGGAATATCGCCCTAAACAAGTCTACCCCCAGAAATCCCCAGTCCAACGGGCAGGCGGAATCTAGCAACAAAATTGTAATGGATAATCTGAAGAGGAGACTAGAGGAGGCAGGGGGCAGATGGGAAGAGGAGCTTCCTCTGGTGCTGTGGTCCGATAGGACAACACCTAAGGTGGCTACAGGGCAGACGCCCTTTAGTTTGGTTTATGGTGCAGAAGCAGTCATCCCCGCAGAGGTGAGGGTACCCACTCACAGATATGGATGCATAACGGAAGAAAGAAACCAGGTGGAGATGGCAAATAGCTTGGACACCATAGAAGAACTCAGGACTGATGCTCAGATCAGGATGGCCTCCTACAGGCAGACAGTCGCCAGAAGCTACAACAAAAATGTTAAAGTCAGAGTCCTACAAGAAGGAGATCTGGTCCTCAGGAGAGTATTCCAGAACACCAGAAACCAGCAAGCGGGGAAATTCGCCTACACCTGGGAAGGGCCTTACCAAGTGGAGAAAATAGTCGGAAATGGAGCATATCAACTAATGACCATGGAAGGGGAAGTTATTCAAAAACCATGGAATATAGTACATCTGAAAAAATACTTCTGCTGAGTAAAAGTCACCAGGAGTATAGGCCACAGTCGCCAGAAGTAGGGTATTCAATCTGCCAGATACATTCCCACCAGAGTCCAGGTAACCATATCCGATGTCTTTGAAACTCTACTCTATTTTCCAAAACATCCCCTAGGTCGCAAGATTTTTGACATCTGAGGCAGAAGTTAATTTTGGAAAACTTTAAACTTAGTTTATTTTCAAAGCCTGGTCAGATTTCTGTATAAAAAAAAAAATCGCTTTTCTTTTATCTCAGAATTTCTTTTATTTTCAAAAACCTGACTTTGTCACATTTTCTAAGTTTTCTGCCACAAGTGTATGTTTATCCTCTCTCACGCACTCACAAAAGCTAAAGTTTGTTCTCACACGTCTTAAAATTCGCTTTGGTTAACACTTTCAAACAAGATAAAATTTTTTACCGGTTATTTTGCCAACTGATATGGGTAACTGATCTGGTGGAATGTATAATCCCCACAGAAGGCGTGCGTCTTGTGCTGAGTGCCTACAACCAGGACATTACAAGTCTCCTGCGCCACTCAACACCCACGCAAAAGCGTGGCACCTCCGACTGAGTGGGCGAACAAAATCCCAGGCCACCACTTACCAAGGGTCGACCATACAAACAAAGGCATGCATACAACAGACGACAACAATCAAAAACACAGAAACATCACAAAAGTAAGCAAACGCATTCTTAACAAAGAAAACAAGTTCAAACCCTCTGCTCCCCTGAGCAGAGGTAAAATTCAAAGTAATCTGCTCCCTAGAGCAGAGGAAAATCCGGAACGATAAAAAATTTTTAACAAAGTATTTTGTTTTTCATGCCACACAGGGCAAAAGCATCAGAAATTAATAGGCTGAACAGCCTAGATATTATCTTCAGGAGGGAGAGAAGCAAGGGGTTCCACCACCATGGCATCAGCATCTGCGGGTTCAAGCGCTTCCTGAGCCGCCGCAGGGGAGGAAACCGACTCCTCCACAACCTCCCCCTCACCCCCAGCAAGCATCTCCAAGTCAAAGCCGTCGGGGAACTCCTCCTCCATCCTCTTCCGCAGAGCAGCCAAGTCCCAGCTCGTATGCTTCCCTGCAGAGAAGGTGCTGACCATCTGGATCTCAGTGCTCAGAGCAGACCAGCTAAGAGCCCCTTCCATGTTCTCCTGCAGCCTGACCACTTTATCCTGAAGGTTGGAGTTGGCCTCCTGCACCTCAGCAAGCTCAGCCCGCACAGCCGCCTTCTGATTCTCCCCCTCAGCAAGTTGCCCCTTGACCTGGTCCAACTCCCCTTTCAGCCCGGCAGCCTCCTCCCTCAGCCTCACAGCCTCCTCCTCCAGCCTTGCAGCCTTCTCCTCCAGCCCCAGGGTCTCTGCCCTGGCATGACCCACCTCCTCGGACAAGTGGGCATTCTCAGACTGCAATTGGCCCCCGAGGTCCCTGAGATGGGACACTCCACCCTTCAGGAACAGAGCCATCTGGAGAGCCTGACCAGAAGAACGACCATCATCAGCTGGGTACCAAGGAAAATAAAAGACTCTGAGCAAACGTAGATGGAAAATTACCTCAAAGGCGTGGACAGAAAGGTGGGTGGCCACCTCAGTGAGAGATTCTCTGGCCATCACTGCTTCTGAGCCAGGGAAGAGGAGCTGATTCAGAGGAGCTAGGTCTTTCAAGCCCCTGATAGTCCCGAAATCCTTGGGAAAGGATAGCAGGATATCATCCGGGTCACACTCAGCAGAATGTGGGATGGAGGGTTGAGGAGAGTCAGGCACGTGGATCACCGG
Source organism: Agrostemma githago (assembly GCA_958450325.1). Classification (NCBI taxonomy): domain Eukaryota; kingdom Viridiplantae; phylum Streptophyta; class Magnoliopsida; order Caryophyllales; family Caryophyllaceae; genus Agrostemma; species Agrostemma githago. Next base: position 88,450,101 of record OY288239.1, on the reverse strand, counting down.
AGTCTCTTCTGCAGAGCCAGCCTGTGCAGAGGGAGAGGGGCTGCGCTTCCTTTTAGAGCCAGTTGAGGGAGCAGGGGATGAGCCAGAACCCCTCCTAGAGGAAGAGCGAGTAGCCATGCTCTTTCTCCTAGCCCTGACCCGGTCCAAAGTCATCGGAGTTTTTGAGTTACCTGATGAAGTCACCAAAATAAAATCAGTCGCGCACACACAAGAAATCAGTACATACAACGGGCTAGCCCCCACCGGAAGACATAGCGCCAGCTATGGGAGGACAAGTTCCGTTATCAGAAGGAACGAAGAGGTTATTGAAGGAGAGCTGCTCCAAACTCAAACCGGAAAGCTTGGCAGCAAAGTCAAGAATGGGCGTTGCTCCTTTAAGCTGCTGAAGGCCTGCGACATGAAACCAGTAAGCAAAGTAAGTGTGTAAGAAGATCTAAGAACCAAAGGCACGATGAGTACCTGTGACAGGTCCCCATTCTGAGTAGAGGTAATCGTGGGGAAGGGGGAGGAGAGAATCTGTCTTCACGAAAACAAAGTCTCGAAACCAGTCTGCATCCGGAGGATTGGCAGGGAAGACTATACCAGGATAGTTCTTATCCTTCACGCGCATCGTTACTTGGCCACGTCCCAGGGGCCGTACCTGGAACACGGCACAGACATCGCGCAGGGAAAAGTCCTTCTGGTAGCGATGGTTCAGTACGCAGAAGGATAGTAGAACCCTCCAAGTATGAGGGACCAACTGACAAGGGGCCAGCCTATAGCAGTTCAGAAGTTCCTGAACCAAAGGAGGAAAAGGAAAGCGCAAGCCTAGGAGGAAGGGATAGGCATACATGCAAACCCATCCAGAGAGAACGGAGTCCGCCCTCTGCCCAGGAGAGGGGATGTGAATTTCGATCCCCTCACCGAACCCAAAGAGCTCTCTAACAAAGGAAAAATCCTTGGAAGAGAAGCTGGAATCACAAGAATGCGTCTTGCCCAAGATATTCGAGGCAGAAAACGACAAAGATAATGGAGAAGGAGTTGAAGGGCTAGAAGATTTGCCGCGATTTGACTTCGGAGCCATCGGTAAAAGGAAAAGGGAAAAGGGAAAAACAACGAAAAATCAGAAGGGAAAAGAGTTCACCTGAGCACAATACAACAACGGCGACGGCGACGGGAGACTGAGAGGATTAGAGCAATTCGAATTTTGAAAGAGAATAAGGGTAAGAAAGAAGAAGGAGGAATGAGAGCAAATAGTGAGAGAAAGAGGAGTTGGGTGAGTTAAAGTAGAAGAGATAGTACGGGGAAGAGCGAGCAATTAAGGAGGGAGAGAGTAAAGTCATCATGAGGAAGAGGAGCAGTCAGTTGAAAAAACGAGGGAAATAGATCGAAAGACAAACTCTACAGAATAAGATCGTCACCAACTGAGAGCAACTCAAACAGAAATCCCCGCCTAAGATGAGCTTAGTCGGAAATTTGGGGGCATTTGTTTGGGATAAAATCCGCACCCTTAAGAAATGACGTGGAATACCCCCGGTCAGAAGGTCAAAGGATCGAATACGAAGAAACTACGGAATAATGTCCAAAGGTCAAAGTCAAAGTCGTAAAAGTCGGGAACCCGACACAAGAGGAAGTCAACAAAGGAGACTTGAGCCCAGTAATGATATTGGGCCGATTAGCAGCAAAGTCCAGAGATGGGCCAGGAGTAACCCAACACCAATAAAGAACCCTACCCCAAGCGAAGAAAAGGTCAGCAACGAACCCCCTAGAAGTAAGGAACTAACCCACCAGAGCAGGAGGGAATCAAGGAAACAGAAGAGAAGGGTATTATAAACCTGAAGCGATCACTCTGCAAAGGGGACGATCATTCAACGCAACTTCAACCCTACCGCAGAAAAACCTACGAAAAGATACTAGCCTACAATAATCAGAAATCGATACTTTGTAGTTTGTACTATTCCAAATCTTCCATAGTTGATACTTTGGCGGGACTCCGATTCCCCCCGCGGTTTTTCCCATTTGGGTTTTCCGCGTCACCAATTCTCGCGTCCTTTCATTTTTCTTTTCACGTTTCATATTCGCTGGCGCGATTTACTCGTTAATCTGTCGGTCTTAGTTCGATCACTCTAACCCATAACCCGAATCGAAACCCGGTAAATTTTTACCCAAAACAATGATCACCCTTACTTTCATGTAGTCCAGGAGCAGGAGGGAGACACATACTGATACTGTATAGTAATGGACTTCATAATTCATATACATGCTCTCTTAGCCTTAACTATCAATTGCGTGCCTCCTGGTATCCTACAATATACTCCCTCCGTCCCACTATGATGTTCCCACGTCATGAATTTGGATATGTCGTTCAACACTGAGCTGCTTAGCTTCTTAAAGTCGCTTAATTAGTGTACAGCTTCCCATAGTTTTATAGTATATATATATATGCATTCTCCTCATCCAAAGTTAAAAAAGAAAGGATGGATAGATCGGAATTGACTCATTGACTGTAGTCTTTCAGAGTTCACTTTCACTCTATGCTCCACGCTCTCATACCTGTCAATGTCATTGGTCATTGCTCGATCCAAACCTGCAACACCCCAATGCAAGCCAGACCAATATCCCCCATCACATACATACACTCTCCATTTCTCCAAAAACAATTCACCCTATCCTATCCTATTTGTTAGTAAGTAACGAGAATGTGAATAGCTTCTGTTTTCTACTCATGAATTATGATCCTCCACAATTAATTAGCTATTTGAATGTGTCTGCACTCTACATTCATTGTATGTATGTTTTCTAGTCTACTTAATTTGTTACCCAACTCCTCTAAAAATGGTATACAATGAACGTAGTTACATTGTAAAATTGACTGCCTCCTGCTTCCTTGTGAATGAAGAAGTACTCATCAAGCTGCTTCATCGTAACAACACTCATACTTAGAATCAACTATCATGCTTCACTTCAACACTACTATTTTCTGACACTCATATGTTCTTACATGGAAGTAGTATCCGGCCTCCAATTACAAGCTCATACTCATTTTACAAATAATAATAATAATAATAATAATAATAATAATAATAATAATGGATGTGTGTGCTACTGAATAGTACAGTACTCGATCGGCATATAAAAACTGAAAATTCATCTCATCTTAATTAACGGTATGTCAAGCTAATTTAAGGGTGCTTTCGGTTATCTTGAAATCGGAAATTTGGAGATTGTCCACATTCAGCTTCTTCAGGTTACTCTTCCTTTTTGCGGCAAAAAAGGCTCCATAATTATACTCCCTGTATTTTGAAGGATTGTCATCATCAACCACCTCTTCCAAGGGTTTGATCATGACATAGTGCGCCGGGTTGAAGAAGAAGGGAATAGAGAGCCTTTCCTTGTCTGAGTGTACCATAACCCTGTGTTCTACACTCTCATACTTGTCGTTGCTCCATACCTACACAACCCAGGCCAGCTCAGGCCATATAACGCCCTGTACTGTCAAGGAGCCAACAACAACTTAACGCATGAAATAATTAAAACATAATCTCGTATGGTACCTGAATAATGTCGCCAACGTTGACGATTAAAGCAGCAGGATCAGGTTTGATACTGACCCACTCACCATCTGACTTCCTTCTCACTTGCAGTCCCCCAACATCATCTTGTGCAAGAATGGTCAGCCCACCCGCATCCTTATGTCGAGTTACTCCAAGAACTAGATGTGGAGACGGACATGGTGGATAGTAATTCAGTCGAACAAAGCTTGTATGATCCTCAAAAAAGGCACTAAACCTATGTGCTTCTAGTTCTAAGCTTAACGCTATAAGCTCCATCAACTTGAAGGCCAGCTTTTCCACTTCTCTTGCATATGTTCGTGCTACCTCCCTGTACGCATGTGAAATGACAAAGAGACATTTTTGAAAGACTGAATCTTTGTATTTTGAGAAAAAAAGAGGAAAGAATATTTGACCTGAAATGAGGGGGAAAGTGAGGCCATCGATTTACCAACTCTTTGGGCAGTGGATCATCTGGGGAAACGGGAATGACAGTGGGATCTTTAGCAGTGAAGTCGAAAACTTGTTTCCAGTCTCTGACATTCTTGGTATGCTCAGAGTCGTAATATCCAAGTGGATTGGCTTCATCTCTGCAGACCCTGCGCTTGTCGTCGTCAGGTAAAGAGAAGAAGTTGCGAGCAGTAAGCTTGAGATTGTGAAGCGTCTCTAAGGGAACACCATGGTTTGTGACCTGAAAAAATCCCCATCTGGCGCTGGCTTCGCGTATGGCAGTTATCAGATGATGAGGTGTGGTGTTGTCGCGAGTTACTTGATGCACGGATGCAACTGAGGTGAGATCGATGACGGGAATTCTTTGAGCTTCTGTTATGAGGGGACTAGGTCTATGCTCTATCGGTTGGATATATGCTGGATCAAGCATGGCCGCCATCTTTATTAGAATTAGGAGGGAGGGAGGGTGTGGTATATCAGTGTGTGAATATGGGTCAGATGGGATATGATTTATAGGAGTATTCTATATTCTACTAGAGCTGTATTTATTGAATGTAGATAGAGCTTTAATTTGCTGAATGAAATTTCAGCAGATTCCTAGCAAAATTGGTTTTGGCTGACGGCTAGACTTGGCCTGAGGTTCAAAGGAAAGCATAGCACCAAAAGGCATCATGTTACTGGATGAATTGAAATTCAGATTCTTCCTAACACCATAAAATGTCATGTCAACACTATACTCAACAATACGGGAGTATATTCCAAGCAAAGTTGTAAGTTGTGATTCAAGTAACTATAACCATAAGCTATACTATTGCCATAGTTCGTGGACCATACCAAGGGTACATGTCCTAGACTAGAGTAGGCATGAACGTCATTACCAACTACGGAGTACCCATTCATTTAAGGCAACCTAAATTCATCAACGTCGTAGACACGTGGAGAGCATTCACATCGGTATGTCATCTCTCAACATTAATTTTCATGTGGGTCAGTCTCACAATATTAATCGTTTCTATATTAATTAGGTAAATAATGACCAATATCCATCTCAACGTGTTAATTAATCACAATTTCTTATAGTTAAGTTTTGTAATTAAAATAGAGCAGTATGAAATCAAATATAAATGGAAGGAGAATATAATAGTAGAGTACTCCATAAGATATTGAGTATTAGTCTACCAAAAAGAAAAGAAAAGAAAAGATGTGGAGAATTAGGAGATGCTATAAATAGGCGTAATAGGGAAAATACGTCTCTCTACGTGTGGTACGACTACGGCTACGGCAGAAGCAGAAGACGCCCGATTTGATTTTGCCCTAATTATTTACTCCTAGTAGAGTCGTCGTAATTTTCGAGGTATTTATAAAATCAAATCAAATTCTTATCTTTGATTGTTAGGGTTTTAGGGGAATTTGCAAAACATGAGGACTCAGGATTGGGGATGAAGAGTTTGACAGTTTGTTGTTGGAGACTAGACTAGACTAGACTAGACTATTGCGTTTCTCCGTGCTATTACAATGTGAATGTGAATGTTTGTGGTCAATGACAATTGCTGTATTGCCAAACAGCATGGCATGTAGTTAATTAACTTAAAATTCATTTCTTTATCGATCTCAAGAACTCGAACTCGAACTCGAGACTATGTATCAGGTTGTTAATTAATTAGGGTTTTGACAGAAGCACAATCGTTGTAGAGTATTACTTTTGGTATGATTACAGGGAAATAGGATAAGAGAGAATATATAGAGGAGTAATTCAAATGACAGAAGCAGCAGGATTGGAAGGTAGTCAGGCCGTCGACCTGTCAAAACATCCATCCGGTATTGTCCCTACTCTCCAGTAAGTTTTCCGCATGCCCTGGGATCACATTGTTATTTAGACACCAAGTACGTACAAGTATGAATTACTACTTCCTCCGTATATGATAATTACGGAGTAATTAATTAATGTGGGTTGCTGTTCTCTCTCTCTATATATATATAGGAATATTGTTTCGACTGTCAATTTGGACTGCAAGTTGGACCTCAAAGCCATTGCGCTGCAAGCCCGCAATGCAGAGTACAATCCAAAGGTATATGTCTTATATGCTCTATGTCTGCAACTCCAGTACTCCACAATCACTTTACTCCCTTACATTTTCATTTCTGTTTCCAGCGTTTCGCTGCTGTCATTATGCGAATAAGGGACCCCAAGACCACTGCCTTATTATTCGCTTCTGGCAAAATGGTACTAACTCTCACTTCTACCTTTTCAACCCCCTCATGTTCTTTTTTTTGTTGTTGTTATAGCCAAGCATCGGAAATCCAATGGATTGCAAAACCTCCACCCAAACCCCCCTGATTTTGGCAACTTCTTTTTTTACAGGATTTGGTTGACCTGGTGGTGAACTAGTTATATGACTAGTTACCTGTTCTAGGCTTCACTTTGACTACTTATAAGTTATACAGTAATATGCTTCTCTTGCCTTTCAAATGCCAGGTGTGTACCGGAGCAAAAAGTGAGAGCCAATCAAAACTAGCAGCGCGTAAGGTAAGGGCATTTCTTTTGATACATTATACTTTGGGTTTTCAATGCTAGCCAAGACCTTACATCCTGTTTCTCTTAGTATGCTCGAATCATTCAAAAGCTGGGATTCTCTGCCAAATTCAAGGTATCTTAAATGATCCCCTGTACGTTATACTTATATATGTTCCTTATTTTAAACACCATTTTTTCACTATCTAAGATTTTGATATCTCCTACCCACTGTCTTGTTTTTTTTTGTAGGATTTTAGGATCCAGAATATCGTCGGATCTTGTGATGTTAAGTTTCCCATCAGACTTGAGGGGCTTGCCTGCTTTCACACTAACTTTTCTAGTGTAAGTACCAATCATCTTCCATCTATTTTTGACACTGCCTCCACTGTATATTTTTCTGAGGGTGAAAGTGAACTAGTAGAATTTAGCTATATCTTATTTCTGCTTGACTGATACTTGCTGTAGAATATAGAATGTGTAGTCACAGTGATGGAGCTTTTGTCTATGAGCTTGGACTGACATCCTATTCTTTGCTGGGAACTTTTATATTCCGATATGGTGAGGGGCTGCCAACTAGTGATGGGTCTTCAGACATTAAGGACATAGTGACATGATAACCAGGTCAACCACAACCACCATGAAGTTCCGACCTGAATTATGTTCCTACTGTGAGATTTTCAGTGAGGAAATAGACTAGTTAGCATGTGTTTTGTTCTCTGGACAGAGTTGCCTTGGCCCATGTAGATTTACCTGATATTACTATTTTATTCGTAAATATTGGGTTGACGGTTTTGTCTTGTGAAGCTTTTTATTGCCCTTCTTCGCGGTGGCTTGATTTGATGGAAGGCTGCATGTGTTGGGAGTTTAATGTTATGCGTACGAGTAACTGAGTATATTTTGGCTTTGCTAATATCTACTTTTGGTTGATGATGTATGTACAGTATGAACCAGAACTATTTCCTGGATTGATCTATCGAATGAAGCAGCCAAAAATTGTGCTGCTTATATTTGTGTCAGGAAAAATTGTTTTAACTGGCGCTAAGGTGAGTTTGTGGATTATAGTGAAAGGAAAGTAGTAGTGGTTTCTCCATGTGACAAGGGATTAATTGTTTGTTTTGTTATTGCCTTCCTTCCGCAGAAGAGGGAGGATACCTACCTTGCCTTTGAGAATATATATCCAGTGGTGTGTGAGTTCCGGAAAAACACGCAATGGTACTGACAACTGCATCCTCCTCTTATACTCGTAGTATATACTCCCTCCATCCCACTATGATGTTCCCACTTTTATTCCGATGTGAGGAATATAATAATCAAGTGGGAACATCTCTTTGGGATGGAGTACTATTGTGCAGTGTCCATTGATAAGTGTTTTTATAGAGTTGAGTTGGGAGTTGTGATATGTGAAACTAAAGCAAATCCATTTTGTTGATTGCAGATTGAAGCAGAAGGCTGTATTTGGCGGGTGTTGTTTGTGGATACAGAATCTGAAGGAGTTGGCATAAAGTTAGTAGAATGCTGTTACTCCTTCCGTTTCCTTTTCTAGTCTCAATCAATTGTTTAATTTTGATTAAAATAGTTAGTTACGACAAATGATAAAAGACGAAAAGAGTAGATTGGTTTAATGAATGAATGAATTGTTTTTGAATGGAAGATCTGTTGGGGGGAGGGGGGGTTATGATAGTCGCAGTGGAGAGTGGTACTTACTAGTAGTTTAGATTTGTATAAACAGAGTTGATTGAAAATAGGAAAACAGCATGAGAAAAGCTACTGCTAGGTAGGAGGAAGGTAAGTAGATATATACGAGGGGGGAGTACTAGTAGTGATGGGTGAGGGTGAGGGTCAGTTGGGAGCGGGGGAGTACCAAGCAGGAAGGGCAGCCCTTTGAGTGTGCCTAAGCAGCCTGGTGTAAGCAGAGTCGGGCATCTTTGCATTCTCTTGTTCCTCAAGCTGTTGGGTGGTCATAGGGAGTCCATCAGGGATGTGCCCACCGTTGTCGTTGTTGTTGTTGTTGTTGTTGTTGGGGTCGGCCTGAGGTTGAGAATGAGTGGTGAGGGTGGTGTTGCTGTTGGCCTGCTTGTGGATGGCAGCAACCCCATGGAGGCAGGCTATGAGAGACTTGAGACCCCCAGCATCAATGATGAGCCTCTCCACCTCCTCTTTTGTGTACTCCTTCTGCAGATCCTTGAGCTCGAAATAAGCCTCCCAGCAGCTGTATGAACTTTCCCCTTCAAGCACTGTGCAGTAGTCTGGTTGGTAATCATCATTAATCATTAATCATTAATCAAAAACAAAACAAAAAGACAAGGGAAGGTAGGAGGGAGATACCGGCGAGCTGGTTTTGGGACTTGTCGATCAGAGGAGGCTCGCGGAGACCTCTCTCAAACTTGCTTCTGCTGAAAGGCTCCAGCTTGGGTATGTTGTTTTTGGAGCAGCAGCAGCAGCTTCTGCTGCTCTTATTATCAGCAGGATGAGGATGAGGGTAGAAGAGTGCAGATTTCCCAGTAGCAGCAGCAGCAGCCATCATCTTGGTTTCCCTTGGGAGTCGGATAACTGATTGAAGAGTTGTTGATGAATGAATAATACGAGTAATACTTGTCACAAAAATGAAGATATTAAAAGGAGGAGCAGTTTGTGTTGTGGATAAGCTTCCCTCCTTAAAAGATATTTTCAAGGACACACTCATACTCATCTCTGGGAGTGGGAGTGGGAGTGGGCCCAAACAAGACTCAACTTATCTGACTCACCACCTATCTCCTCATCAATTTAAAACATTTTTTTTTTTCCTTTCCTCACTTTTCAATTATTTTCCACATTTTCTATCACATCGAAACATCTCTCTAACCTTTTCAATTGCATGTAGAAAAGAAAGTTTGATATATACATGAAATTGAATTTTTAATTTTTTTTTTTAAAAAATCATCAGTAATTTTATGGTATAAGGGCCATATTTATATAATCACTAAAATATCTCACATTTTTCGAAAAATCACCTGAAACAGACAAATATGAAGGTTATTATTATCCACATTTTTCGGTTGATTCCGAAATTAAATGCTTGAAATTCGCACAATAACTTCTTTTTTTTTGTTAGCAAAGATAAAACAGATGTCCTCGATATTGATCCCCATGGCCGCACGTTTGGGGTTACGGTGTATGTTAAACTGTCCTTATCTGAGAACGTTCTCAGGTAAAAGTACTATATATTTCTCGTTTGGGGTTACGATGTGTGTTAAACTGTCTCTATCTGAAAACTCGTTAATCATGTAAAAGCACTTTATACTTCTCGTTTGGCCGCGAAATCGGACAGTAAACAACCTGAAGACACCCTTGTCACGTGGTAGGTTTAAGGTATAGTATAAAACACTTTTTCGAAGATTTTGGGTTCCGAAATAATAATAGCGAATAAACATATTTCAAAGACATTCGATTATCTTTCAAGTTACGTTTTATTATGGAGAAATCTTTTATATAATGGGTAATATGGGATTTCCCCGTTTTCTCTCGCGATTGAGAAATCCTCCCTTTCGTCCAAGTAAGATTGATTGAATCGTAGTAATTTTGGAGCATGAAAGGCAATTAAGCCATGTTTTGAGTTTTAGGGGATTCAAATTAACATTATCAATTAGAAAAATTTATGGTTGCTCGGTTGGACAAAAAAAAATGAAGTATCCAGGCTCCGTTTATTAAAAAACCCAATTCCAATTTGGGATATATATATATAATCGAATCTGACAATTTAGGATTGTTTTTAACAACCATATGTACAAGTATCAATTTATGATATTAGGGTCGTATTTACGTGACCACCAAAATATTTTACGTTTTTTCATAAAATCACCTGAAACGGATAAATTTGAATGTTGTTATCCATGTTTTTCCAGCAGATTTGGTTCTGAAATGAAATGTCTTGAAATTTACTCAGTAGCTACTCGTTACATTTCAAAGACTTTTAACTATCTTTCAAGTAACGTCATATTACGAACATCAAAAGGGTGTCAAAGTAGAATACCTGATACTGTGGGATTACTGGCATTTCATATCAATGGAGGTTCTGTTTCAAAGCTGTCAGCAGTATTTCCACTATCCCCAATCGCATCAACCATTGAAATATAGGTGTTGTCATCAGGGGTGATGCCCCTTCCTACCATTTCCTGTAGGAGCTCTTCCGCAAGGACGCCTTGTTTGTTTTTACACAACCCTTGGATCAGAGCGTTGTAAGTAAGAAGAGTAGGATTAAAACCGATGCTGGTCATCTCATCCCGAACCTGAAGTGCATCTTTCACGTCACCTCTCTTGCTATATCCTGTAATAAGAGTGTTGTAGCTGATATGATCAGGCACAACCCCCTTTTCCTTCATCTCGTCAAGAAGTTTCCTGGCTTCTTCAACCTTACCCTGGCGGCACAGACCCTGCATAAGAGTGTTGTACGTGACCTCGTCAGGACAAACTTTTCTTCTGTTCATCTCTCTCAAGACTGAAAAGGCACGTTCCATACTGGCATTGGTACAGTAAGCGTTGATCAGAGTATTGAACATTACAAGGTCTGGCAAGACAGAACCGTCCTTGGTTATCTTGTCAAACAAAGCAGCTGCCTCCCCTGTTCTCTTCGACTTCCCCAAGACATATATAAGAGAGGTGTAGGTAACATTTGTAGGGTGGATCCCAATACTTAGCATCTCATCATACACCTCAAACGCCTTGTCTGCATCCCCGGTCTGGCAGTACCCGTTGATAAGAATATTATAAGTGATGGCATCACGTTCTATACCTTTATCTCGCATCTCCTTGATCAAGGCATCGGCATCGTCATCCTTACCCTCCATAAACAGCTGGTGTATCAGCGTGTTGTAAGTGGGCAATGTGGGGACAACACCCTGCTGCCGCATCTCAGCCAAAATAGAAAGGGCCCTACCAAGCTGTCCTCCATTACAAAACCCAGAAATCAAAGCATTGTAAGTGACAGCAGTAGGTTTGAGACCAGTTTCCACCATTTTATCAAAAAAGGTGAGGGCGTCGTCGAGCCTGCCCTCCTTACACAGAGCACTAACAATGGGATTATAAGTGTATGAATCAGGATAAATCCCCCTGAGTTTCATGTGAGCCAGAATCTTTCGAGCACGATCGATCCTACCCCAAGAGCAAAACCCATGAACAATGGTATTATAACTCACAACATTGGGCTTAAACCCAGAGGATTCCATAAACCCTAGAAAGTCCAAAGCCCCCTTCATCTTCCCCTCCTTACAAAGGACGTTGATCATGATATTAAAAGTGCGATCGTTAGAAGTAATGCGAAGCCTAAACATGTCGGCATACAAAACCCAGGCCATGGGAATGGAATTAGATCTGAGAAAGGAAGTCAAGAGATGGTTACAGGTTTCAACAGTGGGCAATATACCTTGCTTGGTCATCAAATTGAAACAATTGAAAGCCTGATCGGGTTTGTGAAGGAGACACAAAGCCCTAATCCAGTAATCGAAGCAGAGGGTGGTATCGTCGTCGTCGTCGAGGAGTTGGCGGCGGGCGTGGAGCAAGTGGTGGAAGAAGCGGGCGGCGGGGGGAGGAGAGGGGGCGGAGAGGAGGCGGCGAGAGAGGCGGAGGGCGGGGGCGGGGGAGGGAGAGCGGGAGAGGATGAGGAGGGCGAGGGAGGAGGAGTGGGCGTCGAGAGGAGGAGGGGGGAGGAGGGTGAGGAAGTGGGAGACGGGGCCAGGGTGGCGGCGGAGGAGGAGGAGGGTGGCGGAGACGTCGGCGGGGGAGAGGGTGGGGATAAGGGGTTTGATGCGATGCCATTCCGAGTTGATGATTGATTGGGACAATGAAGAAGCAGAAAACAGGGATGAGAGTTTCTTCATTTTATTTGGCCCCACAACCCACAGACGAAGACGACGATCACTTAAACATCCTCTTTCATAAAGAAAGAAATACGGACACTAGCCCGGTCCAAGGCACAATGGCCCAACACAACATAAATATAGCCAACCACGTGGCCCAGCCCGACAGACTCCATCCCACGGGTAGACCAAAACATTGAAAATCCCGCACAAAATAGCCTTATCCTACGCTCCAATACTAACAAACAAGTTTAGACTCATATGAGTAAGGCCATTCGGAATTACATTTCCTTTTGGTGCACTTGTCTATTGTGAGTGCTTCTTCCTTTTCTTTTGGCAGTGTCTAATTATATTCTCATAGTCCTAACCATATATGAGTACTACATAGACTGTACTGTACAATATGGGAGTATGTCATTTTCAACTCCAAAAGGGTGGAATTTGACATGCCGCTTCTAAACAAATATGGACTACTATCAACTGCTAAACATACTGATTATTAACTGCAGGACCTGAAACTGTTACCTTTAATCTATGTTACTTCGACTCGACACAACACGACATTTTTACACTTCACTTTAGACCTCAAAAATTGAAAACTTCACCCAAAATAGCCATGTCGGACACTCCGACACAGTTTACTACAGGAATTTCACCATATAATTTCACTCCTGGTGGAAGGTCCACTAGTGAAAGTTGTGGTGCGATGAGGGATACTTTTTTCATTTGTGCAAAATCTATGCATCACCCACCCACCATTCAGCTTCCGTGTTTGCATGATACAAGAAATCAAACACCTTTTGGTATGATGCAGATGTGTGCCAGTGTGTGTGTGTGTCTATATAAACATTCATCAGTTATTGCAGGAACATAAATGACACAAAACTACCCTTAATTATTAACCAAAACAAGAAAATATTGAAAAGAGATGGGAACATTTGTTGGGCATTTTGTACCTGGTTTGGCCCTCATCACTCTGGGTTTATGGCACACAATCAACACCCTAAGATGTTATTACCTCAAAGGTCCAACCCATTTCGTCTCAAGATTTTGGCACCCGTTTAACCATTCCGTCTTAAAGTTCAGAGAGCTGGAACTCATCCTCATCCTATCTTTCTCCATACTAGCAATCATCCTCCAAGTCTTTGACTACCCGTCTTTTCATGTCAAATTTGAGCTCGACAACTTTGAGCATGCAACCATCTTTCTACACCTAGCTATCTTTACAGGATTTGCCTTGTGCGCAGAGTTTGCTCAAATATCGGAGAGTTTGTCAGGTGTAATAGGAACGCTGGGTGCATCCGTCTTCTGTCAGGAGCTATTTCTGCTTCACTTTCACTCGACTGACCATGTCGGGCTTGAAGGCTGCTACCATGCCCTGCTGCAGCTCATTGTGCTAACATCTGTGATTTCGGCCTTAGGCACCGCCCTCTTCCCAGCCAGTTTCCATCCTGCGCTCCTCCTTTCAATGTCTGTCGTTTTTCAGGGGTGTTGGTTTGTGAACATGGGGTTTATGCTGTGGGTACCCAAGTTGGCACCCCAGGGTTGCTCCGTAAATAAAATGACAGCCGGCAGTAGTGAAATGATTCATGGGGGAGCGATAACTTGTGAGTCACCTGAGGCTGATTTTAGGGCAAGAGCTCTGGCTAATCTGCAGTTCAGTTGGATACTTGCAGGAATCCTGGTGTTCACAGGACTCTCATCCATGATTCTTGCCAGAAAGCAGACTCCTGGGGTCCGCCAATTGACAGTATATGAGAAGCTTCAGAGTAGAACCTCAGATTCTGCAACAGCAATCAACTTCAAGCAACCTCTTGATGTCTAAATACTTTATATAGCCACTAGTAGCACCGATCAAGTCTCATTATCAGTTCAAGAAATGTAACCATACGCATATAAATCATCCTCGACAATTTTAATGCATCAGAAACGGTTAACCGAGTAATTCAGAACTTTGTATTCAGATAAGAAAAACAACTCACTCTCTTCTAAGAAGCTTTTGACATGCGTTAGTTCATGCTTTAAAAAATTAAATAAATTACTTGTAAACATTAATGTGTTGATACAGAAAAATCATCAGCTCTGAAAGTAGTGTGATCTTCATCATTTTCAGCCTGTACAAAAGGTTTGTCTTGGTATAAAACTCTAATAAAAGGTGATGTACAAACAACCAAAGTCTGAACATTAAGAAACCCACCTAGCTTTGACGTGTTACTGCAGCATAAAGCTGTTCCATGTATCCATCTCACAGGGATTCTGCTACGAAAGAGTACGATGCTTGATTTGGGTCATTTTCGATTTCACTCACAATTTGGATGAATCTTCTCCGCGAAGTGGGCAGTCTAGAGAGAGTCAAACAAAAGCCTTGCAGCCTGACATTATTTTCCCGGAAAAAGATACAAAATTAGTCTGTGTAATGCCCAAAAGTTAGGATAACTTTTCAAGTAGGTGTTTAGGCTGGTGATTACCTTCTGCCAATACCCTCCAATTGAGCCCTCCTTATCTCTAGATGTGGGGGAACGCCACCATTCTGCCAAGACGCCATCCTCGATATATCACCATTATACAGACATAGTTTGTGGAGGTATAACTCTTCAGACTCATCCAATTGCAGGCTTCTCAGTTGTTCTTTCATGATGCTCATGGGCTCAAACAACCAATCAAAGACTCTGCCTTCTGGCC
Organism: Agrostemma githago; assembly: GCA_958450325.1. Taxonomy (NCBI): domain Eukaryota; kingdom Viridiplantae; phylum Streptophyta; class Magnoliopsida; order Caryophyllales; family Caryophyllaceae; genus Agrostemma; species Agrostemma githago. The sequence continues at coordinate 88,435,093 of OY288239.1, read as the reverse complement.
TGTTCACACTCGTTATCTCCACGTTGTTACCTGAAAATGCAGCTAGGTCTTGAGGTCAACAGAGATCACAATTTAACACACACACACACACAGAGTGAGAGATGGAAATCAATCTCTTACTCATAAGAAATCCATGTGAAGCGCTCTTAATAGAGCGTAGGAAGCAGTCAAGTAATACATACGCAGGAATCCCTACATCAACTATCTTGTTCTCCTTCATCTGTTTCCAAGCAGTAAAGTCTGCAATTGTAATGGCACCCTTCCTAAGAAGATCTTTCCCGACATGTTCACATGCATCGAAGAAAGAGTCCCATATCTGATAAGTGTAAGTGTAACAGATTGAAATTATTACCTACTAGATACTCCAGTAAGTAAATACATTAATCATTCACATAAGCTGAAAGTCATATCCACCACATACCAGCATGGCATCCAATGCTCTCTTCTTTTCTGAAGTTGTTCTTAGAAGAGGCTCCCTATTCGGGTTACTGTAAACAGTGTTGAAATGTTCATGCAATCCCTTCACTGGCAGCAATGGATTGCTAATTACTCCGTCTCTATATCGAGGTCTGGCTGCCCAAATGGAAAATGATCACAATTTTGCTTGCAAGAACATACATGGTATTTAGCCGTATATGATTGGATTCACATTCACTCCAAAAGCTATACTTTAAGAACTTGAATGTAAAATGCCAGAAACTTTTCAAATAGTGAGATCAATCAATACAAACAACGCACTTTTGAAGCAAAATATACCTGGGAAAGCAAGAACCTTCTCTCAAGTATATGAGGTCGTTAGTGTACTCGTCAAAGATGGCCACTGATGCTATGACATACAGTAAACCTTTCTTTGCAGACTCTTCCTACATATCATTGTCAATTCAGAAAGAATAACCAATTAGGACTAGAAACGAAGAAACAACTATCATAAGGGCATGTCCATAGGATACCTGGTATGCAACAACAGCGCTGTAGCACCCGAATCCAACGCTGGAAATAATTCCACAAGCGACAGCCAAAAGAACAGCGATTGGCCACATCAAAACTAGCAGCCCAGCGAAGGGAACACATACAGTTTCAAGGAATGGCCCCTCCCTCCCTATAAGATCTTGTCCCAGCCGATGCCACCCTTTGAATAGTAATATTGGCGATTTGTAGATTGTTATGAGAGGAATGAATATGACATCGACCACAACTCCAAGAATAGCACACATTATGCACCCTGGTATTTGCAGGACCCTGCACATAACAGCAAGTTTCTAATCGTGTCGTCATAAGAAAACGGATGATCAGGTAAAGAGAGTAGCTAGGAGTAGAAGGCAATATACTTAAGCTCAATGGGATCCTCATCTTTTGACTCGAGCAATCCATCCATGACTGAAAAATACGAGTGGAATGAGAAATCCGCAAAATCCCGAACAATGATGCATGCTCCCCTAATACTGCTCAAGGTACCATCCTAAAAAATCAAATATTCCTGCCAGCATTAGTAGTGTACAGTGGAAACTGTGATCGTAATAGTATGATTTAAAACAGTATACCGTGAGACATGCAAGCAACTTGACTGAAGTTGATGAGTCTTCCTCACTTATGGCCTTGAAAGTTTCGGTAACAGGCCAAAGGACAGCATAATAAACAGCCATTACTACAGTTGCGACCACGCCAACTATTGTCCACGCCAAAATGGGTATGGGAGATAGCAGAACTAAGACACATTTCATAAATGGCCCAAATTTTCTGGTCCTGCAAACATTACATCTCCAAGCAGTCACACAGGTATTCATTAAAAAAAAAGCAATAGGTAAAAAGAGGATATAAACCTGATGATGCAGTAAATGCTGTAAAAAAAATGGCAAGGCCATAATCCGATAAGAATAGCAATGTCCCCAAAAGCTATGATTAAACAGACAAAGGGGCCGAAGAATGCAACTGCAAGGAAGGACAAGGAGGAGATATGAGAATTATACATAAAGAAAATAAAGGAAGGAAGAAAGGGAGGGAGGGAGGCTTACTCTTGAGAATTCCAAGCAGAAAGAGGAATAGAAAGACGGGAAGGAAGAAGATGGCGTATGCAATGTATTTGATTATTTCCCTTGCATCTGCCATTGTCGCTGCTGCTGCTGCTGCATAAAATGATGCAGAGTTTACTTATTACTGTATTATACTCGTAATCATCATCATATATATATATTAGTCAACGCAAGTATGATTGATTGATTGAAAGTTGGAAGAGAAGAAGACAGCTATGCACAATCACTTACTTAAGTCTTCTTCCTTCTCATCACACACACCAGATCAGCGCTGTTTTATATATTACGGATACAACTCGCGTTTCATGGAGGATTCTTCACTTATCGGGTAGGCCTAACAAAATTGAACCCACCTCAAAAATCGATCCAATAGTAACGCATATGTTAAGACCCGTAACCCTAACGTAAATAAATAAATGAGAATTCTAACATTGTAACCCTCAATTTTTAATCTATTAAGTTTTTTTAATGTTGTATCCCTGTTTTTTTAGAATTTCCGAATCATATACTCCGTATCATTTATGTATGCATCATCATAATTGTAACAAGTCTACTCATAAGCAATTACATCAACTGCCAAGAGTTTGTTACTGTATTAAAATGACCTCAATCGAATCCAGTTTTATGCTACTCCTATTAAAATGACGTCCCCTCTCCTCCATTATTGAAATAAATGGATTAAATAATGGATCAGTCGTGCATTCCTATCCTATAGGCTATAGGTACAGCTCAGGATTATATCAAGTTGACTGAGCAAGGTGAGACCCAGTTCACATGAGGGCCAAATATATAGGCAGTTTGCTTCTTCCTGTCTCGCAGGGATAGAAAGAAAATGAACAAGCTGGAGTATCTAAGGTTGAAGACAGAAGATGCAACTGCTACTACTTTAAAAAAGCTTGCTGCTTTGGGTGTTGCCACTGTTTACTTTCAATGGCTTGCTTCTATTGCTGCCATGTTTGTCCTCTTGTTCCCTCCACAACTTCCATACCTCTGCTTTCTGTTTTCATCACCTGCGGATTTCATTTCATTTTTTAATGGTGGATATATGTATAGAGCTGCGAATCAGTTACGTCTCCTGTTCCTGTTGCAGATATTTGCTGGTATTGGACCACACAAACTGGAAGACAAACATTCTGACCGGACTTCTAGTGCCTTACATATTTTTCAGTCTTCCATGGCTTGTGTTTGCGTACCTCAGGTAAGATTACCGTATCACTCCCGCTCCCACTGAGCCAACCACATACTACATTGTTTCTGATTTACCATACTGCACTTATACAGGGGAGAGATCGGAATGTGGATAGCATTCACAGCAGTCATACTGCGCGTTTTCTTCCCGCGTCAATTCCCTGGTATACATCTTCCAAGTCTTATGTTTAGAGATTCTCTCATTTGGTGTGTGTATCTTATGACTAAGACTTGTTTGTTGATGTCGATGATGTAGATTGGCTGGAATTGCCGGGTGCAATCATTCTAATAATAGTGGTGGCTCCTACTTTGCTAGTGGTTACAGTGCGAGGAAGTGCGCTAGGCACAGCAGTATGCTTGGTGATTGCCTGTTACCTGTTGCAAGAACACATTCGAGCATCTGGGGGCTTCAAGAAAGCATTCACCAAGGCTAACGGGATATCAAACACGATTGGCATACTTCTTTTGTTGGCCTATCCACTTTGGTACTTTGTAGTCGATTTCTTCTAGTCCTGTCATCATAAATCTGCTGTCTGTATAGAACATCAATTGTGTGGAACTCAATTTGTGAAACAGAGGACTATTGAAATTGAAAGTTGGCTGTTTTTGATGATTACTCACAGCTCATCAGACCACCGCTGAGCGCTGGTAGCTTGTTTTAACAAGCACATACAAAGGCTAAAAGCCGAGGAGAAGCATGCTTAGAATAAGATAAGAGCAGATGATTTACTGTAATACTCATAACAAGTAGTACTCCGTATTGGTTCCACAGACGAAAGAGCTACTCTAAACAGCAACCTAAACTTTAAACAGACGACGATAAACCATTGTCGGCTACACTTACAAATCTCGCCTTAATAATGTCGACAATTGGGTGGGTGATCCTGTATGTAATCCATCAAGGAAGGAGGGGGTAGGGATTAGGAAGCAGGATGATCAGTAGTAGGGGTGTCGATGACGATATCAGCCCAGGCTTTGGCAAAAGCCTTAACGATGCGAAGCTGTGAGTCAAGCAGCATCTGAGTTCTGTTCATGTCCATTTCCATACGGAGGCGCTCCGTCTCCCTCATCATCTCCATCTTCATCTTCTCCATGTTGAGGAACCCTTCTCCCAGCATCCTGATCGCGTTCACCATCTCCCCACGCTCACTGTCATCATCTTCCCTGTCCCTGTCCCTGCCCCTCTTGTGCCTCTTTTCGACACCGTTACTCATCATCATCTTCCTCTTTTTCTTCTTATCACTACTACTAGTGTCTGCATTCGCATAATTCATCTCCTCCGTTCCCATATCAGGCTGTCCAGCAGCGTTATCATCGAATCTAGAGGCGGTATTAAATTGGGGAGCCCCAAAGTCAGGAGCGTAGCTGTGCTTCGGAGGGTAATTATTACTATTATTATGATTATGATGGTGAAAATCAGGAATGGGAGCGGGAAAGGGTTGAGACTGCAGAGGAAGAGGAAGAGGAGGTGGTTGATCATCATCATCAACATCAGCATGGTTGAGGGGGAGGAGGTTGTGAGGGGAGGCGTCGATGGAGTGCATCTGAGGGAAGTAGATCCAGGAGGAGGAGAAGCGGTGGTGGGGGATGGAGCGAGCGCGGAGCAGCTCGGCGCGGTAGCGTTTGCGGAGCTTCTCCATCTTGTGGCGGCACTGGACGGCGGTCTTGGGAGGGGTGACGTGGGGGCAGGAGGCGTGGATGGCTTCGGCGACGTCCTGCCAGTGGGAGGCGCGGAGGTTGGCGCGGCGGAGGGAGAGCCACTTGTCGCGGTAGGCGTCGATGAGGGCGGAGGTCTCGTCGGGGGTCCAGCACGGAGGAGGGAGGCGCCGGGTGGTGGCGGTGGGGGCCACGAGGGGGACGCCCATGGGGATGTCGCCTGAGTAGGTGTCGAGAGCTGCGGCCACCACGGGGATCATGGCTATGTGTTGAGGATCGGAAGTAGTAGTGTATTCGGGTTGGGGTTGGGGTTGGGGTTGGGGTTGGATGGAAGCCATGGAGGAGGAGGATGGAGGAGAGAGAGGAAGAAGGGGGTGTCAGATGTGTTGCAGAAGTGAACGGCAGGTTGAGGGTAGGAGGAGGAGGATAGGGATAAAGAGGTGGAGGTGAGGCGGATGACGGCCCAGCCCAACACGGGGAGAGGTGAGGTGAGGTGAGGGTTGACCGTAACCGCTGCATACCACAGGTTGGTTGGGTGTTCTGCCTCCTGGGCCCCACCCCCACCTCCCCCCTTCTGGATTCCCCAATTTTACAGCAGTAGTAAAGTAAAGTAAAGTAAAGTAATTGCGGTGAAACCGACATGACATCACCATTCACCAAGTCAGTCTACCCTAGCCAGAATAAAATGGGTCGGAGTTGGTAGTTGGACTGGAAACGAATTGGAAAGAGGAGGCCCATTTACTAGTATATGAAGAACAAGACTGGCCCAATTGGAAAGAGGAGACCCATTTACTAATAGTATATGAAGAACAGAAATGGCCCAACTGGAAAGAGAAGGCCCATTTACTAGTAGTATATGATGAAGAACATCGCATACGACCACTATCCAAGGATTGAGATTGAGATTTAGATTTAGATTTGAGAGAGACACCACACAACACAACAAACCCATCTAACAACTTCCACACTTTGTAGAGAGAGAAGAAGAAGAAGAAGAAGCGAAGATGTTTGCAGGAATGTTTCCACGGAAACCCAGCAAGGAAGAAGCCATGAGGCAGCTTCGATCTCATGCCACTCTATTCGGTGCCTGGGTTTTGGTTCTCCGTGTCACCCCCCACCTTCTCCATTACTTCCAGAAGGAGGAGCTCCATCTTGATCTCTAATCATTCCAGCCTCCACTCGTGTTACGACAGCTCGGCCTCCGCCTCCCCTTTCAAACCGATGCTGTCATTCACTACTTGTCAGATGACTTATTTCCTAGTACTACAGTACTTTTTATCTAAACCTTGAATGTGTATGTGGATGTGAATGTGGATCTCATTGTAACTTTCTCTCGGATTTTTCATTTAATAATAAATGGTTCCATCAACTTTCCTGCTTTTTCACTCTTGTTTTATGTACTACTCCACAACAAACTGCTTTAAGTTGAAGTTGAATGCCAGTATCAGAATTCAGACAGACTACTCAATAACCCAGCATCAATAAAACCTTGATTCTCCTATACAAACCTACATCCTCATCTTGTACTCTACTCTATTCTACTGCTCTACATATACATTGACAAACGACTGCACAGTCGCCTACAAATCCCCTTTCTTAACCAAGGCTAATCAACTAAAGATTACTACACAAGGCAATCCAATATGCCATGAGAAAATAAAGAGCAAAATGTCTCAAGTGCGAAAAGACCAAAGTTTGCAGGTTTACGACGAGAAAACATTCAAACCTGAAATACTAACAGAGTGGAGTAATATAAAAAACAGCAGTAAAAGATCAAAGTTATGAGAACAGAACAAATAAGCATTACCTTTAAAACCCTTGCAGGAAACTCTATTCCGCAATTTATCAACAGCCACTGGAGATAAGTCTGTGAATATTGGTTATTCCATCTTTATGCATTTCATCACTCAATTGAGAATTTCCAAACCCCCAATTCCAGCACCTACAAATTCAGAATTTAATTCTTATCCTAATCAATCTCATTCGAAACAAACCCATCACGGAAGCAGCTGAATTCCAGCACCTAGAGATTCAGAATTTAATTCTAATGCTAATCAATCCCATTCAAAACATATCCGTAGCAGTAGCTGCAGCATGCTCATAAACTGAAGTCAATTAGTTTCAACACGACCACGTTGCATTCCCAGAAGCTCCTTTCTCAAGCTTTTTGCCACATCTGGCTTTCCTTGACTCATGTAGCCATTAATGAAAGCGCCATATACTTCTGCATTGGGTTGAAACCCTTTTCCCACCATCTGCGCCTGCAGCTTTAGCGCCTCTTCCATCTCTCCTATTCCACACAAACCCTTCAACAGCTGCTCATAGGTCGTCTGTGTAGCCACAAAGTCAGCATCACCCATGACAGTGGTGAAAAATCCCAAGGCTTCCACGACACGACCCTTGTCACACAGTAAGGCAACCATTGCAGTGACAGTAGAAGTATTAGGGCGATACCCTTTCCTGCGCATATCTTTACACAAAAGCAGGGCGGTATCAGCATCACCAGCCAAACAATACCCACTTACAAGATGCTGATAGGTCAGACAACTAGGTTCGACAACAGCGAGCCCCATTTGTTTGTAGAGCTCCTCGGCCTTGTCAACTTGGCCTGTCTTACAATACCCACCAATTAACGTGTCGTACGCAACAACATCAGGCTGCACACCCTCCTTGGATGTGAGCTCGTCCCACACCTTTTCAGCGTTATGAATATCATCTGCCTGACAGTACGCTTCCATTAGAATGCAATAAGTAAAACAATTGGGGGCACAGTCCCACTTAGCCATCTCAATCCAAACCTGCTCCACCATATCAAGAACACCATTCTTATGAAAGGAGAGCAGCAAGTGGGTAAAGGTGTGGACATTTGGCGACACTGTAGACACACCATTCAACTGAAATATCTCCTTGTACAAATCATACGCAAAGAAAGGGCCCTTAAGCGGGGAAGCTGCGGAAATGAAGGTATTGTAAGTAGTGACACAAAGGCAATTCCCACGAGAGAGTAGGACACGGAGGATACGAAGAGAGGAATCAAAGTGATGGAGGTCCAAAAGGGAGAGGAGGAACAAGTCGAAGACAAAGGGGGCGGAATCAGAGAGGCGGTAAGTTTTGACGAGTTGATTGAAAAGGTGGGAAGGAGGGTGGGAGGCGTTTTGACGAAGAGCGTCCTTGATGAGAGATTGGGCACGGGTTTTGTGACGAGCACGGGCCAAGATGTGGATGATAGTGGCATAAGAGGAGAGGGAAGGGGAGGGGAAACGGGGGTGGGAGGTGAAGAGGAAGAAGGTGTGGGCGAGGTGAGGGTTGTTGCGAAAGTGGAGGAGTATTTGGGAAACCTGAGGGGAAGATAAGCCGTGAGGGAAGAGGGATTCAAGGGCTGACCACCGTGACTTGGAACGCTGGTGTTTCAATATTGACACAGCCCTGTTTGCTACTTCTCCATCAGCAGCAGCAGCATGGTCATTCAAAGAAGAAGAGGCAGAGAGAGTGCGGGTGAAGCAGGAATGGGAGTTGAGGGAGCATGAGGTCAACTCACGCCTTAACAGGGTCGATGACATCTCTCTAAGCACACAATCCTTGGGTAATCGTCATTGCAGCGCCCTTGGTACCAAAAGAAAAAAGAGGAGCGTAATTAGAGTACATTTTATTTCCCCAAAATCATTCATCCTCGCCAATTGACTGCAAGTACATAGCTAAGCTTCTGGTGACAAGAAATTAAAATGGTAGTAGTGCATATTTAGGAATTTAAAAATCAGAAGGCAATTGTTTGAAAAAGAAAGCAGAGGTATGTTTGTAGGTTAAAAATGTGAAAGAGGAGTGAAATTAGAAAGATGAAGAGTGAAATGAAAAGAAATAGGGATAGGGATTAGAATGAATATGCATACATTGTAGATTGTAGAAATAAAATAGAGAAGTTGAAACTGAAAGTTGATACAGTAAGAGTAATTAGTAATTAGGGAGTGGAGTAATTGCTAACCTTACTGTGATTGTCGATGATGATGATGATGATGATGATGATGATGGGGTTAATTGGCGCCAATGGGATTTGGGGGAGTGAGTGATGAATGAAGAATTCTGGGTTTTTGGAGGTGGAGGTGGAGTTGGAGTATTTATCCTGTTTTGGGGGTGGAGTTGGGTTGGGTTGGGTTGGGTTGGGTGTGTTGACGAAACCAAAATAATAGTCCTAGTGTATGACCCAATTACGTATTTATTTAATTAGCCCATTCGTTTATTGTAGTAGTTGCAGTCCACCCCGCTTAATCCCAATCCTCTACCTCTACATGACTGAGATTCAATTACCCAACATCCTAAAATAACTTCAACTTGACCCAGCCCAGCCCAGCCCAGCCCCTCTGTTATCCTGTACTCCTATGACCCAATTACCATACTTCCACTTCCATGTTCCAACCCCCAACTTTAGCCCCCCATTCTCTTCTTTTTGCAGCCCACCCCGCTTAATCCATCCAGGATCCCACTACTCTAGTCTCTACATACTACATACTCGAGATTCACATTCACTTACCCAACATTCTACGACTATAGTAACTTCAGCCCCAGCCCCTCCTTTCATTTACTTAAATGGGCCGCCACTCATTTTACCCACGGCTTATCGTCTCTCTCTCACTAACTTCAACCTCTATACTCACTCTCACTCCTACACAAACACAATTGCTTTTTCAAGCAACATCAGGAATATATTCATCCCAATCATATTTTACCCATTTCTCCACCATTTCCTTTTGCTAACTGATCAATGGATGAATCACCAATCACCATGCAACACACCACTCCACTCCACATCACACTATTATTATTATTATTATTATTATTTTCAACTCAAACTCTTTACCATAATAATGGACTCAGTATTCAACTGCAGAATCAATGCTACCTTACCCACTTACCCTCACATATTGGACCTCCTCATCATCCATATACGAGTCCCACCCAAGAATCAGTAGCCCATCTCAAAAGCAGAATATAATCAATCCTCTACCTCTACAAACTACTCCTACTAACTCGATTACTAATATGCTCTCTTCTTCTACCATATACATGTCACCCTGTACGCTACGTCACAGGTGTTACTCATAATTTGAGGCATTAAATTCCGTCAAACTTAAACTATATACTATTCTATAGGATAGATATACCAATTAGCTTTAACCACAAGCTATGTTTTATCCCATTTCACCTCCTATTCCTATATAATAACCATGCATATTCATACTGCAATAAATAACAGTCAGTCCAGCATGAAATACAATCAGATATCTCATTACGCTCATCCAAAACACAACCTCAAACTCCACTTCTCAGAGGTTCCCTTCAAGTGTGACGGCTGCAAAGAAATGGGCATAGGAACTTCCTACAGATGTACCAAATCATGTGACTACGATCTCCACATGCATTGCGCCATTCCTACTACTCCTTCCATATACCATCCTTTCTACCCACACTGTTCCTTCGTCTTCATGTCTAGCCCCCCTGGTGACGTTCCCCGCTACTGCAATGCCTGCCAACGGGGCGTTACTGGCTTTCTTTACCACTGTTATTCCTGCGGGTTTGATCTCCATCCTTGCTGTGCCAAACTCCCTACTGCATTAGACAACGGATCTGGCATGCTACTGTTTCTATATAGGAAGGTTAGTCTTCATGCCTCTCCTCTTAATTACCTGAAAACTCCACTACTTCTGTAAACTGATCAAACTGTATTCCTGCTGAGTGAAGGTGAGTGGACCGTGTCAAAGATGCGGGAAGAAAGGGAGGAGTTGGAGCTACAGATCCTCAGACAAAAAGTACAATCTACACGTGGCTTGTGCGAAAGACATGGTGATGGAGAGTTGGCATGATGTGTACTACGGGGGTGGGATTCGGACAAGTGCAGGAATCGGTGGAGCAGGGATTCACGGCATTCCTGGCCTAAAGGGGGCCCTGCTTCAGACCCATGGTCACAGCAAGTACAGTAGTAGTAGTAGTAGTAAGAGCAAGGGGAAGGTCCAAAAGTGTTGTGAGATGGCAGCAATGTCGCTGCAGTTTGTAATCTCGGCAGTTCTAGGTGACCCTACCTCTATGATTGCCGGGGTCATTGGCTCCCTCATGACTAGATAACACTCCATCGGAAATCATCGACAAAGCAGACACCACATGTAATATAGTCTCGGATACACCCATTACTAAACTAACTCGTCTATCTTAGTATTAACTCAGTTGGTCTACTCTAGGTAATCAGTAAAAAAAGGTTTATTGCCTACTTTGGCATTAAAATATCCACGGTGAACTCCGCACGAAAGACATAAGTTTTGACATACACTTCACAATGTGCAGAGAGAATTCCATAAAGAAAGTACATCAATCTTCTTCACTGTCATCAAGATTAGTCCTGAATAAGTAGTCCTCACCTTCAAGTTCTTCGTGAAGCATGCACATTGACGGCAAATCCAACTTTTCACAAGGTTGTTCGCTGATCAATGATCTTGTACCCTGTAAATCAAATAAAGAATTTCATCGATATGAGAACAGGCTCAACATATACATCAACCTGTTCACATTTTTTTGTACACGTAAAGTCAGGGGGCAACCTAGTAGTGAAATAGAGTAAAATAGAAAGATGATTCTGAACATTTTAACTAAATATTCAAACTTTCCGTTGTTGGGGGGAGGGGTTGCAGGCCACCTAATTCCGCCACTGAACTGAAACAGTCGTCAAAAACAAGACTACTAACCTTCTTTAAAGTATAGAAGAAATAATGGAATCCATCCCCAAACGTGCTCCATTTCGTTGACCACGTAAATTCAGGAGCTTCAAACATTGGACGCCTGAAATGAGGCTGCCACAGACAACTGATAAGTCATCCATATAAAAGATGAGAAATGCACGGCATTGTAAGTGGAAGAAGATTACCTGCCCAAATGAGATAGAGATGAAGATACCGTTCGGCTTCAAAACCCTATGAATTCCTTGAAGCATGGCCATGACCTTCCTCACAGTTTCAGCCTTTGGATTCCATGGATCACCGCTGTCCACGAACAATACCTCCTTCAATCACAAGTATATTTGCACTTTAACAAATTACAAGACAAAAGATAAGGGATAAGCTATACAGTAGGTTATATGGTCTTACCATCGTTCCTTTCTCTATAACCACATCGAAAGTCTCATCCTTGAAAGGCAAGTCGAGCATATCCGCAACCATGACTTTTATTTCTGATAGTTGAGGTCAAGAAAATGTAAGAAGACAGAAACAGCCACAATGGCTTAGCTCAAATTTGAAAATATAAGCATGCAACCGCAGAATATCTCAATTGCCTTTACACCTAGAAAACACGAAGGTATGCAGGTTTACGACGTAAAAAGATTCAAACTTGATACTCAAACCTGAACTTGTAGCAAGCAAAAGACAGCAGTAAGCAGTAGAAACAGAAGAAATGAGCATTACCTTTAAAACCCTTGGAGGAAACCCTATTCTGCAATTTCTGGACAGCCACCGGAGATAAATCAGTGCATGTAATATTGGTTATTCCCTCTTTATACATTTCATCACTTAATTGAGAATTTCCACACCCCAATTCCAGCACCTACAAATTCAAACCCTAATTAATCCGATTCAAAACAAACCCATCACAAAAACAATTGAATTCCAGCACCCACAAATTCAAACCTAATTCTAAACCTAATTAATCCAATTCAAAAGGAATCCATCACAAGAACAAGTGGATTGAGCAGAAAAAAAAAAGGAGAAAAATTACAGAGGAATTAGGATGAATGTGTTGGAGAAGAAGGTGTCGGAAATGGGAATAATCCTTTAACCATTCATAATGTTCTTCCTTAGAAAACCTGTCGTTCCTGTAACCGTAAATATCAATGTATAAGAATCTCATTATCTCAAGTATTATATGAAACAATGTCTAAAGAAGAAGAAGAAGAGGGACCAGTAAAGAGGGTCAAGATAAGTGGAAACAGAAGAAGGAGCAACTTCTTCTTCTTCTTCATCCTTGCCATTACATCTCTTCTCTTTCTCTGATTCCATTCTTTTTTTTATTTGCTTGGGTATCTTCTGTAACCCTTATTTGGTTACTTTCATCAAACACTGGGTTATACTGTAATGTAATTTTAGGTTCGAAAGTTGTAATCTTGACTTAATTCAAACAAAGAGCTCGTAAGTCGTAATCAAAAGTTGTCATCTTGATTATCTCTAATCGTCTTCACTGTTGTTTTCATTAGCCATTGCAACTTTTGTCTGATGAGCTACGAAACAATAAAAATTATTATGGGTATAAGTGTATAATAATAACATTTGTTACCGGTTTTACAAACTTACACTAATTGAGGAAGATCACACAACCTCTTCAAGTATTAATACACTCGCTTATAGGAGTATCAGATACGGAGTATCAGACTATTGATCTCGTACTAGTTAAAGACATCGACATAAAACAGAAATTTTACACTTGAGTTTCTTTCTATGAGCATTCAACTCTCATTGGTCTGTGCTATCAACAACATAGCTAGGTTGTGCTTTACTGTCGCATACGAAGTCCTTGGAGCTTGGTTCGGATTGAAGATAGCTTTGCAACAACATCAGTTATATCCGGCCTGTCACGAGGGAGTTCAGCAGAGCAACTCAGCGCAATCTCAAGGACCAAAATCACAACCTCAAAAACTAGCTGGCTGTCGGAATCGTCTGTAGTCATATCCTGAAGAAGAGCCTGATCTGTGATCCTGATATCCTGTTCAGACAGACCCGCTTTCACAAAGTTACACAGACTCCTGCTGCCTTCATTGAAACTGCCATCTGTCGGCCTTCTCCCTGTAAACATCTCCAGGACGAGGATCCCGTAACTGTACACATCTCCGCCCATCGATGCCTCATTTCCCATCCCATATTCTGAATAAACCCAATTAATTAGCTTTATCACCCATTATTTGCATTTAGCTACAAATTAATGAAGCATGTTATTAGAAAGTTAATTACCTGGAGGTGCATAGCCAATAGTACCCCTAACTCCGGTGGAGCTGAACTGGATGTCACTCGAGCTATTGATGGCTTGAGAGAGGAATTTGGCCAATCCAAAGTCTCCGACATGTGCCATCATATCTTCATCAAGGAGAACATTGCTCGGCTTGAGGTCACAGTGAATCACGGATGAGCCGCAATCATGATGAAGGTATTCCAAAGCAACACCAACATCTACTGCAATATCGAGTCTCTGATGAATGTCCAAATGGTGCGACTGTGATGCTATGTTATCCTTCGTGGGATGGAGCCAGTCGTCTAAACTACCGTTTGGCATGTACTCGTAAACAATGGCCTTGAAGTCATTCCCTTTGTAATCGAGACTAGAACAAGCTGTCACGACCTTGATGAGATTTCTGTGCCTGATGTTACGCAGAGCTTTGCATTCAGCGACAAAACTCTTGGACGCTCCGTGATGTTTAAGATTGAATATCTTGACTGCAATAACTGTTCCGATATCTTCAAGGGTACCCTTGAACACCACTCCAGATGCCCCGCTACCAATCAAATTTTCTGAAGAGAACCCATTTGTGGCTCGATGTAGCGTTTGGTACGATAGATTTGTCATAGCCTTTTCGAGATCAGATGCAGCACCCGTTTCCTTCTTGGTCCGCTTCCTGAGAAATACTAATGTATATATCACTGCTACCAGCGCTAGCAGTAAGACCAATCCCGAAATCCCAAAAAGAAGTCTCATTTTCTTATGATTTCTGTGGCCAACCCTTTTGTTACTAGTATCTGCACAGTGATCCAACTTCAGCTCTGGCAGGCCTCCACAGAGCCTACCATTTCCAACTGTCGAGACCCCTGTCGCATTTCTAAAAATTCCGGAAGTGGGTACCGCTCCTTCAAGGTTGTTATACGATAGATTCAACATTGTCAATGGGAGGCCTTGCAGAAACTCCGGAATCTCGCCAGACAATTTGTTTCTCGACAAATCCAAATACTGTAGACTTTTTAGAGAACTCAGAGTTGAAGGGATGACACCCCGGAAAAAGTTACCCTCCATCTCTAGCACCTCTAGCTCTACACAGGCATCAATAGTCGCTGGAATTTTACCTGATAATAAATTATGAAAAACTGAGAGGCTCCCAAGATTCACCAGCCCTCCGACCTCATCAGACAAGGGTCCAGTGAGGGAATTTTTGGATACATTGAAATCAATCAACCTAGACAACTGGAAAATTTCTGTAGGAATTCCGCCACTGAAATTATTCGAAGAAAGATTCAAAGCAAGTAGATTTCCACAGTTTCCAATTGCAGACGGTATGTTGCCCTGTAGATGATTTCCAGACAGCACGAGATATTGCAACAGGGTTATGTCTCCAATGGTGGATGGTATGTGGCCTGATAATTGGTTATCACCTAGATGCAGATTGTACAGTTTAGAGAGCCTTCCTATACTGTCGGGTATAGCCCCGCTAAGGCTGTTCTCTCGGAGATCTATGCTCGTCAAGTTTGTCATATCTCCTATGCAATTTGGGATTTCACCAGTTAATTTGTTTTCTCCGATAGTCAAGATAGACAGCATCGAGAAATTACAAAAGACTGCAGGAAATGTCCCACTGAAGTTATTGTTTCCTACCACAAACCTCACTAAACTGGTTGCATTAGGCAGGGAATACACAAAGCTCAAATCTTTACCCGGGTCACCCATCCCAAGTTTGTTGTCATAGAGGTAAAGACTTTGAAGCATGTCCAACTTCTGCAACGAAGGAACCTGTCCTTGGAATTTATTGTGAGGCATTATGAGATGCTCTAGATTTGTTAAATTTGAGAAAGAGGAAGGAATTGAGCCCGAGAAACTGTTAACACTGAAATCTAGATAACGCAGATTAGGGAGTGTGATTCCGAAATCAGAAGGTAGATTTCCTTCCAACTGGTTTGATCCTAGAGTGAATGTCTCGAGGCTAGAGAGATTGTATATGGAGGGTGGAACTTCTCCAACCAAGTTATTATGGTCGAGTTCCAAGTCAACCAGATTACTCAACTTTCCTAAGCTACCAGGAATACTTCCGACCAAGTAGTTCTCCTGCAATTGCAGTTTGGAAATAGACGACAAGTTTCCAAGCGACACAGGAATGGTACCTGTGAAGCTGTTTATTGCTAGGAACATATGCTGTAAACGGTCCAGCCCTCCGATTTCAGGAGGAATGTTGCCTCCAAAGCTGTTATTTTGGAGTTGTAAAACCTCGAGAAAACTAAGATTAGCTATTGCAGGAGAAATGGTACCTGTGAACTTGGAGGAACTGAGGTCTAGCGAGGTCACCCTCGCGTGCTTAACTCCACATTGAACCCTGTACCAGTTACAGACTGGGAGGGAGTCGTTCCAGGAGGCCAAGACGCGCAGAGGATCCTCGGTGATTAGGGACTTGACATGAAGCAATGCTTGCTTGTCCGTCTCGTTAGTCCCGGCTGCTATGCAGAGCTGAATGCAACAAGAGATGAGTAGCCATATTAACAGCTTTGATGACATGTTTATATTATTATTATTATTAGAAGACATGAGTAAAGAAAGCAGAAGGGGGAATTGGTGTGTAGGGGTTTGAATGAGTATCACATATCAGTGAAGTGATGTCCTTTTATACAAGGTATGTGCAGTAGAAAAAGAGTGAGAAAAGTAGTAGTGCTCCGTGAGCGTACTGCATAAGTAGAGTCTCCATAGCAAAGACTTGACTTGAGGATAGAGACGAGCATATAGAGACTAGAGAGAGAGTTAGGTGAGTGTCAAATCCCTTGAATTAGCTACTGCTAGCTAGCTTGAGAATTCCAGATCTGTCCAATTGGAGAAGATAACAACACCTTCTGCGTTCTTACTTAAAAAGCCCATAAATTAGTACACACTGTAGTCTGTAGGAGGAACTTACATTCAATCAATATTCCACACCTTGACTAGTTGACTTCCACACAACAAACTTGAGATGCGGGGCCTTGCCGTGGTTCTTATGATAGACTGATAGCAAGCAACTGATGGATGACTAAGTCCGTCGCCTAACATTAATAGTTATTCCGTTATCAATCTCATTAGTCGGATCAGATCATTGATTATCGGATTATATCAAGTACTCCTATTGTATATTCGTATCGTATCGGATCGGATCGGACTTCATTTCACAAACTTTATCCAAAACAAATACTGTAGCCAGTAATAGCATTCACCTCAACAAACAGACTCAGACTCAGACCCTTCATAGTCATAGTGTCACCCAAATAACTTTTCTAAAACCCTTGTTACTCCCATGGCTTCTTACACCACCACCACCAACCTTCTCCACCTCCCAAAAACAACCCATCTTTCCTCCTCCTCATCATTTACCTCTCTTCTTCACCTCAGACTCAGACTACCCATTTCCAATTCCACCTCTACCTCCACCCTCCAATTCCCCTCTTCCACTCCTTCACATTCCCATCTCCTCCTTCCAAGAGCAACCCACAACCCCAATTCACTGACTTCCCACAATCACCCCAAAGTTCCAATCTTTAAGGAAAAACAACAACATAAACACAATCAACCAGTAGTGAAAACAGTGTTGTTGGTGTTGTTTTGGGCATCAGTTTCTCTTACTATCTATGCTTTCTCCAAAGATCCTAAGGCTTCGGCTTCGGCTGCCATTGCTGCTGCTGCTGATTCTTCGATTAAAGCTTCCAACTTTGGGCTGAAAATTGCTGCTTCTTTGAGGGGTTTAGGGTTGCCTGATGAAGCGGTTGTCTTCTCACTTGCAACTCTCCCTGTGATTGAACTTCGTGGGGCTATTCCTGTTGGTTATTGGATGAAACTCAACCCTTTCCTTCTCACTCTTTTATCCATTCTAGGGTCCGTTTCATCTTTTCCTTCTCTTCATTTTTTCAAGTTTTTCTAACCATTGTTTTAGGGATTTTGAGTTATTGGCATTGCATTAATAGGATGTAAATATAATAGTTAGACCTCGATCATCACTTAATTTCATCTATCATGGTATTAGTGCGAGCGTGGGGTCTGAGGTGGAAACTCGTTTTGGTTGCGATGGTTCATCTATCATGATTCATCCATATTGGAGTAGTTTAGGAAACTGGGTTGTGCTTTGGTATGTGTATTTCATTTCAGTTTGTTAGAGTTTGGGGGCCGTCTAAGAGCAAGTTCAAGAGTTGTTTGGATATCTTAGTCTCAATAATATGGTTTGTGGATTGTTTGATTATGGCTTTAGCCTTTAGCAATGGAAAAACACCATAGATCATTACATTTTGCTTTGATGTTGTTGTTGTTGTAATCGTAGGAACATGGTTCCAGTTCCGTTCATTATACTCTACTTGAAAAAGTTTGCGACTTTCATCGCTGGGAAGAACCAAACTCTGTCGAAACTCTTGGACATGCTATTCGAGAGAGCGAAGAAGAAGGCAGGTCCGGTAGAAGAGTTCCAATGGCTTGGTTTAATGCTGTTTGTGGCTGTCCCCTTCCCGGGAACAGGAGCATGGACGGGTGCAATCATTGCTTCGGTGCTGGACATGCCCTTTTGGTCTGGACTGTCAGCCAATTTCTTGGGTGTGGTTCTGGCCGGACTTTTAGTGAATCTCCTCGTTAATCTCGGTCTCAAGTACGCCGTTATAACCGGCATTGCTCTCTTTTTCGTTTCAACCTTTATGTGGAGTATTCTCCGGAGTGTCAGCAAGTCTTTGCCCTCATCGAATCGAAATGAGTGTTGATTTTTACAGTTTTAGTTTTAGGACTCCAATTATTGAGATTGTAGGTGAATAAGAAACAAGTTAGCCTTATTTTCTGGCCTCTAATTAATTACATGCCGCCTTTTCTTGCCTTTTTTCTCCTTCTTTGTTCGACTAGTTAAAGATGTGAATGATCATACGGAGTATCGTACATTTCATAGCATCTGTTGCCGGATTTCTGTGTTTCCTGAAACTGACACCATGAAGCTGCTTCATCTGAAATTTTAGTAAAAACCGCCATATACAACAACATTACAGCCTTAATCACAAAAAGATCTTAGGTCGGCTAACATGAATCATTATCTATAATCATATGATGATTTCCTTTAATAAAAGGATGAATGGTGGGCATGGAATGAAATCATGCAGACTGCAGATAGACCACATCACAAATCAGCTAAACAACAAATCCCTAAACTATGCTATGTCCTCACATACTCATACTCCACACACATCACAATCACAATAACATGTGTTATATGTACAATGTAAACAGTGTGGAACAAACGTGTCATCTTTCATAAGCAGAATATTTAGGAAATCTTAATGTTGAATTTTACCCTCTTTGTACCACTAATAATAAAGGGTACTTGTAACTTAATCTTACGCTATTGAAACTCATGAGCGAGAATTTTACCGTCTTTGTAGTTGTATCCGACAAAACAGAATAATTCAGAGTGATGTGGAATGTGGATGGCTCTTTGAGTAGTTTCCCGCACTCTCATATCTTTTTGGATTCTACAATACAATTAGATGGTACTATATGACTATGGGTCTCCTTTTACTCCACGCATTTTCCTTGCTAAAACCCATTCATTCCCATTTCCCTAACTCCACCTTCATTCTCTCTGCCCATAGCTTTCCTCTGTTCATCAATTACTACCTCAAATCTCGAAAAAGTAGTCAAAGTTATCGGTTTTGGTTTCTAGCTTCTCGTACTTTCACAGTTTTACTACACACTAGGTAATACTGTATGTCAATCTTTACTTAATGAATGTTTTTGTACCAATCCTGTTATCCTATCCTATGATGATTATATGATGAAAAAGATGTCATCTTGTTTGTTATTAACAGCCAGCTTTGGAGTATTTTTCTTCAAAAAAACATATTTTTGTATGAATCCTCTATCTTATGAAGAATATATGATGACTCATATGAAAAAGGTGTCATCTTTTTAACTAAAGCCTTGTTTTTCTGATATTTTTACATGGTTGAATATGATTTGCATGCTAGTCTTTGCTATCAAAACGGCCCTTATTCTATGTGACAAATGCGTGATGGTGAGGCATAGCACACATACGAGGTCCAACTATTATATTCATATCCGGTTTGAAGAGTGGTTACTGCACAAGGCAATGTGTTGGAATTCCACTTAGTGAGATTTTTGGGGCTACGAGGATTCGAACACAACTGTTGAATATGTATAGGTCATGGCAGTGGTGTATGAGCATAAGATCAATGCTAAACTACAATTGTTGATTAGTATTCGGAAATTCGCAATATCATGATAGCTTGATGATGATTCGAATCAATTTACCAACTGGAATATATTGTACCATATAATGTGTGATATGCTGTGTGAAGAATGATAGTAGTAAGATAATGTATTGAAATGGTAGGAAACAATATTATTAGGATTAAGACTTGTTAATATCATATTTGATGGGATTATGTTTACTATCAACAACATTAGAAATTAGAGCTCTTTGCGGATTCAAATCGTCCCTCCTAAAATCGACTTACTTCATGCTTATACTTTCTCATTGAGCACTGGAAATATACAATTGTCAAATTTTGACAGTGTTCGTCTGTCTCCACCCAAGATTTCTACTGATTTTGTGGATTTATACCTTCTTTGAGCTCTATGTTGTTTAATTTGCTGCTGCATTTCTTTGCTAATACAATAATTAAATCATTCTTCTGGTCTTTTTTCCAGGTAGTCGAGCATTAGAGCGAACAACTCATAGCTGATAAATCAGTTCTTCAGTTTGAGTTCCCTCTCCTGCGAGCAATTTTTTTGTATATATCCATCCTCTTGTAGTGAACGACAAAATTACTGCGCGTATTTCCGTAGTAAACAGTGAAAATGGAATCGAGGAAAACTTTTGGTTTAGTGGATAACTCAAGGCATCGTGCTTTAACACCTTTGAGGTCCATTAGAGGTGCGATATGTCTAGTGATGCTAGTTTCAACTGCTTTCACGACGCTGATATTCCCGGGATTCATAACTGCTGTTGTATTACGCCTCTTCAGCATACATTACAGCCGACGAGCTACTTCTCTAGTTTTTGCTTCGTGGCTTGCATTATGGCCTTTTTTGTTTGAAAAGATAAATAACACTCGAGTGGTTTTTTCTGGAGATGCCGTTCCTGTCAAAGACCGTGTTTTGTTACTTGCTAACCACAGAACTGAGGTCGATTGGATGTATATATGGGATTTGGCACTGAGAAAAGGTAGCTTGGGGTATATTAAGTATGTTCTCAAGAGAAGCTTGATGAAGTTACCTGTATTCGGATGGGCATTTCACATTTTGGAATTTATTCCCGTTCAAAGAAAGTGGGAAATCGATGAACCTGTCATGCATCAGATGCTTTCAACTCTGCAGGACCGGGAAGATCCCCTCTGGCTTGCTATTTTTCCCGAAGGGACAGACTTCACGTAATCTTCTCTTTCTTTTGCTGACAAGCCAAATTCCGTTATTATTTATTCTCTTCGAAAATAACAGCTTGTTTGTATTTTTCATTCTTAGACACTCGGCCTCAAAAGCATCGCATAACTGCATTTTCATTCCTCGTATCAATGCAGTGAGCTGAAATGTATCAGAAGTCAGAAATATGCAGCTGATCATAAGCTGCCTATGCTGAGAAACGTCCTGCTTCCGAAAACAAAAGGTTTCTATGCCTGCATGGATAAATTAAAGAACTCTCTCGACGCAGGTTTCATTCATTCTTGAACAGCAAACTTTCCGTTACTTTCACTTACTCTGAGATTTCTTATTCTTCTTTAATAATGCAGTCTATGATGTAACTATCGGCTATAAGCCTTGCTGCCCTTCCTTCTTGGACAATGTGTTCGGGTTGAACCCTTCAGAAGTCCATATCCACATTCGATGTTTGTCTGTCACGGAAATTCCATGCTCCGAGGATGAGGTGTCTTCTTGGTTGATGAACACGTTCCGCCTAAAGGACGAGCTTCTTTCTGAATTTTACTCTTCAGGTCATTTTCCTAATGAAGGAACTCAAGAGGAGCTCGGCATGGTCAAATGCCTCGTAAATTTCTTTGCTGTCATGACGATTTCCAGTATATGTACATTCCTCGCCTTTTTCTCGACCATATGGATCAAGCTCTACGTAGTTCTGGTATGTGTTTACTTGACATTCGCTACAAAGTTTAACTTCCGTCCAGTACCTATATTTTCCCATTTAAACCAATGCTTCAGGAACCAATGTATGAAGCAACTGTAAGGTTTAATATACAAGTACTTTTCGAGTTTTTGCCAGTTTTTTACAGGCAGATCATATGAACATGCCAATTAAGATCAGTTAACCCGACTTCTTTGTTTTTACAACTTGCTTGCATTATGAGTTGTTCAAATTTGTTGTCTGCAGTGTAAACCGTTAAACCAATGAACAAAAGGGCAAAAAAATCATGCTAAAGTCTGTAGTTTGTTGCATGTATTTCGAAAGAGAGTAGCTTCCAGTTCCAGTCATGGTTACTTACTGCTCTGTGATGTCATATACTTCCCCTTGAAGTTTAATGCAAACTGTTTTTCCTTTCTCGCGTACATTATGGCTTTAAGGTTACTTCTACTAATTCAAGCACATCCACTAGCACCTCTTAAAAAAGTTCTTCAACTTTAGAATTATCATAAGATCCTCAAGTTTCAAAAGCAGGCCCCTGTCGTACTTCTAGATCGAGTCCAAAAACGTCTTAAAACACAGTTTTTTCTCCCTTCCTTCAGTACGTGTCGGTTTTGTGCATATTATTTTTTACTAAAAAGTTTAAGACTGAAGACTTGTTGACTGTTAATCTTATTGTATACTCATTTCTTGATTCTCAATCATAAAGTCACAGTCTTGCCACCTTTTTAAAGTTGTGTCATCCTCTGTGGACCATTTTCTTTCACAGTTAACTTTATCAAAGTAAAATTTCCAGACCTTTTGACTATTCCTTTGAATCTCTGATGCTTATGTAACTTAGGGTACTTAGCAATCTTAATATCTGTACTAATTACAGTAATTTTTACCAAATGCATGTCCATTTACGACTTTTTATGCACCGTCATTTGTCGGAGATCAGAAGGACATGCAAAATGTACAAAATATCAACTTTGAGCTATCACCTCAACTATTTGTTTACCAATCACTTTCAGTAAGTTATGATCAATAATGTAAGGCCAATTTGAATGCAACATATATGTATGGCTAATGAGTAAGATTATCTTAAGCAATACCTTAGCTACATACAAATTTAATAGAAAAGTTTTGAACGATAAGACTCGATAATAAACTACTCGTATAGGTTTTGCCTTGATCTGTAATATATTGCAGGACCTGCCTGATATACAGTATACTTCCAGTGTTAGCCTTGCGATAAACAGATCAATCTGGAATTATCGTATAAACATGAAAATATCATACATAAATCATACATGAAAATATGAAATACACAATGAATGAAGCAAATTAAGTTTTTATTTGTTGGATAATCTGTCTGAATAAGGAATCTAATCAAACTAATGAAAAGAATTTAACTTCAGTAATTAGAAATTACTACTGTTGCATAATAAGGAAATGGAATTGAATAAATAATAAAGTCATTTTTTAATTTTTTTTTTTTGTTTTCAATTGTTGGGGTGCTTGATGATTCTTTGCAGAACAACCGTCCTCGCCCTCCTGACATCCCTGCTGCACACATCGGCCTGAGTCCCCAAATCCTCCACATTCTTAGTAAACACACTCATCTTCTTCCTTATCTCTTCAATCCCGATCTTCACAGCTTCCTCCGAGATTGCAAATTCAGCATTCTGTAACAGCGCTTCAAGCTCGATCTGAAGCCTATCAATCAACACCCTGATATTATCCAAATCCTTAATGGCAACATAAGTTCCCACCTGCATAGTACTTATCACCTCTTTCTGACCCTTCAATGCATTCTCATAATTCTTCCAAAGAGAGTCAATCCATTTGCCCATGGACCCCACGGGGATTGCTGTCGCTGCTGCCAAAGCTGCTGCCACTGGCGGCGCAGCAACAGCGGCTGCCACCACTGAGCAGATAAGCACTGCGGCGAAGGTGGTTACAAATATGATGTTGGAGACTTTTCTCCATGCATTGATGTACTTGAGCTTTTTGTCGAGCTTGTTTTTCTTCAGCTGCAATTTCTCCAGCATCGACAATTGCTGTCTATAAACAGACTGAAATATCTTGAAAAATTCCTCAGTGAATGGATCACCAGCTGCCTTGAAATTCTTCAGTTCTTCCAGTGTTTTCAGATACCTTGTTTTTCCTGCACCATCCTCATTTTCGAATTGTTGCAGCGCGACCATGATGAGCAACTGACTGTCGCGAACCCTTTTAAGGCATTTCTCCAATGCACCACAGAAATCAAGCGTCTGCAAGCTGTTCTCGAAGTATTCTTCCACAAGCTCGAATAATTCCGGAGTTTTCCAAATATCTTGCTTGCACTCTAAGATCACTTTCACAACTTCCTGGTTCATGTCTAACAAACATCCAGTAACTTCCTTCAAGGAATCAAACGAAAGCGACCTGACTTCCACCCCAACCGCTAAAGAATTGATCACGTGATGGGTGCGCGTGTGGAGAGTCGTGTCGAAAGTTTGCAGAGATGCATCAGTTCTACAGGCTGCTTCATAGGATGTGAGGTCAGTCAAGTACTGCAGACCACCATTGTGAATGGATGAACTTTCTGCTGATTTCTTGCTCATATGTCCTCCCATTGCTTCAGTTATTACTGCAGGTACAAAAACATCAACTTTTCATAAAACCTATGAAAAAACCATGAATCAGATCAGTTTCTCAGAAGAAAAAAAGATCCAAACCCAGTTCAGATTTCGAGGAAACAAACAAAACCCGAATGCTGATATCTAAGAAAAATCAGAAAGTTGAAATCTTTCCAAAGCAGAAGAGATTTTCTTAATGAATTTTCGGTTTTTTCTTTTGTAAAACGAACACAAGAATAAATAGAGAGAGGATGGAATAGGAGAATGAATGAATGAATGAATGAAGGGAGTTAAATAAATAGTCTTGTAGTACGAGGGAAAACAAAAAGGAAAGGGAGATATCCAAAGAGAGAAAGGGAATGGCTTGCACGCATGAGCTGAGGAAGAAGAATGTGAAAGGAATGAAAAAGTGGTGGTGGTGGCCACTAAACTTAACCAACTAATACATTTTTGATCTCATGTTAATTACTTAAACCATTTAATTACTCGAGATTTGAGTCCGAATTAGTCGAGATTCAAGTCGGATAGGTACGTTAAAGTTCATTAATTTTAACACTTACAATACATTTTAGGGATTCGAACCTGAGATCGACATTCAATTCATTGGTTTAAATGTTAGTAGTAAAGATGGTTAAGGCAAGAAGCAACCTGGAATATGCCCATATTCTTAGGAACTAACTTCACTGTTGTTTTACGCGCAAAACATTCACTGCTGAAACTGTCAGCCTGATGCAATGCTTCAAATCAAATGCACACATACAGCTTTCACTGTACGATAACCCCCCCTTTACTGGATGTCAACCATAAGTCCACAACCTCATCATACACTACTTTTTCTTCTAGTACTAGGTATTATTTTTCATAGGTGAAATGAATCTACAACTTACAAGGATATGCACTCGATAACATTTATGAAATTGGTAATTTAAAACACGTTTCATCTACTAGAAACGTATACTCCTATTAAATACAAACTAGTATACAAAGAAAGCATCGATATTCATTGAATTTCTTTTAGTTTACGCCTCCATACAAGGTAGATTCTCCAACATATTTTTTTTAAAAAAAACTCTTACTCGTATATACTAAATGTAACTAGATTAAAACTGTGATTTTGAGTGGTGATTAGACATTGTAATCAATAGCTAATGATATGATTTACTCCTAAAATCCAATGATTGAAGTACTGAAATGGAGCAAACCTGGTAATGAATAGTGATGTCTTCAATCAGTTTGTCGTCCACGTATATGAGCCTTGCTTGTACGTTGTTTACATAAATTCCTCTATTTGGAGTAGTTTTTTTTTGTAAGTCGGCCAATGTTATCCATTCCCTCCCCTTTATATAGTTTTTTGTAACACGTTTTGAATTACTAAGGACGGAGTATATCTCTTGAAAATTCGGTTCACGTTACTATAATATACGGTTTTTTTTTCTAAGTCGGGTTCTCATAAATATATAAGACAATCGAAGCATTCTAAGCTCGTGACTTTGGGTTATCGACTGTTAAAGAGTGAAATCGTCGTGACGTTATTGAGAGACCGTGTCTTTGTGTTGCAAGGGTGAAGATGGATGTCAGTTAAACAGTGTAGGGAAGAAGATTTACCGTTATTATGATTTGTACCAAGTCAAACATTTACATACCAAAATTAGCAATACAAGTTGTGTAAGCTATGTAGCCTTGGCTTTATTTGCGGCGTATTAAGAGGTGGGGAAATATGATTATCTCATAACTAATGACGCAAAAACAAATCACGTCATTATTATTAATTGAACATGAGTGCGGGACTTTCATTTCTTCTGTTTTGATGTCACTTAATCTAATTACACTGTATTTCGAATATTAATTAGGTTCTCGTAACGACACTCTAAAATGTATCGAGGTTTTCTTAATTATCTTCTAGGGCAAAGAATTACGCAGCCTGTCGCAAACACAGCATGGAAAGACGGTTTTTTTTATGAAGTACAGAATTCGGAGAATGTAGCAAACAACACAAGATGACTGCTTTGAGAAAAACTCGGAAAATCTGAAACACGCTCTCATAGTCTCATACAACAAACCAAAATGGCCGAGGTGCCACATTTTACAGTCGTCTCGTCAATCCCCTAACATCTATGCACGATATATGACATTTTTTAACTCTTGGAAAAAAAAGGTGAGAGGCTTTTCCGGTGAGGTAGTCAATCTTGGTCTTCAAGGATTTCGGGTCTGGTCCTACTTAGCTGCCAGGGCGGTAGGCATCCCCCGTAATTTGAATGCAGGAACAGGGATGATATTTCGTCCTCCTTCTGTGACATCGACAAGGACGAAAAACAGTTGAATCTGCGCAAATGTTTAGTCTCGCTGTCATATATTTGACTGTCATATGCTTCAAGTTCCGGCTCTGGAATCGTTGTCACTTTCAGACTGTCTGG
Source organism: Agrostemma githago (assembly GCA_958450325.1). Lineage (NCBI taxonomy): Eukaryota > Viridiplantae > Streptophyta > Magnoliopsida > Caryophyllales > Caryophyllaceae > Agrostemma > Agrostemma githago. The sequence continues at coordinate 88,408,125 of OY288239.1, read as the reverse complement.
TAATATGCAGTTGCACACCGACCCTGCACACATCACATTAACAAAGATTTGATACGCCTGTACGTTTTCAACTTGCTTAGTTGGTAAAGAAAATGCAGAACAGACCTATTCTTGCGAGTCGATTTACCCATTTGGGGATCCTTCTTCCTGTCAATTTCTGGCAGATGTCGTCACAGAAATGATTGCAGTTTTTGATGATCAAGTGATACATATCGCCATAATAATTTCTAGATTGCTGCTTCATGAACTCTCGTACTTCAGTAGGATTTAAAGTCGTCATTCCCATGAAGATCGCCTTTCTGAACTTAAACCCTGGGCATTGTCGAGGCTCGACCTCAAAGACACCACTTGTAGGGAAGTCATGAGCCCCGAAAGCATATTCTGAACCATGTACTGTCAAAAAAACACAAAACTTACAATGTGCATTCACAGTTTATCGACTGATTATGATTTACGAGTACAGAGTACTAAGTTGATCTACTAACCTTCAACACCGGTGTGAAAAATACCAAGACCTGCCCAATACATGTAGCCGTTGACAGGAGTCAAGTCGTAGACGTTAAGATAGACGGGTGTATAACCGGACGTGCTATCTGCTGATTTCACCTTAGCGAACAGGCAAAATCGAGAGGCAAACTTGCCTTTTTTCCTACGTCCTGTTTTGCCAGTCATGTCGGTGAGGCTGGAACCTATTAGACAAGAAACACCTTGATGTGTAGTTCCAACCTGGAATTTTGCATCATTTTCAACCGAAACAAAACCAAACAAAAAATAGCATTGGATCAGCTAAAGCGTTCAACTTCCGAACTTCCTTGCATTCAAGTTAACCGATTGAAGCTCTTGGATGCAAAGATGACAGCAGTAAACAAAAGCGAGTAAATCAATCTGCAATCGAGAAGATCTCGTTTTGCAGGATCGCATTGGGTGAAACTAAGAGATTCAAACAGTGTTAGTAGATCTAGCATGCAATCATGGTGTGTAACATAGAAATTACAAAGTTGGTGCCTTTGGATCATTATTAATTACTGCAAAAAGACTCCTCTTTCCCTGGAAAAAGACATTATTATTAAGGGTCGTTCTAACTTAACCAGATGTATCTCTCAAGTTCGAGTTTTGGGATCTTGAGGTCGCATCCAACTCGAATCCCAACTAAACTACCTATCATAAAAATGCTACATTTACAATTCCAATAAATAATAAATTCCCAGAAAATGCAGCAAATTTCCAACATGAATGAAATCCTAATCTTTTTTTTTCCAAAAATGCAAAATCCAAGATGAAACATTTTCAATTCATTTATAATTCATACCAACATTCAACATTCAACATTATAAATCAAATAAAAGCAACGTTATAATAATGATAATTAAAATGAATGAAGAAGGCAATATAGAAGGATGGAGTAATAAATTAGAAACCTTAATTTGAAAATTGTCAAGGAAGAAGCACCATCAAAGTTGCAATGAAACACCAGGTTCATTTACCACCTTTAATACTAATAATAATAATAACCCGCCATTTTTTTTCACAATTGTTGGATTCTTTGGTTATATACTTACTTGCATATATTTACCACCCTGTTTTTAGCTCCTGCAATTATTTTCCTTTTTATCAAAAGCTACACCCAATTTAAATTATTTAATGGGGAAATTAAATACTCTAGTGTACGATTAAATGATTAATATTAGGAGTCATTGTTTGTTGTGTATACAGTTGAGTAGTATCATGCTACAATGAATGGAGCACCCAACATCCCGAATATATCCGTTATAAGTTTATCTGAGCGCGTATGAATAAACAAAGATAACAACCTGATTGATTACAAATTTATGATAGATATACGCGTTGTAATACTACTAAAGAACAATAGGACCCCCATGGCCTACACTATAACTTTCATTCAAGCTTCTTTTTCTTCTTCTTGTTTGTCCATATGTAGAATGGACCATATCATAGGATCTTGTATTTATCCATTTCATCTTGTATTTATATTGTTAATTACATAGTATTAGGCTCCGTCTTTCTCAATATTTACTTAATTCACGTGATGGTAGAGAAGACAAATATTGTTTTCGAGTGTTAATTAACTACAAAGATCGATTCTTTTGGAGTTAGTAAGAACAAGGGGGTCGACATTCCAAGTAGTTTTTGCTAAATGAAATGACAAAAAATGATTAAAATACTCCTGACAAATTATCGAGACAAAAAACACAGTAAAAGAAGGCATAGCATAGGCATGCAATTATGCAAATGACAAAAAGCAAAGAGTGGAGTGGGGGTTGCTTTTGTCTGCTTTGCTTTGCTTCACTGTCACCTGATTTTGTTCTTTCTATGATTGACTCCATTCCCCCTTTAATTCCTCTCTTTGAACCTTGCCTCACTTTTCCTGATTGCTCCTTCACTTGGGCCTAGGCCCATATCAAGGCCCAAACTTGGCCACCTCAAACACCGTCTCAAACACGTGAAACTGGCCTTCGTTACTATTACTGATGGATTCCGAGGGTTCATAAGAGGGTTGGTATTTTACATCATTGTTCTCCTATATTTACAGAGCGATAACACACTTGACAGTTGACTCTACCTAAGCCTAATATATAGTTCCGAGTATTAATTAATCTTCATGTTCGGATTCAGAACCATCCTCCCGTCCTTCAATAGCACGACCACTGGCCTTGTGGGGTGGGCGTATAATAACTTGCCTAAATGTCTGATAAGCTGCTTTGAATTCAGATCGAGTGAACGTCATGTACAGGAAACATTAGATGTAAGAGCTCAAATTTCTGGAAAAAAATAGTAGGAGAATAGAGATGTTTACCTGCAGCAAGAACACTGCTCATGGCTTTCTTTACAAAACGAAACTGCGCTTCGTATAAAGTTGCCAGTTTAGCCTGCAAGCCCACAAACAATCCAGGGATCGTATCTCGGGAGAAAATAATTATTCACATAAAGAGTACTCCATACTAAATATGAGTAACAACAATGTGGGGGCGAAAGAGCTGTGAATGATGTAAATTTCGACCCAGTTACGACTATAAAGGGTGAAATCTGGCCTGCAACAGAAACGAATGCTGCAATTGTGAATTCTTACCAATTGGTCGTATGTAAAACCCACAATGTGATCAAGTTTGTCTTGATGTCTCAAGAGGAAAGGACGTAAATGATTCATGTACAGTTGATTTGCACCCTGCAGTAGACAATAACCAATAACCCGCATTCATTCCCGACAGTTCCACACAAACTGATGTCACAAATAAAGAACCTTTCCCATAGTACGGTGCTTACATCAGTTGACGGAAGTTGGAGCCAAACAAGGAAAGCAAATTTCATGTGGTAGTAGAAGGGAAACCTAACAAAAACAGAAGCATAAAGGTAATACTTATAAGTCGGGAGTACAGTAACATTCAGTAATATTGGCCTAGGAAGATCAAACTGGAAGCCTGAGACTGCTATCTATGCGTTGTTTCAAAATTATACGAGAAACTGCCTAAGGTCAGTGATAAGCTCAGGCGCACAGTAAGTGTAAAACATTCAGCATGAAAAAAGAGACGGCTTCTGAAAATTACCAGTGAATGAGTTTGTCAGTGATAAGCTCAGCAAGTGTGAATGAACCAAATGCTGCATCACGTCAACCAAAGGGTTAAAAACATAAATGCACGTATGAAGAAGAGCTACAATCACAAAAACAAGTGAAGTGTCAGAGTAACACAGTTTCCCGGTATGGTATAACTTCATACAACATTATGAAGAGGGAAGGGAAGCTGGGAACAAAAATAAACTGATATCATAGAGAGGACTGGAAAATGATAACGGGGAAGCAAAAGCGCAAATAACTACTGAACACTTCCACCGAGATTTACATCATAGACAAGGCGTTAGTTCTCACTAGGAGACAACTTATAAAAAGTATGCTACTAACCTGCCCAATAAATGAGGCACCTTTGTTGTTCATCTGGATCCTTCCTCTCGATAGCCTTGAATGTAGAATACACGGGCAAGACAACCCCCACTGAACAACTGAATTAGACTGAATTAGAAATGCGCACACTCATAATGACATACGAGCAACTCATTAGATGCAAAAGACAATAACCATGGGAATACAAAAGAGATATTTCAGTTACTGTATTTATCAACGAAATGTTATTATCATGCATCACGTTGTACGGCCTCATCTTGAAACTTTAAGGAATATACGAATGCTAAATGCTGAAAATATTGCATGAAACTAACCAAGCTGTTCGGACAACGATGTTTGAACCAGGCGGAGACAGAAGCAATCTCAACCCAACCTGCATCAACCAATACATCCTCCTCAAAACTCATAAATCGACAAAGTAAGAGGTTTCACTGATGCTTTATACATAATTGAATCAAGGGAGAAACTGATAAAGCATACATCTTTTTATAAAACCGAAGGCATGAACACATGATCACGCGAAAACCCGACAATCTAGTGAAAGCAGCACCAAGTACTGGGTTTCACTGATGCTTTATACGTAATTGAATCAAGGGATAAAGCATACATCTTTTTATAAAACCGAAGGCATGAACACATGATCACGCGAAAAACCCGACAATCTAGTGAAAGCAGCACCAAGTACTAGGTTTCAGTGATGCTTTATACATAATTGAATCAAGGGATAAAGCATACATCTTTTTATAAAACCAAAGGCATGAACATATGATCACGCGAAAAACCCGATATTCTAGTGAAAGCAGCATCAAGTACTAGGTTTCACTGATGCTTCATACACCATTGATTCATTTCGTATAAAACTGAAGGCATGAACATATGATCAGCCGAAAACCCGACGTTCTAGTGAAAGCAGCATCAAATTCTAGGTTTCTTACCTGTTTTCCAACAACATCCCAAGAATTCCAAGAACATCAGTGAAACCCATCAACAACATCAAAAAGACACAAACTTTCACCAATAATGAACAAAAAGGTGCAAACTTTATCTTTTGATGATCAGAAAAGGTTGAGTTGATGCAACTAAATTCATGATGAATAGCATAGCAGACAATAAACAGTGAAGAGCAGGAAGATGCAGATGAAACAGGGAAGAAGAAGAAGAAGAAGAAGAAGAAGAAGAAGTAAGAGATTTTACCTCAAGAGGGTTGCTTGATCCTATGAAAGCCATTGAAATCCAGAGGAGAATAATTGAAAAGGGAAAGAGGAATTCACAAAATTAGGGATTTGAAACTGGGTTCTGACTTCTGATTTCCCTGCTAATAACTGCTAAATCATAGGAGTATTGATTGCAGAACATTTGGGATAGAATGATACATGTACATGATTTAAGGTCAATTAATATTCTAGTAAATCTTCTCAGGATAATTTCACCATAATTTTACGATGAGATTTTTGCTTAGATTTGAGATTAGATATGAAATTGATAATTGTGAGCGAAACTTAATTATCCTCTGTGTTAGAATGATACTCGTCAAATAACGTGTCCAAAATTTTGTTGTCGAAAGTAATTGATTGGTTTTGTGCACTTATGACGTGATTAAGAGTTTGTGCACTTATGACGTGATTAAGAGTTTTCATGTCAATAGCTTGATGACTTATTCATAGAGACTACCCTATATCGAGTTAACCGTATCCAATACAAAACATATTATACTACCATAACGTAAGCTATATTTCGTTCGAGAATCCGTGTATAAAACACATTTTACCGTTTTATTATATTATAGTACATTTTTATACACACCGATCATAATATAAACATCATGCTTATAATTTCCCTACAAATCCTAATTCATACTTTGTCTGCTAATTAAAGCTGTATTTGACCATTACCATTGCTGATACTATCTTCTTCTCCTTTCCCCTTGTTACTCCCATACATCTTACCATTCAATGACTCCTTCCATTTGAAGTCATCAAACAACTCATGCATCTCCTCCAGGGTTCGCCCTTGCGTCTCCGGGAGGAACGTGAAGAAGAAGAAGAACCACGACAAAAGCGCAATCCCCCCGAACAAGTAAAAAGCACCTCCAGTCGTCATGGCATTAGAAAGTGACAAGAAGGTCATCGTTATAACACCACTAACCACACGGTTCGTGGCCACACCCATGCTCGTCCCTTGTGCTCTTAACCTCAACGGGAAGATCTCAGACGAATACACCCACGCAATTGGGCCTAGCCCTATTGAAAATGACGCGACAAAGGCACAAACCATGCTAATTGACAAGGCTATGGCCCAATTTAGTTTATGACTAGATTGATCGATTATGGTCAGGGACGTAGCCAGGGTTAGTAGGGAGATAACCATACCCCCGACACTACTTAACAATAACGGTCTTCTACCGTACTTATCAAGCATAAATGTGGCTACCAATATGAACAAAGTCTTGAAAGAACCAACGGCCACGGTCGCGAGGAGGAGGTGAGTATCATTAGTGATCCCGGCCTTGGTGAAAATACGAGGAGAGTAAATAACGACAGCATCTATACCAGACGCCTGTTGGAAGAAATGGATACCGATGCAAGCGATCATAACACGCCTCACTGAGGGTGTTGGCCTCATCAAGAGCTCCTTCCAAACACCCTGCCCGTTTTTGTTATTTGACCTCGGAATCTCAACTACATCGCTGTCACATTCCAAGGCGATGCCAACCGTTTCCTTGATCTCCCTGAAAATAAAAAAAAAAAAACTCCGAAAAATGAGACCTCATCTCATCACTCGATTATAGATAAAGATATACTGCGATGGTACTATCTCATTTTCCTGTTCTTACCTGAGCCTGAGCTCGGCCTCTTCAGGCGAGTCAGAAGTCCGATAAAGAACCTTCTCAGCATCACCAAGCCGGCCTTGCATAACTAGCCACCTAGGCGACTCGGGCATAGCAAGAACACCAAAGGCTAAAAAAATGCTTGGGACTGCCCCAACTCCGAGCATAAGCCTCCAATTCAAGTTAACCGCGAACTTAGAAAAGGCCAGATTCGAAACATAACCAAGTAAAACCCCGAAATTAATAAAAACCTCGGTGAAAGAGGTCAGAAACCCCCTGCAGGAAACAGGAGACACCTCCGCGGTGTAAACAGGAGCTATCATAAGCGCGTACCCAACACCAATACCGGCCACAAACCGGCCGACCATGAGGAAGGCATAGTTGGTGGCGAAACCCATTAACAGGGCCGCCACGAAGAAGGTTGCCCCGGCAAATACAATGGTGTATCGTCGGCCTATGTAGTCCGAAGTTCTGCCTGCAGCAAAGGCTCCAAACAGGCAGTAGATGTTAATGGTTCCGTTTAGGAACTCAACTTGGACGTCAGTCAAGTTCCAGTCTTTCTTTATGTATATTGACGCTCCACTCATCACTCCTCCGTCTGCACAAAAAATCCAAGTAAAACTATCAAATTTTGCTACACTATAGAAAAAACATAAAAACTATCAGGATAAAGATGACTAGCCAGTAAGCCGAAGAGATGAATACCATAACCGAGTAAGATAGAAGTCATAGAGGCCAAGATAGCGCAAGCTAAGGCATACTTGTTTCGCTTGGGTGACGGTTTCTTTGCAGTAAGCATACCAATATCAGCTCCTGTTGCTGCAACTGTGCCAGCCTTGGGTTCATTGATTCTCTCTTTCATGGCTGTTTACTCTTTGATCACCAGCAAAAGCTAATGAGAGAATGTGAGTTGAGATCGAGAGATATAAATAAGATGTACTTACATACAAGTCGTAAACTTGCAGTAAGAGACGATCTCACTCGTCAGTGTGACTCACTACTACACATAAGAAGTCCTCTGTATATATATTAGATGGTCTTACGAGTGAGAATGAGACGGTTTCATAGAAGACGAAGAAACTAAGAAGGGCAGGAGGGAGTGATAGTGGCCCCACTATTCCTCATAATTAGGGGAGATATATACATATAGCAGCCAAGTTAGAATTAGAATAGTAAAAGAGCCTAATTTTATGGCTGTAGTCTGTTGATGATGATCCATCATGTGCCAAACAATCAAACAAATAAACTCCAAAAATAAGGACGTGTAGAAACTGAATTGCTAGCTAGGTAGAATGTAATTGTACTACGATATCTCAGTGGATGTCGCTATCTTAGGCTCCGTACCACGTAGAGTCGATGAAAAGTGGTACTCGGGTCTTGATCGACTTTAGAGCCAAATTCTCAAACACCAAACAACACGAGTGCTCGCGGCTCAAGTCATAATCTAAAGCATGAAATATGTGGTGAATATTCAAAAGATAGTCTCGTATACCAATTTATGACGGACAGGTCGCAGGCAGACGAGCTAGCTAGGCCCGTAATCTTTGAAGATAAAATTGCAGAAGACTTTATGTTGGCCATATCTTCAACTTTGTTTGTCACTAGTCACTACTACTCACTTGTCAGTTGTCACTACTACAAGTCTATCTTTCAAATTCTGTCTCCAACCCGACATTTTTTTCCAAGCGTAAATGGAGCCACAGTGAGTAATAAGTTTTTTAGCTAGCTTCGTTGAAAACTGAAAAATAAAGGGAAAAAAATACGGAAAACAATGGGAGATGAATTCGAAATGACATTGGAATGCATTAACAAAGATCTTATGACAAAAATGGTAACATTCCTAGAATTGTATGTGCTTCATTGAATTGCATACATTATCAACAAAGATTCAAAGAACAAGTCACATTACATTACACCATAGAAGAACTCAGGACTGATGCTCAGATCAGGATGGCCTCCTACAGGCAGACAGTCGCCAGAAGCTACAACAAAAATGTTAAAGTCAGAGTCCTACAAGAAGGAGATCTGGTCCTCAGGAGAGTATTCCAGAACACCAGAAACCAGCAAGCGGGGAAATTCGCCTACACCTGGGAATTCGAAATGACATTGGAATGCATTAACAAAGATCTTATGACAAAAATGGTAACATTCCTAGAATTGTATGTGCTTCATTGAATTGCATACATTATCAACAAAGATTCAAAGAACAAGTCACATTACATATTAGACACAAATAATACTCATATGTATTCCCACTAATATTTTTGCAAATGGTATGTTTTCATATATAAAAATCGAACTCAAACCTCATGGTCGGGGTAAAAATGTCCTTACAATTTAAAAAAAAGCACAATTCTAGAAAATAACGTACACAAACAAACTATAGAAGATACTGTGATAACAATTTCGAAAACATACCGAAACTAGTAAGGAAAGTTGTCTTATTTTTCTAAATTCAAACTTATCAAACTTTATTTTAATTTGCCATGACGACTCTACCTATTAAATAACAAAAGTACGTAAATCCAAACCATTAGAAATTAAACGGGCCATTCGGATCGAGCTGCTTACAAAGAGTAAAATAAGCTAAGAAAAGCACCCTATCCTTAGCCCCGGTACGATGATTTTCCGTATGCTTGCAGAAATACTTAAGTTGTTCTAGTGTGCAACAGCCTAAGAGTTGCCCCAACAACAAAAACAGCCAATTGATAGACTTCTTCTTCTTAGAAATCAAAGGCTTGCAACTATTCTCCTCACCACATAACCTACAGTCTGGTAAAACCGGGTCGGTCCATTTCTTCGGAGCCCTGTGCCGCATATCATCTTCCCCATAAAGGATAAAATAGACGAGTTCCCGAAACTTCTCTTGTATATTATACTCTACTTCGAACGCCTGCTCGCATTTCCTGCATTGCACTTGGCCAGTTACAACATCGATTCCTTGGCTCACAAGGTACTCCATGGAATGAACTGTGACACGTTTGCCTGTAGCCCATCTGAAAGGTGGTGTGACTGCATCTGTCTTCCGAATGGCTCGAACCCCCTCGGACGACTTTACCCTGGTGGACCCTCGTCGGCCTCGGCGAGATGTACCTGCAGCATTGTTATTATTATTATGATGTTCAGCTTCATCAAGTCTGTCGTTTGACTTCCTCTTTCTCACCATCTTCTTCTCCGGATTTTATTTGATAGTTTGTTAGGAAATGAATCTGATGTACTAAAAATATGTATTATATATAGGGATGTAATTTCGGGTTTTCATACATTTTGACTTGCGTTAGGACTCTCAATTATAATACAGGGTATCTATTTTATTTAACTCTTCGTAAAAGATGATTATTTGAATTAATGTGTGTTTCAAGACGGTTTCACATCATAAGACTTCCTCTCGGAATCACGTGAATTCACATGGAAGATTTAGGTTCGATCTTTCTTTGTTAATGGAATCCCTATAAAATCTCTTCCATGAATAATTAGTATTATTAATTATGAATTATTTGTCCTAGAACTGTAATCAATGCAAAATATATAATTCGATGATAAATTGTCTAAACATAAATAAACACGCACAAATTCTTGACGGTTTTATATGAGATTTATCGATTATGAAAATCTGAAAAGGTGCTACCAAATACCAATGATTGAATATACTAAGGTACTAACAATTATTTATTCAACAATTGATGATTGATCAATAATTCCACCAGGCCAGGCCAGTGGTTGATCAACCACAGATTACGTCATCACATAGACTGAGAAAAGACGGGTCCCTAATGAGTAATAATCTCTTACATCATGACGGTCTCTCACAAAACGTGCTGTTATTTCATCAGATCGAAGAAACCTGATTTGTTACAGTACTCTTAGATAAAGGCATAGGCACCCATACAAGATTATCAGCAGGGAAAAAATGACAAACGGGACAACTCCCTGGCTTTACTCCCAACACTTTGAAAGAAACATGGCTTTCACTCCATTGAGATGTATCCATGTGACAAACCGCCACTGCTTCAACACCCTCGCCCTCCTCGTTCTTGCTGCTTTCGACTTGTAATGAAACTCGGAACACTCTGCTCTCGCTCTTTTGATAGTGACAGTAATAGATCATATAAGGATATGGCATGGTGTGACATGCTACCATCTTTGGTGCAACAACTTCACGTGGTTCACTAACAATACTGTAGTTTTTCAAAGCATTAACACTCGAAATATCTAAATTTCGAGTGTTCAACGCTTGAACCTGGGTCGTCGTTCTTCCCCCGAGCATTTCATGGACGAAGTCGAGCATAGACTCTAGGGACGTAGCGCAAAGCTTGGTCTCCCCTTTTATTGGTTTGACTTCACACTCGGTGAGTGTGTTTTCCATTGCCTTCGCCTGAGGAGTGCCTCGGGTGAAGCCAAAGTAGTTAAGAAGGTAGTCGAGTTTGGATTCTGAAAACGGGATTGAATCTGCCTCGTCTCTAGGGAGAAATTGTGGGGATTTTGTAGGGTTTTGGTTACCTCGAAAGTAAATAGGGAGTGTTTTTCCTTGTTTGAGGTCATCAAGTGTGAAGAATACAAGGGTTGATTGATCATTGTCCATGTGGTGGTGGTGATGGTGATCACTCAATGAATTGGCTTGAATATGATCACCCTACAACAACAATATAACAACATATCAATTACCCATAGATAAAAATAATCTAAAAATATGTACTAATTACGTCGATGTATTTGTAATTTAGTACTCAATTTTTAAGTTTTTATCACATCAGAAAATATTAAATGATTAAATACAATATTAAGGGACGGTTAATGTTATTATCTATATGATCATCATAAATATAAATAATTTTCAAAGAGTTTTAAGCAAAATAAAAGAGGAAATTGAAGATGAAAACAAAAATATATGATGATATATATTGAAGTTAAGGAGATTATTACCAATAATATTTTAAGTACTAGCAAAATTATGGCCATATTATGATTCATTTTTTCAAATGAAAACATAATTTTAGAATTCTCTTTTGGTTTTTTTTTGCTAGAGATAGAAGGTAATGCTAAAGAAGATTCATTTAATTTGGTTCATACTCCATTAATTGTCTAATTGTCTAATATATATACACAATAATTGGGGGTCCCAAGCATATATATATCACGCACGCATGTACTAAATTTGTATAAAACGGTTTCATAATAAGTTTATTGTAATAAGTTCAATCACATACGCTATACTTTGTCTCACAGTACCTTTAATGACACGGTTCATAGGATATTTAGCATTCGATATGTTACATTATTTTGATATTATTATCATAGATGTCGGCTAATTTAATTGGTAAAGTCGTAAAAGGTGATATTCAGTCCAATCAACTGTTAGGTTAAATTCAATAAAAATCGAGTTTAATTAATTTAATTATTAGTTTCAAATCAAAGAAGATTAAGATTGATAGGTACATAACACATGCAATGTCCAAGTTAATCAATAATGTCATGTTAAATGGTTCAAATAGTAACACTCGCTCACTCACTCACTCACTTGTGTGTACGTACGTATTGTTGGACCTTTTGAGTGTTACTGGCATGAATCATGTGAAGTCTAAAAGTCTTGGATCAATTACAATCCAAAACGCACGCAAACGCAATAATGGACATTAGTAATTTGGCTGCTTCTTAAATGTTGAATCTCGTGGGCTCGCTTGTCTCCCAATTTGTTCTACGGAGTATTAATCTAGCCCATCAATATCATCCTTTCATATGTATAATGTATGGTAGGTCCAACCTTTCCCGTTCAAGTCCAACCTTCCCCTTTCTCTTCGACACTATTCACAGTTAAGTAAAATTTTCGATATTCACGAGAGAAAATATATATTACTGTATGTGACATCTTTTTTTATTTATCTTTAAAAATACATTATTAATATCGAATTTTCATAATTTGTACTAATATGTTACGAAAGATATTAACGACGCAGTTATGAAATACGGAATACAGAGTACGTTTTAACGCAATTAATGTAATCATTTCCAAGTTAGACGAATCACTTTAGGACAAGTTTAGGTCAATAGAACGTGACACAATAACATATAGAATAACACCGTAAATATTAAGAACTCTATTTTTGTAATTGGACATTAACCCAATGGCCAATACGAAATCCATAATCACTTAGGCAGAACAAAAGAACTGCACAGTAAACTAGTGTGAAGATCTCCTCGAAAGGTTTTTGGACGCACATGAGTGGACAAAATACGCTAGGAAGACTCATGTTGGTCTATGAGACCTGTACATCAAATGAGCAACCGAGTGTTTCTCATTTTGCGTTGATCATACCGTATTAGATACTCCATAATGTACTACCGAGTATTCCCGACCGCCTTTGGCATTTCCAACAACATTCATGTAGTCATGCCTCCGGTTACAAATACCGTTACAAAGGTATACGTGTATTACATTGCTCTGTACGAGAACTACTCATCCAGTGTACTCGTACTAACATAAAATTAGAAAAATAAATTTTAGACTGGTATCTACTCTAATTAAAATCAAACATACAACAAGATCACCTCGTCTAATATTGTTAATTTTTTTCCAATAAGAACAACAATATAATTCCGATCAATGTCGCTAATAATTATAGAAATCACTAATTTGTTAATTTTCTTACTTAAAATAAAAATTAGATTAATCTGATTTTGTTGTTTATTTGTTAAGTACGGAGTAATTCTCAATAGTCTACTTCACCTATCTCATTCCAGTCATCAAGCTAAACCCTCGACCAAGAGGGCAAACCAGACATTTCGCAACTATGGAGGAGAAACGCCTTGAAGTCGGATCTCCGCCACCGGCCGCCACGATCTCCGGCGGATCCTCCGCCAAATCAGGCGAGTCTCCAGCGACCGAGCCTCCCGCCCCCAGGCGCCGTGGCCAGAAACGTAAATTCCCCGTGTCAACCGGCGGCTCGTCCTCAGCCCCGCCGAAGCGACACCTGAGGGAGAAAGCCGCCGCTGCTGCGGCGGCAGCAGCGTCCGCCGCCGTAGGACTGACTTCTCTACTGCCGCCGTTCCATAACGGACCATTAACGCGAGCTCGCCAGCTGTCCGACACGAATGCCGTCCTGAACGCCGTCAAGGAGGAGGAGGAGACTGCCATGGCGGCGCTCCGCGATTCTTCTGTTGTTGATGGACGCCGTGAGGAGGTCGATTTTCGTACTGAGGAGTTTAAGGAGTGTCAGGCTGCTGTTGAGGATGAATTCGACTCGATTCGATCTCGCGATGCCAATGCTCATGTTGTTCCTGTTGCTGCTGGTGAGATTCTCACCTCCTCATGTTTCTGCGTTTTGCTAATTTTGCTTCATTATTATGCTGTATACTGTGAATTTGTCGAAAATTGGGGTTGATTTAGGATTATGTGATAATGTTGATGAACTGCTGTCATATTGGCACATTTCAGGAGATTGCACTCGATTTATAGGGAATTAGTACCAAATTAATTGATCATTCTGTAGGATTGATGCTGTCGATGCTTCCTCAATCCCATTTTTTCTAGGATGATTAAGAAACAGTGATAGACTGATAGAGAAGGAGACGATATTGAAAATCAAGCCGGAAAAGGGGCAATAAAAGTGGGATGGAGGGGGCGTGATAGTTATCTCTGCTACATTTCAGCTATCTTGAAACTTAAACTTGTTGATTAGTCAGATGACGATGACATACCGTCATTTCATCTGAGTGAACAATCTCCAAAATACTTGTAGCAAATAATTGAATAGCTAATGATTGTGATTTGTATAAGTTTTTTCGTACTGTGTACCCCCTTGGTGGGTGCAATGCTGAATCGTATTGTTTGAAGCGTGAGGTTCTCATCTTGGTATGATTCAAAACATTATCTGCCCCAAAGAGAATTGTGAACAATTCATCTTATTTTGTCTCAGTTTGAACTGCGACGAAAAGTCTTGTTCCTCTAGTCTTGTGTGAATGTTCTTGACGACCATTCGTGGATGAAGACGAGTTTTTCTTCTTTTCTAGGTTGGTTTTCCTGGACAAATATTCATGCACTTGAAAAGCAGACCTTGCGTTCCTTCTTCAGTGGGAAGTCAGAAAGCCGGACACCAGAAATTTACATGGAGATACGAAATTGGATAATGAAAAGGTTCCATGCCGATCCAAACACAAACATAGAACTGAAAGATTTATCATCATTGTCGACTGGGGATCCAGATTCTAGGCAAGAGGTTCTTGAGTTTCTAGATCATTGGGGTTTGATTAACTATCGTCCTTTCCCGTTAAATGACACAGTTAATACTGACACTGATCCTAATTTAGATGGTGGTAAGACAGAAAAAACAGATTCATTGGTTAAAAAATTATTTCGGTTTGAAAATGAGCATTCCTTTCCGCAATTGGTTCCTAGAGCCAATGCAGCACAAACGATGCCCTCAGGCTTGCTTCGTGAGTCGGCTTTTGCTGACGAGTTTATAAAACAAGAGGGACCTGCAGTTGAGTATCACTGCAACTCTTGTTCCGCTGATTGCTCTCGCAAGCGGTATCACTGCCAGAAGCAGGTGTGCACCTTTTTTTGTATCCCGTTTCTTTACCGAATATAGTAGATGACCTGTCAGTTCCTTGTAGTTTGCTCTCAGTTGATAGATTTGTTCTGGCTTGCTATCTGCTTTTGCTTCAAATGTTGATAATGACTTTGAATTTCGTCTTGTTGGGTGTACAAAAGAGTTGACTGTATATTGTTCTAACAGGCAGATTTCGATTTATGCACCGACTGCTTTAACAACGAGAAGTTTGGTTCCGGCATGTCTTCCTCAGATTTCATTCTCATGGAGCCTGGTGAAGCTTCTAGTGCTACTGGGGGAAAGTGGACCGATCAGGAGACTCTCCTGCTCCTCGAAGCATTGGAACTATTTAGAGAGAACTGGAATGAGATAGCTGAGCATGTTGCTACAAAAACTAAAGCTCAATGCATATTACATTTTCTTCAAATGCCTATAGAGGATGGCTTTCTGGACGATGATGAAACAAAAACAAATGACGGTGTTAAGGAGATGGCTGAACCAACTACAACCAGTAATGATATACCCGTTTCCAAGGATAGCGTAGAGGCATCAGAAGATAAAATGTGTGAAGACAAACCCGATGAAATAGGTGGTGGAAGTGGTATGGATAACTCTGAAACGACGGTAACCGAAAGTTCCAAAGATGATCCAGAGCCTTCAGAAAAGAAAACTGACACCGCTGTTGCTCAAACAGTTCCACCTCAAGTGGAAACGTTTAATCTTGAAGAGCCCCAAGATGAGAAGTCAGCTCAGGAAAAAGGTGACAGTGTTATACTCAAGGCTCTGATGGAAGCATTTGATGCAGTTGGCGGGCCAGTTTCTCCACAAGACAACCTTTGTTTTGCTGAAGCTGGGAATTCTGTGATGGCACTGGTACGTGAATAGTTTGCAAAATTTTGACGGTTTACTGATTCCTCTGTTTTGTGTTTTAGACGGGGTATAGGTGGTTGGTTACATATTCTGAAAATATGTCATTATGAAGTAGAAAGTTGATTGGAAATTTCATACTAGATTTTCGTGTGTAACTGTCATCATCAACTATAAATATATGGAGTAAAATAATAGGCATATGAATAATTGCGTATGTTAGCTTCCTTGAAACTTTATGAAATCGGCTGCAAGATAATTTGGTTGTCTAACTTGAATGTTTGACGATCAATTTTCTGTTTCTCAACCAGTTCTTCATGTATTGATGGTTCATATTTTTCCTAGGCTGCATTTCTGGCCCAGCTAGTGGACCCGAATCTTGCCACAGCGTCTTCTTACAGCTCACTTAAGTCGCTCTCAAAAAGTACTCCTGGGTCACATCTAGCTGCAAGGCACTGCTTTGTCCTGGAGGATCCACC
Organism: Agrostemma githago; assembly: GCA_958450325.1. Lineage (NCBI taxonomy): Eukaryota > Viridiplantae > Streptophyta > Magnoliopsida > Caryophyllales > Caryophyllaceae > Agrostemma > Agrostemma githago. The sequence continues at coordinate 88,391,490 of OY288239.1, read as the reverse complement.
TGATGCCAAGAAAGAACACACTATATCCGAAAGGTATGTTAAGCGATCTTTTTCTTAAATTTGAGATTGTTAGTTTCTTATTATCTGATGTCAGTAGATATTTGCACTTTGTAGCACGGTAACTGAAAAGGTTGATCAGACATCTCAGAAGGTGATAGGTCAGGAAGGTGAAAATGATAAAGAAATCTCGCCAAATGAGGAAGATCGTGTAAACAAGGATGATGACAAATCCACCAAATTGTCGACAGAAAGCCATTCAGCGGATGATCGAGTTGACGATAAAAAGAGCTCCGACCCAATAGACAATCAAAGCTTGCCTTCTGCAGGTCAAAATGTGGTCAAAGATAAACCCAAGCTCATGGAGAAGCTTGATAAAGAGAGAGTAGGGGAATTAGAAAGCACTAATGACACACCTCAAGTTACCCAAAAACCTGACGAGAAGTCAAAAAAAGAGAAGTCGAAAGGTGTTGAAGTTAAGTCCCAAGTTGGTGACAAGCAAACTGAAACTACTAGTACTGAGCAGGCTGAAACCGAGGGTGAGAATGAGCGAGCATCAAATTGCAATCAGCACAGTGATCGATCTTGTCCAGAGGAGAAAGACGATTCTTCAAGTAAAGCCATGCCGCCTTCAGATTTAAGTGATGGATCAGGAAACGTGCATGCTGTGGTAGATGTTGGTCAGTTAAAAAACGCTTCTGATGGTATCAATACGGAGTCTAATTCAGCTGTTTCTGACAAAATGGAGCAACAAGAGACTGTGTTGGTTGATCCAGTGCCGGGAATTGGAACAGGGACAGGTGCGCCCTTTTAGATTCCTGTATTTATTCTGATTTTGCATTTTAGGGCTTACTTAGTTATAGGGGTGGTGGGCAAACAAAATAAGGTAAAATATTGAGGTAGGTGTGATGACAAATATTGCAAGGAGATGACGAGAATCACGAGATGTTTATAGTTACCCATTTTCTTTAAAGTGTAGTGCATTACCCTTCGTAATACTAGCACCGTTCGTCCCCACTACATTCTCTTCACACCACCATTGATTCCGCCTCTTTCTCTTTACTTTGGTGCCCTATCCCCCGCCCTCGGCCTAATGATATGTCTCAATCCAAGTGAGCCCATAGCATATTCTTTTGATGAGCGAGGAGTATTTGGTTTCAGGCAGGGTTGAAATTTTGGTTGTCTGACATATTTAAGGTGTGAAAACCAGCTTTGTGGATAGTGTATAATCATCTTATATGTGGAGGATAAACCTTAGAGATGGTTGACTATAATCTGGATTTCTGAATCTTCTTTGTGTTTATGATATGATTTGACTATAATCTGGATTTCTGAAACTTTTTGATTGACAAATTGCCTCCACTTTTGTAAATAGGAGGAGATGATATGGAAATTGATAAAAGTGTTGACCTGAAACCTCTAAAGAAAGCAATAGTGGCTGATAGCGACGATGTAGCTAAGCTTAAGCGTGCTGCACTTGCTACGCTCTCCGCTGCTGCTGTGAAGGCCAAACTTCTCGCGGACCACGAAGAAGACGAGATCAAGCAGCTAGCTACTCTACTGATTGAAAAGCAGGTACACTACTTGCCTAAAGAAACATAATCCTAAAATATTACAGCTTTGATTTGGAGTTTACATTTTGAATCTTCGTCTATGGTCGTCGCAGTTGCATAAGTTGGAGGTCAAGTTGAGTTTCTTCACCGAGATGGAGGGAGCTATGCTGAGAGTGAGAGAAGTATTTGAACGTTCGAGGCAGAAGCTTTTTGCGGAGAGAGCACAGATCATCGCGAGCCGTCTTGGATTACCAGCTTCAGCTCGAGGAGTGGCATCGTCACATCCTTTGAACCGGATGCCACCAAATCTATTGAACTCGGTGCTTAGACCCTCAATGAACATGACTGGTTATAGGCCTCCCATGTCGAGACCTGTAATGCCCTCCGTTGTTCCCTCTACAAATACCTCGGCCCCACCCGAGGTAGCCGTGCATGGTTCAGTCCAGCCTACGATCGGAGGAAAACCTTCCCCAGTTGGGTCGGATTGACTCCATTCCGTAATGTGGGTTGGGCCTGGGTCGGGTCATATGAGTTATTGCGGGTCGTGAGTCAAGATTTGTAGATCAAATTTTGAGGTCTAATATTGGAAGGTGTTTTCACATCCATGAATGTCGTCTTAGGTCAACGTTTCAGTAGATTCTCCCATCTTCCATATATTCTACTACCTACATTTATTATATGTTGTATTGTGCGTTTGTACGTATAGTCCATATAGGGTACTTGTTGATTATGTAGCACTCACATGGGTAGGAAGTGGCGAGGGACGGGATGAATATTGCTTTATTTTAACCTCTTAACGAGCATTCAGTTGCTACATGTTAGAAAATTCGATATAGACACTATTATCGTAAATTGTAATTGTTTCTATCACTAATAATCGTTTTATCATACAATCTTATAAAGTCGATCACATGACATGGCTTAAGCTCGTGTTTGATTTGGAACAAGCTCGTGTATCGACATGGCTTAAGCTCGTTTTATCATACAATCTTAAAGATAGTTGTTGAACCGAGAATCGGATCGAAAGGTACAATATCTCAGGTAGTTTTCGAGTTGGATCGATTGGGAACGGTGCCAGTCCAATGCATCGATGAGGATGGTCACATGTGAGACGGTGTCAAAATACGTCATTCTCTCGTAATGATTAATAACATGATCAACATCACCTTTTTCCAATCTCTCTCTAACTCGATAACTATCTTTCTCTCTCTAGATCCGCCATTATTCCAGATTCCAGAATATGCCTTCTCGAAGAAGAACTCTGTTGAAGGTCATCATCCTCGGCGACAGCGGGTTTATTTCTTCTTCTTCTTCTCCTCCTCTTTATTCACTGCTAATATCACTTCAATTCACCATGGAAGACCTTTCTTTACCTCTGTTTTTGTCCTTCGATCTCTTTCTCATTTACCTCAATTCTGCATTTTTTTGTGCTTGTATTAATACGAATTTCACTTGATTTTGTGCTATTTTAATGATTTCTGATGTTCATTTTTGCTGTACTGAGAATCTGAAGTAACTAGCAATTTGAAGAATTCAGTTGTCTTGACCGTTGTATGAATGCTAGTTTTGCAACATTTCATTAATTCAATACCGACGACGATTTCTTAGTCTAGTGGTTAGATTCGATTGCAAAAAAAAATTGAAATTCAGTTGATTTTGTGCTATTCTAATTTCTAATGATTTGTGATGTTAATTTCTGCTGTACTGAGAGTTTGAAGGATTCAATTGTTTAGACCGATGTATGAATGTAAGTTATGCAGCATTTCATTAATTCAATACCTACGAGGATGTCTTAGTCCAGTGGTTAGAACACGTGTTTTGTATTGTGGACTAGGTCAATCCTGCTCTTTATAATAATTACCGTGTACGACCGTTTTACACTATAAGGAAGAAAAAACGATCACTTTAGCTAAAAAGTGATCGTTGTTTAACCTAAAATGGTCACCTTTTTTTTTACCATAAATAGTTAAATTTTACCTTCGTACGATACAACGGATGGAGCGACTAAACCATGCGCTTCATCTAAGAAGGATGGAGCTGGAGTGACAATGCTGAGTGGTGACAGTTGAGCTGTAACACGTGTGAGGATAAATTAAATGAAGTGAAAATGATACGAACCATGGGTTGAATTAGTCTTTTGTTAACGATGATTTTCCAAGTTATAAGGAAGTGAAATGGGACGGGCCATATCTAGATGCACAGAGGGTGAGATTGTTGTACATATATGCCTAGATTTCGTCTATAAGATGTATTTTGTATTGATTTTAATGTTAAAAAAACTTGTGTCGTAGTTAGATGGGAGTGTTTATGTATGCTAGAGTCTATTCCGTATTAATCAGCTACAAAATAAACGGATACGGTCAGACTTTTTTTTTTTTTTTTTTTTTTTTTTCATATTTGTGTATTCTGGAGTTTGTAAATCCATAAATCCGTCATTTGTCACGAATGGTGCTTTTTTTTGGTACTATACGAGCTCTCATTGGACTTGTTTTTATATGGATTGCAGGGTGGGGAAGACCTCTTTGATGAACCAGTATCCTTGTCTCATATTAATGTAATCAATGTAGTGAAGTTAAAGTGGTAATATTATTTATTTTTATATGAGTCACGCTCGGCTCCACAGTATACCATCTGGCTTCTGATCTCGTCTTAGTTTGTATAGTCTTGTTTTTTTTTGAGGTGTTTACCTTCATCTGAAGTGACTAGATATGTAAACAAGAAGTTTAGCAATCAATACAAGGCTACTATTGGTGCTGATTTTTTGACAAAGGAAGTGCACTTTGATGATCGGCTTTTTACTTTGCAGGTAAGTAGTGTCACGACTCATTACTCTCCTTTTACCTTCTTAAAGACAATTACCGATGATTGCAATTTGGTTGTCATACTCGTACATATGGATTCATTTATCATGGTTGATTTCCTATGTGGAATTTCAATGCTTCAATGATTGTTTTGTTGTAATGTTGGAGTAGAATTTTGCTGCCTGTAATTCTTAGCATTGCTGTCATTTTAGTGTAAGGCACCTTCCTCTCTGTTGGTTTCGAGTTAGAGGACCTCCGTTAGGCGTTCGCATGACTTTGAAAAATTAATAATTTTTTTGGTAAATATTTCTGAACTCGAGGTGTAGACTGCTTAAAATTTCTTCCTATGGCTTGAACTGATGGAAGTGTGCGTTCCTGGCTAGTGGGAAAATCAGATGAATGCAATACTAGTAGTAGTCGGAGTTTCTCATCATTGTTCTTTTTCAGCACTGAAGATGATATACTAAGTTACTATGTTACTTCACTTAGCTGCCGTATCGCGCATCCGATATGTATCTCACTCAACACAGCACAACAATTTGATACTTCATTTGGCCGAGAATGTTGCACAAAATAGCTGTAGTCGATTCTCTGACATTTATCATGCCGGATATTTGCGAATGAGTGGTTGTAACATTTGTTACTCTAATAATGCGAAGCTTGTATCCTTGATACTGCAATTCTTAATGCATTAATGCTTGCCTGAAACCGTTAATGATACATTCAGTTTGCTTTGTATAACATCGTTGCTGGATTTTCTTAAAACTTGGCAGATTTGGGATACAGCTGGGCAGGAAAGGTTTCAAAGTTTAGGTGTTGCTTTCTATCGTGGCGCAGATTGCTGTGTTCTTGTATATGATGTTAATTCCATGAAGTCATTCGACAATCTAAGTAACTGGAGGGAAGAATTTCTTATACAGGCGAGTATATGTTGTTATTTTTGCAGATAGCTTTCCATTTGTTGTCTTCCTTGCATAACATCCATGAAGTCATTTGACAATCGAGCATATGTTGTCTTCCTTGCAGGCTAGTCCGTCTGACCCAGATAACTTTCCGTTTGTTGTCATAGGAAACAAACTCGACATTGATGGAGGAAACAGTAGGGTGGTGCGTTCTGATCCTAGTAACCTAATCTTAGCAGCTTGTAATCTAGTAATGTACTCATTTCTGATGAACATCAACTGTAGGTTCCTGAAAAAAAGGCACGGGCTTGGTGTGCTACAAAGGGAAACATTCCTTACTTTGAGACATCGGCAAAGGAAGGCACAAATGTCGAAGAAGCATTCCAATGCATAGCAAAAAATGCTCTGAAGAGCGGTGAAGAAGAGGAAATGTAAGTTCTATATTCATTATTCCAATGTTCCGAAATTGCAGTTTGTAGTTATATCACTGGTGTTTTCATCTCAATGTTGCATGAAGAATGCGTTTCTTTCCTTTCATTTCTTTGACTGATAAGTTAATATTCCAATGTTTACATGTAAATCTCTCCGACTGAAGATACCTGCCAGACACAATTGATGTAGTGAATGTAAACCAACCGAGGTCTGGTGGTTGCGACTGTTAAGTTCCGTACTGTACTTATATCCTCCTCTCTCGTCTTTGTATGAATCGACAGCAAGAAATTTCATGTTAAGTGTTTAGATGCGGTTGTTTGTTAGGTTGTTTTTTTTTTTGATTGTTTGGTTGAAATTTTCAGGACCATTTGTACAAACTTCAGACATTGTTCTGTTGTATTTCGGCCTGTAATATATCTATAATATATGTGCATTTCAGACTGTACAATTTGCCAATTTGGTATGGTTTTAATTGATTTCTCAATGTTTACGTTAAAGTGGATCCTGATTGAGTTGAAGTGAGAAGTCCATGCCTATTATTGAGCTTTGAAATACGAGTATGGCAGAATAAGATTAGTTGGGCCAATTCGGAATAGTATTTGAAAATAGGCTAGGAATAATATGTCGTTTCCGATCACATATTCAAAATTCTTCCAATCTAAAGCTTATGGCAGCAGAATTTGTTTAGTCGCGTCTATTACTTCTCTTGACAATGATTTCTTGTAGCGCAGCATAAGTGATTTCATTTGCACGGGATGGACCATCACAAATCTGACAAGCCCCATCTCCGAAGGATTAGCTCGAAACCTTCTAATCTCCAAAGCCTTCAAACTATGTGCGACTCCGTTTCCAATGTTGATATTATCCCAAAACGTGCATGCTTCATCAGAATACGGATACTGCATGTCAAACAAAAAATAATCAATTTAGTGCAATAATAATTCGGAAATAAGTTTGTTTAAAAATAAGATAGTAGGCACAAAAACAATTGGTCTCATATCCGTCGCAAGCTTAAGACGGATCAAGTTGAGGAGATAAACAACAATTATTTATCTAGGTTCCACTAACTTCACTTTTGTCTTATCCGGTACGAAATATCTATTTGATCCGTCATACGTTTGACGCAAAAAATAGAAATAAAAGGTAGTTTCTCACAAAACAAAAAAAAATTACGCTTAGTCAAAGCACAAACAAAGGTAAAATGTCAGACCAAAAAAACTGTCAAATACATACCTAATACCTACTAAAGATAGTTAAGTGTTGGAGATGAATGCAAGCTTGGAAGATTCGGTACAACACTTTGGCTTCACATTTGTTGCCAAGACACAAAAATACGGATAAGGATTGAAATCTGAGGCGACGTCTCAAAAAATATATTCCATATCTGTTGATAAGTAGAAAAGAAACAAGTACGGGAGTGTTGATATGACTTTCCCTCACAGAGCCATAGCGTCCACATCTGAGTATGAGAGTGTGAAGCCTAACTGCATTGATACACAGCTTATAAATACGACTACCTGAACAATGTTGGACCGGCTCTAGATACTCGAGCTTATCGGAACATATTGTCAAGTCTTTCCAGACTGGTCTTGTGGACTCGGAACAGTTTATAAGGCTCAACTTTGTTAATTGAGGACAATTTGAGATTGTATTTATGCAAGAGACCTAAAAGAATAGGTGTCATCTACGTTCTCTAAGGTGTCAAACGAAACGTCGGAGTCGGACTCAGTGTGAAACTTCATCCCGGATAGAATGAGATAGTCGGATACATCTTGAATCAAAACTTTTTCCCATGTCGGGTTGCAACCTCGTACAAAATCGATCCCTTCACCTGAAACGGAAAAACCTTCCTCTAAAGACATACGCTCATCAAGGCTCTTCCATTCCCCGTAAAGGTGAAGAGACAGTGGAGTTTCATGGAAGAACTATTTCCCAGCAAACGATTCCAGAAATAGAACCTTAAATATTAATTGGGAAAAAATTTAAATCCTAGTAATATTTCTTTCTAAGATAGAATTTATAGAAAAATTTATCTATTCTCAACCAGTTTTTATGTCACTTTGCACCCAAATATAATAGCACCCTTGGCACCAAAAAAAAATATAATAGCACCCAAATATAATGCTTATGGAGTATTTCGTAATCCAAAAATATCAAAATAATTGTCACAATTTTTTTTAAAATTTAGTTGTAACTTGTAACAAATAATTGTGACAATTTCCAAAAATACAACTGTGACAATTATTTTGAAATATATCCGTAGTTTGCTTAATTTATGATTTATTTATTTTCAAAAATTAATACTCTCCGATTCTTACCCACTTTCTTACTATTGGTGAAATAATCTATGTCAAACATGAATTGGATAGGAGGGAGTACTATTTTTTGGAAAAAAAAACATGAAAAAAACAATGAATTTAACCCTTACGATTTTTGAGGAAAAAAACATGAAAAAAAAAGAAATGATCGCAAATAGGACCTTTGAATTCAACAATACAAACCACAAAATAGTTCCCTTACATACACATCTCGCGTTGATAAAAAGGAGATTTCATCCAACAAATCTCGGCCTAAATAGGATATTTCAAAGAAAATGGATCAGCCCAATTACGATGTTTCAAAGAAAGTGACTAGCTTAGGACCAAGTTTTCTTAGGCAAACCGGGCGATTCTCCACTTGAACCGGAGACATGCCCATATTCGTTGGTCGCACCATATTCACTACTCGTATAATCAGTGCTATTCATCACTTGTCGTCTAAACTTCTTCATGTCATTGTTGTACGATATCGTGTCGTATTCAGAGCTACCACCGCTCGAGCTAAATAAGGCGCTACTTCCCGGCTTTGTCCCCTCGTTCAAGTCATCCAATGACACGTCTCCTTCCAATGCTCGTACAATCTGTTATTACATAGTCGTATATATTTAACGATATTGTTATATATAATACAGAGTATAATGTTTTAATATATATATATCATCTCAAATTTATTTAACGGTCCTACGAGAATTCATGCATGCATGCAGCATGTATGTGCATGCACGTTGTTTCTAAAGTTACTTTGATATATATTAATCATTTCGAAATGACTTGATAAATACCTGACTCATTTTCGGTCGTCTTTTAGCTGAATGTCGTATCGATGTACCGGCACAAGCAATCAAACGTAGCATTTCCTGAGGATTGTATTCACCTACTAAACGTGGATCCACAAGTTCATCCATTCCTCCTCCTTCGATTGCCTTTCCAATAAGAGGTCTTGCCTATATATATATACATACATTTCATAATTACATTGTACCGGATAATTATAAATTTTCCTTAATTATACATCTTCATATTATACCAAATGTCTAAGACCATGAGTCCACGCACGATAATACTACTTAATCGCATCTTATAACGACATGCATGCATGCAATATGATCATATTGAATCGACATCTATCACATCAATCATGTGTATGAAAGTGACACATTTATCGAATTATATTTCACTTTTTTATCATAGATTTTTATGTTCCTGAAACCCTAACCCTGAGCATGACCAGATATAATTTTCTCGAACTTATGTACTTAATTATGTGTACGTACTAACCCAATCAACTAAGGTGTCTTCCTCATCATCCGAAGGATCAATGGGTCGTCTTCCGGTGACTAATTCCAAGAGCATCACACCGAAAGAGAAAACATCGGATTTCTCAGTCAACTTTCCACTTGACGCATACTCTGGTGCAAGGTACCTAAATTTTAAGTAAAAAGATAAATAAAAATAATTGTTATTTTATAAAATGACAAAGTAAATGAAACAAATGAATGAGCTTATATGTTTATTACATACCCGAAGGTACCCATTACACGTGTTGACACGTGAGTATGAGTGTCCGAAGATAACTTAGCCAATCCAAAATCAGCCACCTTACAAACATCAAATATCCATTTATTTGGAATCCATATCAATTTATCATAATAATTAATAATATTGTTACTATATAAGTATCAAAATTGTACAAACCTTAGCCTCAAAACTTAAATCAATTAAAATATTTGCGGTTTTAATGTCCCTGTGAATAATTCGTGGGTGGCCTATACATAATGGTTAAAATTAATTAGTAATCAAATTAAAGTATATGTACTTAATTATATACAAAAATAAAAACTCCTTTAAAAAAAGTCATGGGACGTACAATCTTCGTGGAGGTAAGCCAATCCTTTGGCTGATCCTAGGGCAATCCTCATCCTTGTTGGGAAGTCCATTACCGGTCGACCCTTTCCTATAAATAATTTACGAGAAAAAACAATCGATCAAGAAAATGAGATATTGTTTATGGTAGTATTGAGTTCAGTATCATCATATTCTGGTTTACTTATTTATATTCTTATATATAAACAAAAACATTTCTCGTGAGTATAGACCGAGTTGATCATGAGTGCAAGCCACGATAGGCTTGTGGCTTGGGGACCTCTATCGGGCCAGGCACTATCCTAAGGAGGAGTTAGGTCGAGCTAGGCCGGTCTACCTTATGTTTTGTCCGGGATGGATCTAAATAGTCATCCTTAAATACTGTTGTTGTTTCTATGTCGTGCCAAGCGGGGCAAACGTGGCCTAGGCTAACCAAGCTATGAAATCCCGTTGTGACATGTCGAGTTGGGTTAAGAGTTAAGACTTAAGACGATCTGCCCACCATGCACCAAATCGATCTGCCCAATGACTAATAATCCATTCATTTTTCAATGAACCAAACGTCCCTAAAAATTGGTATTGAAAGTGTGACAAGTGAATTAGATTAAGTAGGGTATATATGTAGGGTATAGGGTACTAACCATGGAGGTGATACTCAAGGGTATTATTAGGCACAAACTCATAGACAAGCATTCTTTGACCACCAGCAATACAATACCCAACAAGTGACACAAGGTGTCTATGGTGCACCCTACTAATAATCTCAACTTCAGCTTGAAACTCCCTTTCCCCTTGTCCACTCCCCGATTTCAGACTCTTCACCGCGATCTCTTTACCATTTGGTAACACCCCCTTGTGCACGTACCCAAACCCGCCCTGACCCAACAGATTCGTTTGGGCGAACCCCCCCGTGGCAGCCGCCAGCTCGTCGTAGGTGAAGCTGCTTTTGTTGAACCCTAGCGCCACGGACGGGTGCGGGGGCGGCAGGACCGGGCCTGTGGGCCCGGACGAGTACCCCACGCTCGTCATCCCCCCCATATCCGAGCTCATCGGCATCATGTTGGGGGGCGGCGGGGGCGGCATGGGTGGCCCCCATTGTTGGGCGGATGACATCCCGGTCGCGGATGAGTAGTTCATCATTTCTTGGCTAGGGCCCGTTTGCCACGGCGGCGGCGGGTGTTGGCCGCTGTAATGTTGTTGTTGTTGCTGCTGCGGCGGTTGCTGTTGTTGACCGACTGTTAGAGATAAAAGGTTACTTAAATTTTATAAAATGTTACGTAAACATTATTTTAGTACGATTTTCCATGTCATAATACAAAGGCAGAATATCGACTTGCATGTACGTATGTACGTACGTACCTTTTTGAGAAGGATGATCCCTATAATATGGGATGGTGTCGTTAGGTCGTTTATCTTTTTTTCTTTTGCAACAAATCACCACAATAATAATTAGAAGTAACAACAATACTCCAATTCCTATCACAAGTCCGGCTATAAGAGGGGCATTATTATTGTTCAAGGGCGACGACGAGGATGAAGATTCATCGCTTAGCGCCGATTGAGGAGGAGCAAATGATTTGGACCCTCCTCCTTTTGACCCTGGAGGCGACGGTGATGCTGAAGAATGTGGTGACTTGTTTTTGGATTCTGGAGGTGGCGGCGAGTTATTGCTGCTGTTGCTGTTGTTATCATCGTTAGTGCTACCTGAATCTTGTGGTGGTGGGGGTGATGGTGGCGGTGGCGAGGGCGGTGATTGGTCAGATGGGGGAGGAGGGGGTGACGACGGTGGTGGCGGCGGCGGCGGTGATGAACTTGAATCAGAACTTGAGTCAGAACTCGAATCAGAGGAGGAGGAGCTGGACGGTGAAGGAGATTCACTGTCAGACGATGACATATTTTCAAGTCTTTTCAATCAACTTTTTGTTTTTTGGTAACACGAAGCGACTCTTTTCAATCAACTTTAACGTGGATGATATAGAACCTAAAGAATGTTGCCTCTTCTCCACTTGATAGCCCCTAAATAATACACATTGCAACAAACATTTAGCTAGATGAAATAAAATACATGTAAATGTAAAGGTAAATGCAATTATATTTTGATTAAAACTAACATTTTCAATTTATTATGATAATTAAATTGACAATAAGCATTCCCCTTTGGTTAATTATTTGCAAAAATATCATATGATTAGATTAGATCAAAGAGATGATTAAAAGGGAAATAAAGAGAAGAAGAAGAAAAAAAAAGACCTTTGTGGAGAAGGGCAAATTGAATGTCAAAAGGCAAAGAAAGGAAAAAAAGAATGGTCCTTTGCTAATACAATATCTCCTTCTCCATTCACCTCCTAAATTATCGGAAGAACATTAGCTGTCCTTATCTGTCTCATTAAGTCTACTCATGATATATAATTACTTTCATAACTACTAACAAAAATGTTTTAAGAGATCACCCCTAATACACCTGTTGAATAGTATAATCGCTCTCTTAATATTATGACACCATTTATTTATTTATTTATTTGTTTCAACCGTCTCTTAAAACCATTGCTAATACACTGGTTAAACTTTTAACCATCTCTTAATTTTAGAGACCGTTTATTATATCTGACTAGTCTCTTATAATTATAAATAACACACCTCTTACAATATACTCCCTCCGGTTTTTAATTTTTGCCTTGTATTCCTTATTTGTCAAGTTTTTATTTTTTGCCCCATTTCTTTAACTTTCCTTTCCTGTTCTATGTATATTACTATATTGTCCTTATGCTTTTCTTTATTTACACAATTTGCCATTGTATTTACACACTTATACCTTTATGTTTGATGAATCATGTGCCTAGTCACCAAAATTCATCATCAATTCTTTATTTATTCATACTTTATCAATTTTCTTAATTTTTGTGCAGAAGGAAATGAGGCGAAAATAAAAAATCGAAGGAAGTATGACCGATTGATTTTTTAGTAAAAGGGGACCTTTATTATTTATCAACCGGTCTCTATAACTCGCGCGCTTACCCCGTTGTTTGACTCGTTTCCCCATCTCGCACGTCAAACCCCTTTCCCCCTCCTCCAGAAATTCTAGGGTTTCCACGTACCATGATTTAACCAATTCAAATCAAATCAAATCAAATTCCTCCTAATTACTCTTCAAAAATGGCGTCAATTTCACTTCTAGACTGCAATTTAACTGCTTTGGATTGGATTCTCTCTCCGCTAACTCCATTGCTGAAAACCTCGAGAGGTGGAACAATGTCCACTCAATCACCGATATTTTGTTGTTTATTTTTTAGGTGTAACACGATCTAATTAGAATTCATCGTTTGCTTCATTTGATTTAATTTTATCTACTTTAATTCTCTAATGAAGTTTCGGGTTGTTTGCGTTCCTTTTTCAGGTCAGAGACGGAGAGGAACGACAATCAACAGCAAGACGTTTTCAGGCAACACGAGGAAGGGAGACTGCTTCCTCATTTTGCGATTCAGAGACAACAACTAGGATCATTACAAACTCGGAAAATCAATGGTAGCAACCATGGACCTCTGCTCAAGGTTCATTGTTTCTTCCATTTTTGTTGGTTTTGGGGGGTTTTGTTTGATACGCCTTTTCTTTTATCTTATTTGATTTAGAGCAGATTGATGTTGGTATTTTGAAGTTATCTCATCAATTTCTGTATTCATAGGTTGACTACTGAACTGATCGAAGTTAGAATCATGCATATATTGCGATTAACCTAAGACTTTCGCTTTTTATCTGGGTAATAGTGTGATAATATCCATAATCCCTACCTATATTAAAAAGTTATTAAGGACAAGGATGTTATGACATTATGTATGATGAAGATTAATAATTGATTGGAGTCACTCGTAACATTCCTAACTACTCGTATTAGAAAGTATAGGGTTGGAGATTGTGTTTTCTGGAGCAGTAGCTATCGTGCCCCTCGAGTGACTCCAACTCACTTCTTACCGCTGTTTGCTTGATGTCAAGATTGAGTTTATCAACTGTATTGTATCAAGATCTTGTTGATTTCTAATTATGGTCTACTCATTTTGTTGATTTCTCGGTGGAGATTTAGTGGGTGTGGTGGTTTGTTCTCTAGGTTGAAGAAGGTAGGATAGAAGAGCTGGCTATGATGTACAGAGGAGAAAAGGGAGTAGAAGGTGTATGGAAATCAACCCTAAAATGCGGTCTAACAACTAGTATCAAGTAAAAGTACTATCATCTCTTTCGTATCATCCAAGCATTTGCGACTATTATAACTTTCAAACCTTAATCTTTGCACTCAATTATTTGATCTGCAGCATAAAAGTTTCAAGGTTCTCATGATCCTATTCTTATGAAAGCTTGGGAAACTTGGAATGCAAAGCACGACTCAGAAAATGATCACTGGAAGCTGTTTCGAGGGCAACAAAGTTTGCTATTCCTTGATGTTTAATAGGCATTCTTGTGTTTTACTTTAGCTTCCACCTTTATAACTTGAGATATTTTCATTGATTGTTGATTGTGGATTGTGGATTGCTGTCGGTTGTAGGTAACAGCTGCCTTGGCTGTCACAGAAGTTGCATTTGAGTTTGAACATCGTGATCTTCATTGGTTAGCACTTAAAACTATTCTTTTGATATGAGATTTAATTTTCAGTGTTCAAAGATGATACTCCAACCTCTATATCAAACAATAGTGCACAAGTCATTTCCTCTATTTTCATTTTTGTTCATCTATTTGTTCCTTTTATTTAGGGGAAACATCCTGCTAAGCAAAAAGGGAATTTCTACGTGAAACTTTTGAAGGAAAGACATCGTCTATAACGACACACGGACTCTCAGTTTCAATAATAGATTTTACTCTTTCACAAATAAATACAGGTAAGTTTCTAATCTTTCACCATTTAATTGAAATTATAGAAAAAACCCTAAAATGCAGTTTGTTACTAATATGATATAAACATTATTTGAATTTCATCGAACTACCCATAAGGCACTAAAAACACTATAAGCAAAGTGTTAGCATGTTGCTTAAAAAGCATGAATTGTACTCCGTATTTTATAACACCTTTTTGGTAAACATGTGAGTAAACAAATAGAACTAAAATTGTAAATTGTGAGTTTCAAAAAAAACCAACCACTGAGTATAAAATCTACTCCCTCCCATCCATTCCATTCTTTACATAGATCCACCATTTCTTCTCACAAAAACGGACTCCATGTAAAGAATTGAACGGATGAGAGGAAAAATTACTCTTACCAGTAACCAAATAGAAGATAAGGATACTATACAACGAAAAAACAAAAATAATATGAGGCCATGTTTCATTTTGTCCCGATTTTCCTAATTGATTTCATGCTAACACTAGTTTTCTATCCTCTAGCACTCCCAAATGTTCTCCGTTGCCTCTCAATTTTTGTGTGGTCATTTTGACCGACCCTCGGAACACCTCGCATGGCCAATTTTATTTCGGACCTCCAAATCACCGAAAATCGTGTATTATACACTTCATTTTCGGCCGTTCGGGGTCGTTTGAGGTCATGTTTCATTTTGTCCCGATTTTCCTACCATATGTTCGTGGATGCTTCTAGAGGTTCCCAAGTCGATTTCGTGCCCAAATATCAGGCGCACGTGACCTTTTCGCGCCTGATCGATTTCTTGCTAACACTAGTTTTCTATCCTCTAGCATTCCCAAATGTTCTCCGTTGCCTCTCAATTTTTGTGTGGTCATTTTGACCGACCCTGGGAACACCTCGCACAATTTTCGGCCAATTTTATTTCGGAACTCCAAATCACCGAAAATCGTGTATTATACACTTCATTTTCGGCCGTTCGGGGGTCGTTTGAGGTCATGTTTCATTTTGTCCCGATTTTCCTACCATATATTCGTGGATGCTTCTAGAGGTTCCCAAGTCGATTTCGCGCCCAAATATCAGGCGCACATGACCTTTTCGCGCCTGATCGATTTCTTGCTAACACTAGTTTTCTATCCTCTAGCGCCCCCAAATGTTCTCTGTTGTTGCTCAATTTTTACGTGGTCATTTTGACCGACCCTAGGAACGCCTAACACAATTTTCGACCAATTTTATTTCGGACCTCCAAATCACCGAAAATCGTGTATTATACGCTTCATTTTCGGCCGTTCGGGGGTCGTTTGAGGTCATGTTTCATTTTGTCCCGATTTTCCTACCATATGTTCGTGGATGCTTCTAGAGGTTCCCAAGTCGATTTCGTGCCCAAATATCAGGCGCACATGACCTTTTCGCACCTGATCGATTTCTTGCTAACACTAGTTTTCTATCCTCTAGCACTCCCAAATGTTCTCCGTTGCCTCTCAATTTTTGTGTGGTCATTTTGACCGACGCTGGGAACACCTCGCACAATTTTCGGCCAATTTTATTTCGGACCTCCAAATCACCGAAAATCGTGTATTATACACTTCATTTTCGGCCGTTCGGGGGTTGTATGAGGTCGTGTTTCATTTTGTCCCGATTTTCCTACCATATGTTCGTGGATGCTTCTAGAGATTCCCAAGTCGATTTCGTGCCCAAATATCAGGCGCACGTGACCTTTTCGCGCCTGATCGATTTCTTGCTAACACTAGTTTTCTATCCTCTAGCATTCCCAAATGTTCTCCGTTGCCTCTCAATTTTTGTGTGGTCATTTTGACCGACCCTGGGAACACCTCGCACAATTTTCGGCCAATTTTATTTCGGAACTCCAAATCACCGAAAATCTTGTATTATACACTTCATTTTCGGCCGTTCGGGGGTCGTTTGAGGTCATGTTTCATTTTGTCCCGATTTTCCTACCATATATTCGTGGATGCTTCTAGAGGTTCCCAAGTCGATTTCGTGCCCAAATATTTAGGCGCACGTGACCTTTTCGCGCCTGATCGATTTCTTGCAAACACTAGTTTTCTACTCTCTAGCGCCCCTAAATGTTTTCTGTTGTTGCTCAATTTTTATGTGGTCATTTTGACCGACCCTAGGAACGCCTAACACAATTTTCGACCAATTTTATTTCGGACCTCCAAATCTCCGAAAATCGTGTATTATACACTTCATTTTCGGCCGTTCGGGGGTCGTTTGAGGTCATGTTTCATTTTGTCCCGATTTTCCTACCATATGTTCGTGGATGCTTCTAGAGGTTCCCAAGTCGATTTCGTGCCCAAATATCAGGCGCACATGACCTTTTCGCACCTGATCGATTTCTTGCTAACACTAGTTTTCTGTCCTCTAGCACTCCCAAATGTTCTCCGTTGCCTCTCAATTTTTGTGTGGTCATTTTGACCGACGCTGGGAACAACTCTCACAATTTTCGGCCAATTTTATTTCGGACCTCCAAATCACCGAAAATCGTGTATTATACACTTCATTTTCGGCCGTTCGGGGGTCGTTTGAGGTCATGTTTCATTTTGTCCCGATTTTCCTACCATATGTTCGTGGATGCTTCTAGAGGTTCCCAAGTCGATTTCGTGCCCAAATATCAGGCGCACATGACCTTTTCGCACCTGATCGATTTCTTGCTAACACTAGTTTTCTGTCCTCTAGCACTCCCAAATGTTCTCCGTTGCCTCTCAATTTTTGTGTGGTCATTTTGACCGACGCTGGGAACAACTCTCACAATTTTCGGCCAATTTTATTTCGGACCTCCAAATCACCGAAAATCGTGTATTATACACTTCATTTTCGGCCGTTCGGGGTCGTTTGAGGTCATGTTTCATTTTGTCCCGATTTTCCTAACATATGTTCGTGGAAGCTTCTAGAGGTTCCCAAGTCGATTTCGTGCCCAAATATCAGGCGCACATGACCTTTTCGCACCTGATCGATTTCTTGCTAACACTAGTTTTCTTTCCTCTAGCACTCCCAAATGTTCTCCGTTGCCTCTCAATATTTGTGTGGTCATTTTGACCGACGCTGGGAACACCTCGCACAATTTTCGGCCAATTTTATTTCGGACCTCCAAATTACCGAAAATCGTGTATTACACTTCATTTTCGGCCGTTCGGGGGTCGTTTGAGGTCATGTTTCATTTTGTCCCGATTTTCCTACCATATGTTCATGGATGCTTCTAGAGGTTCCCAAGTCGATTTCGCGCCCAAATATCAGGCGCACATGACCTTTTCGCGCCTGATCGATTTCTTGCTAACACTAGTTTTCTATCCTCTAGCACTCCCAAATGTTCTCCGTTGCCTCTCAATTTTTGCGTGGTCATTTTGACCGACCCTGGGAACACCTCGCACAATTTTCGGCGAATTTTATTTCGGACCTCCAAATCACCGAAAATCGTGTATTATACACTTCATTTTCGGCCGTTCGGGGGTCGTTTGAGGTCATGTTTCATTTTGTCCCGATTTTCCTACCATATGTTCGTGGATGCTTCTAGAGGTTCCCAAGTCGATTTCGTGCCCAAATATCAGGCGCACATGACCTTTTCGCACCTGATCGATTTCTTGCTAACACTAGTTTTCTATCCTCTAGCACTCCCAAATGTTCTCCGTTGCCTCTCAATTTTTGTGTGGTCATTTTGACCGACGCTGGGAACACCTCGCACAATTTTCGGCCAATTTTATTTCGGACCTCCAAATCACCGAAAATCGTGTATTATACACTTCATTTTCGGCCGTTCGGGGGTTGTATGAGGTCGTGTTTCATTTTGTCCCGATTTTCCTACCATATGTTCGTGGATGCTTCTAGAGGTTCCCAAGTCGATTTCGTGCCCAAATATCAGGCGCACGTGACCTTTTCGCGCCTGATCGATTTCTTGCTAACACTAGTTTTCTATCCTCTAGCATTCCCAAATGTTCTCCGTTGCCTCTCAATTTTTGTGTGGTCATTTTGACCGACCCTGGGAACACCTCGCACAATTTTCGGCCAATTTTATTTCGGAACTCCAAATCACCGAAAATCGTGTATTATACACTTCATTTTCGGCCGTTCGGGGGTCGTTTGAGGTCATGTTTCATTTTGTCCCGATTTTCCTACCATATATTCGTGGATGCTTCTAGAGGTTCCCAAGTCGATTTCGCGCCCAAATATCAGGCGCACATGACCTTTTCGCGCCTGATCGATTTCTTGCTAACACTAGTTTTCTATCCTCTAGCGCCCCAAATGTTCTCTGTTGTTGCTCAATTTTTACGTGGTCATTTTGACCGACCCTAGGAACGCCTAACCCAATTTTCGACCAATTTTATTTCGGACCTCCAAATCACCGAAAATCGTGTATTATACGCTTCATTTTCGGCCGTTCGGGGGTCGTTTGAGGTCATGTTTCATTTTGTCCCGATTTTCCTACCATATGTTCGTGGATGCTTCTAGAGGTTCCCAAGTCGATTTCGTGCCCAAATATCAGGCGCACATGACCTTTTCGCACCTGATCGATTTCTTGCTAACACTAGTTTTCTGTCCTCTAGCACTCCCAAATGTTCTCCGTTGCCTCTCAATTTTTGTGTGGTCATTTTGACCGACGCTGGGAACACCTCGCACAATTTTCGGCCAATTTTATTTCGGACCTCCAAATCACCGAAAATCGTGTATTATACACTTCATTTTCGGCCGTTCGGGGGTTGTATGAGGTCGTGTTTCATTTTGTCCCGATTTTCCTACCATATGTTCGTGGATGCTTCTAGAGGTTCCCAAGTTGATTTTGTGCCCAAATATTTAGGCGCACGTGACCTTTTCGCGCCTGATCGATTTCTTGCAAACACTAGTTTTCTACTCTCTAGCGCCCCTAAATGTTCTTTGTTGTTGCTCAATTTTTATGTGGTCATTTTGACCGACCCTAGGAACGCCTAGCACAATTTTCGACCAATTTTATTTCGGACCTCCAAATCACCGAAAATCGTATATTACACTTCATTTTCGGCCGTTCGGGGGTCGTATGAGGTCATGTTTCATTTTGTCCCGATTTTCCTACCATATGTTCGTGGATGCTTCTAGAGATTCCCTAGTCGATTTCGTGCCCAAATATCGGGCGCACATGACCTTTTCGCGCCTGATCGATTTCTTGCTAACAATAGTTTTCTATCCTCTAGCACTCCCAAATGTTCTCCGTTGCCTCTCAATTTTTGTGTGGTCATTTTGACCGACGCTGGGAACACCTCGCACAGTTATCGGCCAATTTTATTTCGGACCTCCAAATTACCGAAAATCATGTGTTATACACTTCATTTTCGGCCGTTCAGGGGTCGTTTGAGGTCATGTTTCATTTTGTCCCGATTTTCCTACAATATGTTCGTGGATGCTTCTACAGGTTCCCAAGTCGATTTCGTGCCCAAATATCAGGCGCACATGACCATTTCGCGCCTAATCAATTTCTTTCTAACACTAGTTTTTTATCCTCTAGCACTCCTAAATGTTCTCCGTTGCCTCTCAACTTTTGTGTGGTCATTTTGACCGACCCTGGGAACAACTCTCACAATTTTCGGCCAATTTTATTTCGGACCTCCAAATCACCGAAAATCGTGTATTATACACTTCATTTTCGGCCGAGCGGGGGTCGTATGAGGTCATGTTTCATTTTGTCCCGATTTTCCTACCGTATGTTCGTGGATGCTTCTAGAGGTTCCCAAGTCGATTTCGTGCCCAAATATCAGGCGCGCCTGATCGATTTCTTGCTAACACTAGTTTTCTATCCTCTAGCACTCCCAAATGTTCTCCGTTGCCTCTCAATTTTTTGTGGTCATTTTGACCGACCCTGGGAACAACTGTCACAATTTTCGGCCTATTTTATTTCGGACCTCCAAATCACCGAAAATCGTGTATTATACACTTCATTTTCGGCCGTTCGGGAATCGTTTGAGGTCATGTTTCATTTTGTTCTGATTTTCCTACCATATATTCGTGGATGCTTATAGAGGTTCCCAAGTCGATTTCGTTCCCAAATATCAGGCGCACGTGACCTTTTCGCGCCTGATCGATTTCTTGCTAACACTAGTTTTCTATTCTCTAGCACTCCCAAATGTTCTCCGTTGCCTCTCAATTTTTGTGTGGTCATTTTGACCGACCCTACGAACAACTCACAATTTTTGGCCAATTTTATTTCGGACCTCCAAATCACCGAAAATCGTGTATTATACACTTCATTTTCGGCCGTTCGGGGGTCGTTTGAGGTCATGTTTCATTTTGTCTTGATTTTCCTACCATATATTTGTGGATGCTTCTAGAGGTCCCCAAGTCGATTTCGTGCCCAAATATCAGGCGGACGTGACCTTTACGCGCCTGATCGATTTCTTGCTAACACTAGTTTTCTATCCTCTAGCACTCCCAAATGTTCTCCGTTGCCTCTCAATTTTTGTGTGGTCATTTTGACCGACCCTGGGAACAAGTCTCACAATTTTTGGCCAATTTTATTTCGGACCTCCAAATCACCGAAAATCGTGTATACACTTCATTTTCGGCCGTTCGGGGGTCGTTTGAGGTCATGTTTCATTTTGTCCCGATTTTCCTACCATATGTTCGTGGATGCTTCTAGAGGTTCCCAAGTCGATTTTGTGCCCAAATATCAGGCGCACGTGACCTTTTCGCGCCTGATCGATTTCTTGCTAACTCTAGTTTTCTATCCTCTAGCACTCCCAAATTTTCTCTGTTGCCTCTCAATTTTTGCGTGGTCTTTTTGACTGGGAACACCTCGCACAATTTTCGGCGAATTTTATTTCGGACCTCCAAATCACCGTAAATTGTGTATTATACACTTTATTTTCGGCCGTTCGGGGGTCGTATGAGGTCATGTTTCTTTTTGTCTCGATTTTCCTACCATATGTTCGTGGATGCTTCTAGAGGTTCCCAAGTCGATTTCGTGCCCAAATATCAGGCGCACGTGACCTTTTCGCGTCTGATCGATTTCTTGCTAACACTAGTTTTCTATCCTCTAGCACTCCCATATGTTCTCTTTTGCCTCTCAATTTTTGCGTGGTTATTTTGACTGACCCTTGGAACACCTCGCACAATTTTCGGCGAATTTTATTTCGGACCTCCAAATCACCGAAAATCGTGTATTATACACTTCATTTTCGGCCGTTCGGGGGTCGTTTGAGGTCATGTTTCTTTTTGTCCTGATTTTCCTACCATATATTCGTGGATGCTTCTAGAGGTTCCCAAGTCGATTTCGTGCCCAAATATCAGGCGCACGTGACCTTTTCGCGCCCGATAGATTTCTTGCTAACACTAGTTTTCTATCCTCTAGCACTCCCAAATGTTCTCCATTGCCTCTCAACTTTTGTGTGGTCATTTTGATCGACCCTGGGAACAACTCTCACAATTTTCCTACCATATATTCGTGGATGCTTCTAGAGGTTCCCAAGTCGATTTCGTGCCCAAATATCAGGCGCACGTGACCTTTTCGCGCCCGATAGATTTCTTGCTAACACTAGTTTTCTATCCTCTAGCACTCCCAAATGTTCTCCATTGCCTCTCAACTTTTGTGTGGTCATTTTGATCGACCCTGGGAACAACTCTCACAATTTTCGGCCAATTTTATTTCGGACCTCCAAATCACCGAAAATCGTGTATTATACACTTCATTTTCGGCCGTTCGGGGGTCGTTTGAGGTCATGTTTCATTTTGTCCCGATTTTCCCACCATATGTTCGTGGATGCTTCTAGAGGTTCCCACGTCGATTTCGTGCCCAAATATCAGGCGCCTGATTGATTTCTTGCTAACACTAGTTTTCTATCTTCTAGCACTCCCAAATGTTCTCCGTTGCCTCTCAATTTTTGTGTGGTCATTTTGACCGACCCTGGGAACAACTGTCACAATTTTCGGCCAATTTTATTTCGGACCTCCAAATCACCGAAAATCGTGTATTATACACTTCATTTTCGGCCGTTCGGGGGTCGTTTGAGGTCATGTTTCATTTTGTCCTGATTTTCCTACCATATATTCGTGGATGCTTCTAGAGGTTCCCAAGTCGATTTCGTGCCCAAATATCAGGCGCACGTGACCTTTTCGCGCCTGATCGATTTCTTTCCAACACTAGTTTTCTATCCTCTAGCACTCCCAAATGTTCTCCGTTGCCTCTCAATTTTTGTGTGGTCATTTTGACCGACCCTGGGAACAACTCTCACAATTTTCGGCCAATTTTATTTCTGACCTCCAAATCACCGAAAATCGTGTATTATACACTTCATTTTCGGCCGTTCGGGGGTCGTTTGAGGTCATGTTTCATTTTGTCCTGATTTTCCTACCATATATTCGTGGATGCTTCTAGAGGTTCCCAAGTCGATGTCCTGCCCAAATATCAGGCGCACGTGACCTTTTCGCGCCTGATCGATTTCTTGCTAACACTAGTTTTCTATCCTCTAGCACTCCCAAATGTTCTCCGTTGCCTCTCAATTTTTGTGTGGTTATTTTGACCGACCCTGGGAACAACTCTCATAATTTTCGGCCAATTTTATTTCGGACCTCCAAATCACCGAAAATCGTGTATTATACACTTCATTTTCGGCCGTTCGGGGGTCGTTTGAGGTCATGTTTCATTTTGTCCCGATTTTCCTACCATATGTTCGTGGATGCTTCTAGAGGTTCCCAAGTCGATTTCGTGCCCAAATATAAGGCGCGCGCCTGATCGATTTCTTGCTAACACTAGTTTTCTATCCTCTAGCACTTCCAATTGTTCTCCGTTGCCTCTAAATTTTTGCGTGGTCATTTTGACTGACCCTGGGAACATCTCGCACAATTTTCGGCGAATTTTAGTTCGGACCTTCAAATCACCGAAAATCGTGTATTATACACTTCATTTTCGGCCGTTCGGGGGTCGTTTGAGGTCATGTTTCATTTTGTCCCGATTTTCCTACCATATGTTCGTGGATGCTTCTACAGGTTCCCAAGTCGATTTCGTGCCCAAATATCAGGCGCACATGACCTTTTCGCGCCTAATCAATTTCTTTCTAACACTAGTTTTTTATCCTCTAGCACTCCTAAATGTTCTCCGTTGCCTCTCAACTTTTGTGTGGTCATTTTGACCGACCCTGGGAACAACTCTCACAATTTTCGGCCAATTTTATTTCGGACCTCCAAATCACCGAAAATCGTGTATTATACACTTCATTTTCGGCCGAGCGGGGGTCGTATGAGGTCATGTTTCATTTTGTCCCGATTTTCCTACCGTATGTTCGTGGATGCTTCTAGAGGTTCCCAAGTCGATTTCGTGCCCAAATATCAGGCGCGCCTGATCGATTTCTTGCTAACACTAGTTTTCTATCCTCTAGCACTCCCAAATGTTCTCCGTTGCCTCTCAATTTTTTGTGGTCATTTTGACCGACCCTGGGAACAACTGTCACAATTTTCGGCCTATTTTATTTCGGACCTCCAAATCACCGAAAATCGTGTATTATACACTTCATTTTCGGCCGTTCGGGAATCGTTTGAGGTCATGTTTCATTTTGTTCTGATTTTCCTACCATATATTCGTGGATGCTTATAGAGGTTCCCAAGTCGATTTCGTTCCCAAATATCAGGCGCACGTGACCTTTTCGCGCCTGATCGATTTCTTGCTAACACTAGTTTTCTATTCTCTAGCACTCCCAAATGTTCTCCGTTGCCTCTCAATTTTTGTGTGGTCATTTTGACCGACCCTACGAACAACTCACAATTTTTGGCCAATTTTATTTCGGACCTCCAAATCACCGAAAATCGTGTATTATACACTTCATTTTCGGCCGTTCGGGGGTCGTTTGAGGTCATGTTTCATTTTGTCTTGATTTTCCTACCATATATTTGTGGATGCTTCTAGAGGTCCCCAAGTCGATTTCGTGCCCAAATATCAGGCGGACGTGACCTTTACGCGCCTGATCGATTTCTTGCTAACACTAGTTTTCTATCCTCTAGCACTCCCAAATGTTCTCCGTTGCCTCTCAATTTTTGTGTGGTCATTTTGACCGACCCTGGGAACAACTCTCACAATTTTTGGCCAATTTTATTTCGGACCTCCAAATCACCGAAAATCGTGTATACACTTCATTTTCGGCCGTTCGGGGGTCGTTTGAGGTCATGTTTCATTTTGTCCCGATTTTCCTACCATATGTTCGTGGATGCTTCTAGAGGTTCCCAAGTCGATTTTGTGCCCAAATATCAGGCGCACGTGACCTTTTCGCGCCTGATCGATTTCTTGCTAACTCTAGTTTTCTATCCTCTAGCACTCCCAAATTTTCTCTGTTGCCTCTCAATTTTTGCGTGGTCTTTTTGACTGACCCTGGGAACACCTCGCACAATTTTCGGCGAATTTTATTTCGGACCTCCAAATCACCGTAAATTGTGTATTATACACTTTATTTTCGGCCGTTCGGGGGTCGTATGAGGTCATGTTTCTTTTTGTCTCGATTTTCCTACCATATGTTCGTGGATGCTTCTAGAGGTTCCCAAGTCGATTTCGTGCCCAAATATCAGGCGCACGTGACCTTTTCGCGTCTGATCGATTTCTTGCTAACACTAGTTTTCTATCCTCTAGCACTCCCATATGTTCTCTTTTGCCTCTCAATTTTTGCGTGGTTATTTTGACTGACCCTTGGAACACCTCGCACAATTTTCGGCGAATTTTATTTCGGACCTCCAAATCACCGAAAATCGTGTATTATACACTTCATTTTCGGCCGTTCGGGGGTCGTTTGAGGTCATGTTTCTTTTTGTCCTGATTTTCCTACCATATATTCGTGGATGCTTCTAGAGGTTCCCAAGTCGATTTCGTGCCCAAATATCAGGCGCACGTGACCTTTTCGCGCCCGATAGATTTCTTGCTAACACTAGTTTTCTATCCTCTAGCACTCCCAAATGTTCTCCATTGCCTCTCAACTTTTGTGTGGTCATTTTGATCGACCCTGGGAACAACTCTCACAATTTTCCTACCATATATTCGTGGATGCTTCTAGAGGTTCCCAAGTCGATTTCGTGCCCAAATATCAGGCGCACGTGACCTTTTCGCGCCCGATAGATTTCTTGCTAACACTAGTTTTCTATCCTCTAGCACTCCCAAATGTTCTCCATTGCCTCTCAACTTTTGTGTGGTCATTTTGATCGACCCTGGGAACAACTCTCACAATTTTCGGCCAATTTTATTTCGGACCTCCAAATCACCGAAAATCGTGTATTATACACTTCATTTTCGGCCGTTCGGGGGTCGTTTGAGGTCATGTTTCATTTTGTCCCGATTTTCCCACCATATGTTCGTGGATGCTTCTAGAGGTTCCCACGTCGATTTCGT
This sequence comes from Agrostemma githago, assembly GCA_958450325.1. Classification (NCBI taxonomy): domain Eukaryota; kingdom Viridiplantae; phylum Streptophyta; class Magnoliopsida; order Caryophyllales; family Caryophyllaceae; genus Agrostemma; species Agrostemma githago. Next base: position 88,365,445 of record OY288239.1, on the reverse strand, counting down.
GCCCAAATATCAGGCGCCTGATTGATTTCTTGCTAACACTAGTTTTCTATCTTCTAGCACTCCCAAATGTTCTCCGTTGCCTCTCAATTTTTGTGTGGTCATTTTGACCGACCCTGGGAACAACTGTCACAATTTTCGGCCAATTTTATTTCGGACCTCCAAATCACCGAAAATCGTGTATTATACACTTCATTTTCGGCCGTTCGGGGGTCGTTTGAGGTCATGTTTCATTTTGTCCTGATTTTCCTACCATATATTCGTGGATGCTTCTAGAGGTTCCCAAGTCGATTTCGTGCCCAAATATCAGGCGCACGTGACCTTTTCGCGCCTGATCGATTTCTTTCCAACACTAGTTTTCTATCCTCTAGCACTCCCAAATGTTCTCCGTTGCCTCTCAATTTTTGTGTGGTCATTTTGACCGACCCTGGGAACAACTCTCACAATTTTCGGCCAATTTTATTTCTGACCTCCAAATCACCGAAAATCGTGTATTATACACTTCATTTTCGGCCGTTCGGGGGTCGTTTGAGGTCATGTTTCATTTTGTCCTGATTTTCCTACCATATATTCGTGGATGCTTCTAGAGGTTCCCAAGTCGATGTCCTGCCCAAATATCAGGCGCACGTGACCTTTTCGCGCCTGATCGATTTCTTGCTAACACTAGTTTTCTATCCTCTAGCACTCCCAAATGTTCTCCGTTGCCTCTCAATTTTTGTGTGGTTATTTTGACCGACCCTGGGAACAACTCTCATAATTTTCGGCCAATTTTATTTCGGACCTCCAAATCACCGAAAATCGTGTATTATACACTTCATTTTCGGCCGTTCGGGGGTCGTTTGAGGTCATGTTTCATTTTGTCCCGATTTTCCTACCATATGTTCGTGGATGCTTCTAGAGGTTCCCAAGTCGATTTCGTGCCCAAATATAAGGCGCGCGCCTGATCGATTTCTTGCTAACACTAGTTTTCTATCCTCTAGCACTTCCAATTGTTCTCCGTTGCCTCTAAATTTTTGCGTGGTCATTTTGACTGACCCTGGGAACATCTCGCACAATTTTCGGCGAATTTTAGTTCGGACCTTCAAATCACCGAAAATCGTGTATTATACACTTCATTTTCGGCCGTTCGGGGGTCGTTTGAGGTCATGTTTCATTTTGTCCCGATTTTCCTACCATATGTTCGTGGATGCTTCTACAGGTTCCCAAGTCGATTTCGTGCCCAAATATCAGGCGCACATGACCTTTTCGCGCCTAATCAATTTCTTTCTAACACTAGTTTTTTATCCTCTAGCACTCCTAAATGTTCTCCGTTGCCTCTCAACTTTTGTGTGGTCATTTTGACCGACCCTGGGAACAACTCTCACAATTTTCGGCCAATTTTATTTCGGACCTCCAAATCACCGAAAATCGTGTATTATACACTTCATTTTCGGCCGTTCGGGGGTCGTTTGAGGTCATGTTTCATTTTGTCCCGATTTTCCTACCATATGTTCGTGGATGCTTCCAGATGTTCCCAAGTCGATTTCTTGCCCAAATATCAACCGCACATGACCTTTTCGCGCCTGATCGATTTCTTGCTAACACTAGTTTTCTATCCTCTAGCACTCCCAAATGTTCTCCGTTGCCTCTCAATTTTTGCGTGGTCTTTTTGACCGACCCTGGGAACACCTCGCACAATTTTCGGTCAATTTTATTTCGGACCTCCAAATCACCGAAAATCGTGTATTATACACTTTATTTTCGGCCGTTCGGGGTCGTTTGAGGTTATGTTTCATTTTGTCCTGATTTTCCTACCATATATTCGTGGATGCTTCTAGAGGTTCCCAAGTCGATTTCTTGCCCAAATATCAGGCGCACGTGACCTTTTCGCGCCCGATCGATTTCTTGCTAACACTAGTTTTCTATCCTCTAGCTCTCCCAAATGTTCTCCGTTGCCTCTCAATTTTTGTGTGGTCAATTTGACTGACCCTGGGAACACCACCTCGCACAATTTTCGGTCAATTTTATTTCGGACCTCCAAATCACCGAAAATCGTGTATTACACTTCATTTTCGGCCGTTCGGGGGTCGTTTGAGGTCATGTTTCATTTTGTCCCGATTTTCCTACCATATGTTCGTGGATGCTTCTAGAGGTTCCCAAGTCGATTTCGTGCCCAAATATCAGGCGCACATGACCTTTTCGCGCCTGATCGATTTCTTGCTAACACTAGTTTTCTATCCTCTAGCACTCCCAAATGTTCTCCGTTGCCTCTCAATTTTTGTGTGGTCAATTTGACTGACCCTGGGAACAACTCTCACAATTTTCGGCCAATTTTATTTCGGACCTCCAAATCACCGAAAATCGTGTATTATACACTTCATTTTCGGCCGTTCGGGGGTCGTATGAGGTCATGTTTCATTTTGTCCTGATTTTCCTACCATATATTCGTGGATGCTTCTAGAGGTTCCCAAGTCGATTTCGTGCCCAAATATCAGGCGCACGTGACCTTTTCGCGCCTGATCGATTTCTTTCCAACACTAGTTTTCTATCCTCTAGCACTCCCAAATGTTCTCCGTTGCCTCTCAATTTTTGTGTGGTCATTTTGACCGACCCTGGGAACAACTCTCACAATTTTCGGCCAATTTTATTTCTGACCTCCAAATCACCGAAAATCGTGTATTATACACTTCTTTTTCGGCCGTTCGGGGGTTGTTTGAGGTCATGTTTCATTTTGTCCCGATTTTCCTACCATATATTCGTGGATGCTTCTAGAGGTTCCCAAGTCGATTTCGTGCCCAAATATCAGGCGCACGTGACCTTTTCGCGCCTGATCGATTTCTTGCCAACACTAGTTTTCTATCCTCTAGCACTCCCAAATGTTCTCCGTTGCCTCTCAATTTTTGTGTGGTCAATTTGACTGACCCTGGGAACAACTCTCACAATTTTCGGCCAATTTTATTTCGGACCTCCAAATCACCGAAAATCGTGTATTATACACTTCATTTTCGGCCGTTCGGGGGTCGTATGAGGTCATGTTTCATTTTGTCCTGATTTTCCTACCATATATTCGTGGATGCTTCTAGAGGTTCCCAAGTCGATTTCGTGCCCAAATATCAGGCGCACGTGACCTTTTCGCGCCTGATCGATTTCTTTCCAACGCTAGTTTTCTATCCTCTAGCACTCCCAAATGTTCTCCGTTGCCTCTCAATTTTTGTGTGGTCATTTTGACCGACCCTGGGAACAACTCTCACAATTTTCGGCCAATTTTATTTCTGACCTCCAAATCACCGAAAATCGTGTATTATACACTTCTTTTTCGGCCGTTCGGGGGTTGTTTGAGGTCATGTTTCATTTTGTCCCGATTTTCCTACCATATGTTCGTGGATGCTTCTAGAGATTCCCAAGTCGATTTCGTGCCCAAATATCAGGTGCACGTGACCTTTTCGCGATTGATCGATTTCTTGCTAACACTAGTTTTCTATCCTCTAGCACTTCCAAATCTTCTTCGTTGCCTCTCAATTTTTGCGTGGTCATTTTGACTGACCTTGAGAACACCTCGCACAATTTTCGGCGAATTTTATTTCGGACCTCCAAATCACCGAAAATCGTGTATTATACACTTCATTTTCGGCCGTTCGGGGGTCGTATGAGGTCATGTTTCATTTTGTCCCGATTTTCCTTCCATATGTTCGTGGATGCTTCTAGAGGTTCCCAAGTCGATTTCGTGCCCAAATATCTGGCGCACGTGACCTTTTCGCGATTGATCGATTTCTTGCCAACACTAGTTTTCTATCCTCTAGCACTTCCAAATGTTCTCCGTTGCCTCTCAATTTTTGTGTGGTCATTTTGACTGACCCTGGGAACAACTCTCACAATTTTTGGCCAATTTTATTTCGGACCTCCAAATCACCGAAAATCGTGTATTATACACTTCATTTTCGGCCTTTCGGGGGTCGTTTGAGGTCATGTTTCATTTTGTCCTGATTTTCCTACCATATATTCGTGGATGCTTCTAGAGGTTCCCAAGTCGATGTCCTGCCCAAATATCAGGCGCACGTGACCTTTTCACGCCTGATTGATTTCTTGCTAACACTAGTTTTCTATCCTCTAGCACTCCCAAATGTTCTCCGTTGCCTCTCAATTTTTGTGTGGTTATTTTGACCGACCCTGGGAACAACTCTCACAATTTTCGGCCAATTTTATTTCGGACCTCCAAATCACCGAAAATCGTGTATTATACACTTCATTTTCGGCCGTTTGGTGGTCGTATGAGGTCATGTTTCATTTTGTCCCGATTTTCCTACCATATGTTCGTGGATGCTTCTAGAGATTCCCAAGTCGATTTCGTGCCCAAATATCAGGTGCACGTGACCTTTTCGCGATTGATCGATTTCTTGCTAACACTAGTTTTCTATCCTCTAGCACTCCCAAATGTTCTCCGTTGCCTCTCAATTTTTGCGTGGTCTTTTTGACCGACCCTGGGAACACCTCGCACAATTTTCGGTCAATTTTATTTCGGACCTCCAAATCACCGAAAATCGTGTATTATACACTTTATTTTCGGCCGTTCGGGGGTCGTTTGAGGTCATGTTTCATTTTGTCCTGATTTTCCTACCATATATTCGTGGATGTTTCTAGAGGTTCCCAAGTCGATTTCCTGCCCAAATATCAGGCGCACGTGACCTTTTTGCGCCTGATCGATTTCTTGCTAACACTAGTTTTCTATCCTCTAGCACTCCCAAATGTTCTCCGTTGCCTCTCAATTTTTGTGTGGTCATTTTGACCGACCCTGGGAACAACTCTCACAATTTTCTGCCAATTTTATTTCTGACCTCCAAATCACCGAAAATCGTGTATTATACACTTCATTTTCGGCCGTTCGGGGGTCGTTTGAGGTCATGTTTCATTTTGTCCTGATTTTCCTACCGTATATTCGTGGATGCTTCTAGAGGTTCCCAAGTCGATTTCGTGCCCAAATATCAGGCGCACGTGACCTTTTCGCGCCTGATCGATTTCTTGCCAACACTAGTTTTCTATCCTCTAGCACTCCCAAATGTTCTCCGTTGCCTCTCAATTTTTGTGTGGTCATTTTGACCGACCCTGGGAACACCTCGCACAATTTTCGGTCAATTTTATTTCGGACCTCCAAATCACCGAAAATCGTGTATTATACACTTTATTTTCGGCCGTTCGGGGGTCGTTTGAGGTCATGTTTCATTTTGTCCTGATTTTCCTACCATATATTCGTGGATGTTTCTAGAGGTTCCCAAGTCGATTTCCTACCCAAATATCAGGCGCACGTGACCTTTTCGCGCCTGATCGATTTCTTGCTAACACTAGTTTTCTATCCTCTAGCACTCCCAAATGTTCTCCGTTGCCTCTCAATTTTTGTGTGGTCAATTTGACCGACCCTGGGAACAACTCTCACAATTTTCGGCCAATTTTATTTCTGACCTCCAAATCACCGAAAATCGTGTATTATACACTTCATTATGAGCAGAAAATAGGCTGAAGTTCGTCGCAAAGTAACTGAAATCCAGTGCAAAAAATTGGAATTTTTTTAAAAAAATCGGTCGCAAATATGCTAATTTTTTCTGAAAAATCAGTTACCAAAATTTGATTTTTTTTGTAAAAAAATCTGTCGCAAAAATTATGTTTTGGTCGCAAATGTGTTAAATTTTTATGAAAAATCGGTTGCAAAAATTAGATTTCGGTCGCAAAAATGTTAAAATTTTTCTGGAAAATCGGTTGCAAAAATCATATTTTGGTCGCAATTAGGTTAAATCTATCTGGAAAAACGGTTGCAAAAGTTTAAATTTTCCTGAAAACGGTCGCAAAAATCATATTTCAATCGCAAATATGTTAAATTTTTCTGGGAAATCAAACGCAAATATGTTATAAATATTTCGGTCGCAAATGCATAAATATTTTCCTGGAAAATCGATCGCAAATATGTTATATTTATCTGGAAAATCGGTCGCAAAAGGTTAAATTTTTCTGTAAAAACGGTCGCAAAGTTCATATTTCAGTCGCAAATATGTTAATTTTTTCTAGGAAATCGGTCGCAAAGTTCATATTTCAGTCGCAAATATGTTACTTTTTATAAAAAAATGGTCTCAAAAATTGAATTATTTTTTAAAAAAATGGCCACAAAAATTGAATTTCCGGTTGCAAAAAAACTAAATTTTTTTTAATAAATCTGTCCCAAAAATTGAATTCCGGTCCCATTATTCCCTTAATTTTGTCGCAAGCTAGATAAATTGCCAGTGATTAACACAAGCCCATGATTTCAATCGCAAGTGTCTAGCAATATACTTTATTTTAATTAAGCCTATAACTAATCGGATACACTTTTAATTAAAATAATAACCAATCCAATACACAGGAAGTAAAATAATACTCCCTCTGTTTTTTTATGTTTTTTAGATTTGTGAGAAATATTTAATTGAAACGAGAGAAACATTAAAAAAAAAACGGAGAGAATATCATTTTAGTTACTACATTATTACCCCTTAGAAAATTACAGCCATTATTTATACAAGTTGAATAATCAAGTGAGGAAGATAATCATCACCATATAGAACATGAACAACCACCACCAATGTCTTGTATAATTTCTTCTATCTACCGAATTGTTTGCGACAACGCCTAAAGATAGCCGGGTATTACTCCCACCATCCGGGTATTCACACCCATTGTAACCTACATTTTACAACCGTCAAAAGTAGAAAAATTAACTACTCAATTTTACCCCAACCCGGTTATGCTATAGGATCGTGTAAATTTTAATAGATGCAGTAGTGTTTGTTTTCAAGTCGGTTGTTATGTTTACAATTGACTCAGGACCTTTCTTGCTGAAGTGAGCTTGCTTAATTGACGTGAAATGAAGTAGACTTAACTCAATGAAGCTTAACTTACTTGAATTAAATTACTCTCCCGTTTTTTAATATTTGCCAATTTTCTCAAATATATGTGACGAGTATTTTACTCAAACTTTTTGTATTGAATATAAAATGATAAATTTAATAAATATTGGGGGTAGAATGGTAATTGTGTGTAAATAGGAAAAAACAAAAATGTAAAGTGTTGTATATAGTAAGGGTAGTATGGTAAAAATTATGAAGCAAAATGGAACAAAATTAAATGGAAATTAAATTTTTTTTTTTTTTTTTTTTTTAAAAAAAAAAGTGGATCAAAAAGGAAATTGGGAAGATATAAAAAAAATGGAAAAAATATTAAAGTTGGGCAAACATCAAAAAAACGGGGAGAGTATTGACTAAGAGACGAACAACTCAATATGACTGAATTGAGCTGAAAATAAGATACGAGATATGAAGTGAAAATAAATTAGGCACGTGAAGAAGAGTAGTAATAGCAGGAGCAGGAAGCTTACTAGGATTAGTATCGGTAACTGTAGCTGTCTGACTGAAATCGCAGCTCAACGGATTCCTGTTAGTCGTCTGGTAATAGAGATTCATTGCATATGCAGCGTGTGAGGCGACTGTGTTGGGGTCATAACAGGGCCCGCCGGGTTGTATTTTGGTGCAGTCTGCACCGTGGCCACAAGCATAGTCAAGATTGGCTTGTAATTGAGCATCTGAGATGCCTTGCTTCGGTACACACCAGCCTCCTTGAGTCGGAGTGGCTGATGTTGGAGTTGCTGAGGGACTTGTTGAAGGTGTCGATGGAGTTGTGGATGGGACCTACAAGATTACGAGACAGGGTCAAATGCAGGCGCAGGTATATCTCAATTTAAGGTACATTCGATAAAACAATAAATTTAGTAGGACTAACAAGAATTAATTCTAGTTTCTACGTTATAAAAAAATAAAACACTCCCTCCATTTATTAATGTTCTGCCCATTTGCCTTTTTGGAGGTCAAAGTTACAAAACTTTGACCGTGAATAAATCATAAAATATAAAATCCCATAATATGATATTTATATAGTTATGTTTATTATCGATAAATCTCTCGTAAAAATAATTTCCATCGAAAAATAATTACATATAAGTGAGTAAAATTGTGGTCAAAGCGTCGTCTTGGAGACCGTGTATAAAGTAAATAGGAAGAACAATTATAAATGGAGGGAGTAACAAATAAAAGATCTCGGGATGAAAATGAGCCTATTTGTCTACTGTACATCAAAAAATGGAATAATCGGGAATCTCAAGTAATTGGAAAAGATGCTAAAGTAGTGGTGAATCTCATTAGTAAAATGGGTCATATCGAAAGTCTACCTATTCCTAATTCCAGTGGAAATAAAAAATAAAAAATAAAAAAAGTCGTTGCAATCATAATTTCATCCCCAATTCCATCAATCCATTAACCCACATTAGATTCAAAACATTGTAATAACACTCAGTAGTTTTAGTTTTAGACATTAATTAATCGACATTTATCATAGACACTAGACAGTATGACAACGGTATTTTAAAGTATTATAGATGTCTTACGTACCTGGCTGCTACTCTTGGACAGGCCGACATCATATGTCATCGATAAGTCGGGCTTAAAGAGACCAAATGATCTCTCAGAAGATGGGCCGGGTTTCAGGTCCTCGTCATATAGTGCAAAAATGTATGTATCAACTGATTTCCCGGGCATAAGTGGAGTTCCGACCATAGATCTAAGGTGGTTGATCAGGCCTCCATTGTAAGCCTTTGCGTTGTCTACACTGGGTCCCACCTCGTTGCTGTCTCCGAGATAAGCCCACCCAGTCTCAGCGACCACGATTTCAATGTCCTTGTATCCCATTGCATTCAGGGCAGAATGTACGGCATCAACCTGCAAAAATCTTCATCTGTCAACCAGACATATAGTCACATGTTACTGTTATCTGTACTTCTATCTTCTGCTTAAATGTAACTTGTGACTGGATATCGGTATCTTAGAATGTACATTCACAAGATATCAGCATTTTCTGTTGCGGAAAAAAAATACTGTACTTTTTGAAATAGTAAAGAACTATTTATGGGGAAGTCGATTTTCGAAAGTTCATACTGCAATATCTCATGTTTTCACATCATCATTCATATATTAAATCAGACCAACATTGCTAGAACTAACGAGGAATGCTATATCACCATATCGATAAAGAAATGACAGTGTGACATATCCGACATAGCGACAGACGAACATGATACCAAAGTCTTCATCTTTGAAATTACGTTTCACACTTTTTCGACAATAATGCATACACACAGTACAAGTAAGAGTAGAAAGAAGTCCATCCTTGTTGCCCCATGATAAAAATTTAGGCATGTGGATCATTGGATGAACCACTTGGACAGCCTGTAACTTATCTTAAGCAGGACACATCTTTAATTAACTGATGGTCCATTCAATTCAATCAATAAGCTTGACTTTTTATCCCACCAAATTTGATGCAAAAAAAAAAAAACTATTACCAACAATAGTGAACTTAAGTAGAAAATTAGACTAACTACCCCAAAAACATAAGTAGGTTCTTTTGGAAATGACCTAACATAAAAACAAAACTAGGTTTAGAATTGCATTGAATGATGGATACTTTAAGGTTCATATAAAAAAGAGGTGCAAGCGATACCAATACGAGTATAAGAAAAATGACTTGCCTGGGCATCAAACATGTTCATATACTTGATATTGGTTCCAGCATCAACCCGCCCTGCATTAGGCTGAAAAAGGCAAAATGCCAGCGTTTCAGGCCTCGGGTCACTCTGGTAAGCGAAAAACGGGTATGGGTTGATAGTCAGGGGCGATCCATTTGCTTTAAGGAAGGCGAGCAAACTTTTCATAGTGTCTCCAAATGATGAGTCAAAGGCACCACTTGAAGGCGGGTCCGATTGACCCAAAATCGCCATTGAGTTGACTGTTGAGACCTTAATCTTGCCACCAAGTTGCGCACCGTTCAAGGAATTTTGGATGTTCTGCATCGCCGGCACCAGCTGGGAGATCAGATTCTGGTCTCCTGAATTTCATAATTGTTGCCATAAAGTCATGATCTAAAAGCATCTCTTTTAATTCAAAAACTGATATTCCCAAATCTGGTAAAATTCTTTGTACTAATATTATAATTGCATACGAAATTCCAAGTTCATACTTTTCCCGGTCTTTCTACCTTTTCCCTTTCAGATTAATACTTAATTGAGTAACAGAGAACAAATAGCTTTACATTACACACAAAAGATAAAGTAGCTATCAAAAGAATCTGATGTTTCCACCTTTCTTTTACTCTAACCATAACATGATTAATAATTTCATGGTCATATCATCAATAATCAATCAGATTAACTCTTACACACAACAAAGACGACCACGACAATAAAAACAACATTACTCAATGCCTCAAGCACTCATGCAGATTGGAGAATAAAGGGGGTTAAGTGTTAGGAACACAACCGTATTCAACAAAAACAGCCTTGCTCGGCCCTATGTTAGAAACACAACCATATTCCACAAAATCGATTTAACCAAATCCCATTTTTCTTTACTTCTTTAATCCTTAAACAGGAATATCATTGAGATGCCAAAATCATCCCAAATTTAACGCTTAAACTTCCAAAAAGTTCAATTACACGACATCATCAAGAAGTTGCAGCACAATGAGGGTTACCTGAGGTGATGACTTCATTACCCACAGTAATGAGAATAATATTACTAGCAGGATAGAAAGGAATGACATTAGAAGCAACCCATTGACCAGCATGATTAGGGTCAGCTGCAAGTGCAGGAATATCTCCATTAGCTGCCCCTATCACAATGCCTATTCCAGTGTTTGCCAAGGCCTGTATCATAGCTGGGTCTGCCCCATATAACCTCACTTTCGATATCGATGTTGATTTTAGCAGCTTCACCGTGGCTTCAGGTGGCGGTAGGTTGTCCGCCACCTGTCCATAGTTCACTCCTAAGTATGATTGAGCTTCTGCAGCAATGTATACAAGCCATTTACTTGAATTAATACCAAGGGGTTGTTTTGTTCATAGAGGAAATTAAACCAATTTTTAGGAAATAGCTAAAATGCTTTTGGTTCTCCCTTAAGAATGTGAGAAGATAAAGAGGGAGGGGAGTATAATTCATGTAGGAAGTGTGATTCCACCATTTTGGGTAATCAAACAAGCTTACAAAATAGCAATTCATGGGATTTTCCAACTCCCGTGATTTCTAGAGGCAACCAAACGACTCCCAATTCTCAAACACCTATACATTCATTTTACTTTTAAAACGGATTCAAATACCTCTACGTAATGATAGTATAGCCAAATTTTTATTAGTCTCCAGACACCTTGTCTTATTAGATTATTTGACCCATTTACTGGCAAACGGATATGTCCATGTTATTTCTACACCCATTACAACTTTGATCCAAGAGCAAAACATAAAGAAATATTATTACACACTTTGATGTAATGTTGGATAGAGATTAGAGATAAAAGAGTACATACCAATGGACAGGAGAAATGATGAGATGAAGAAGATGATAAAGGGGGAAGAAAAGTCAGGAAGCTTTCCTGCCATAGCTGCTACTAAATGCAATATAAGTTAAATTTGATTGTTGGTTAAGGTATGTCAATATATAGTATATGATTATGATATGTGATATGATGTGATGCGAAAGGAGAAAAGTGGAGATGCTTTAATTGATAAAGGGGTGATAAATTATTATTGGTAAATAAATAAAGATAATTTTTTTAGACAAACATATTTATCTGCAGTAAAATGTCTAAAAACAAGTAAAATATGTGTTTAAAAAACCGTCTTAATTTTAAGATGAAAAGATGAATATAACCGTAAACTCGTCAAGATAGACTATGTTCAGTGAAAAATGTAAAATAAGAAGGGAAAAAACAAGGGGGGTAAGTAAAGAATATGCTAGGAGTGTAGGGTGTGTGGAGAATTGAGTACAGTACTGGTTTGTTAAGATTCAACAATGAAATAAAGAAAGAGGTGGGTGAGTGAATATGGTGATGCTTGACAGCAGACAGCTAAGCTCCACATCAGCTGGGGATGACAAGTTATCGGGGTCCTATAATACAAGGGTACATATTAACTAAAATTAAGGGACTGGAAGTCTGCAAGTCTACTGTCCCAAGTCTCTTGTCGGTCTAACTTAAGGTCATTTTGGTCAATTTTAATACATTAAACATCAGAAACAGTCGTGTTAAAGAATAATTATATCAATGGCATCACTTGATTAGCATTTAACAACACAGAAGCATATAATTTAATTGTGAAAACAAGCCATTAATTAAGTTAGAAAACAGTAACTCCAGTGTGAAACCATCTCACGCTATAAAGACGGTACTTTTAGGTAAAATAATACTCCCTCCACACTCTTTTGATGTTCCAATTAGTCTCCTCTGCACTAAGATAGTGTGAACATGGATTCTAATACATTAAAAAATATATTCCGTCAGAAAAAAAAAAAAAACTAACAAAATAATCGACCAATCTTAATATATACGATGAGTATAACATAGAGGGAGTAATATTTATTACAAATAAATGAGTGGGTTTTTTTTTTACCGAAAACGATCATCTTACTCAGATTTGTAATTATAAAAAAAAATGGATCAAAATATTGACAAAATGAAAGAATTAATAAATAAATAAATAAAAAAAAAAAAAAAGAGATTAACAAAATGAATAGTTGCATCTAATTTTTACCATTTTTGGTGAAAAAATAAAAAATAAAAATAAAAATATCAGTCCTATCCTAAAATTCAGCCAAAAAAAAAGTGGATCATACAATTATACAAGTATGAGCTATCATCTAACCATATGGTTGATTAGTTCCAGGAAATAAGAACTCCATACGTTTTCACCTAGTGCACAATTTTCTGCGTACTTATTTTCCAAGCAAAAGGACAGTTGATCAAGAAATGACCCACAATTCCACAAACAACCACAGGTGGAAGACTTAGACTTGGACAATTGGACCATAGACTTGAGAGTACAAAACACAAGTCAATTTTTATTGTTTTAGCCGACTTCATACCCACAAACCAACAAAAGCACAGAACAGGGAGGAAATTTCAGTATTCTGGAAAGAAAGTTTATTACTCCCTCCGATTTTTATTCATTACCCCATTTGGTGAATATATGTGAAGAATTTTATTAACGTGGGACAATAAATAAAAATTGGAGGGAGTATCATTAATCTTTTTTTGCGGTTCGATTAACACTGCCAAATGGCGTGGTTAACCAAACTACAAAAATCGATTATCAGTATGTCCAGTTCGGATTCATGTAGGTAAATCAGAAAATCATCAGTGCACAAACAAAGCAAGTTACTAGCATTTTTCGACAAACAAACGAAAAATATCCTTATATAGATTTGCAATAAAGACATACAAATACAAAGTATAAATTCATACGTGTCTGATTTTATAATTTTATGAGTCATGACACAGGCAGTCATACAAACAACAGCAAACTAATGAAAGAATATAAGAATAAAAGGAAGACCAGATACAAAATTATTGTGTTAAAATAAACTGACAGTAATTTAATCAAAGTAGGCCAGAAGTAGCAATATGCATTCTGAGCCTTCACCAGGAAAATTAGATAAGATAATTAGAAATGCAAGGAAAACCTAGATCCTTGAATGGAGATTATGTTTAGCCGCCGGAGTGAGTAAGTGGAGTGGTTGCAAACTGGCCATCCTTGTATATGTGAATATACTGCTGCGGCAGAGCATGCTCTCCCTACAATTTGGGAAGCCGAAACCCGAGGTCAACATCATTTTGCAACGGCAAATATTATAGAAGCTATTTTAATGGCTCTCGGAGTGATACAGTGTCGGAGTATTGGATGTGGTCGTGCGAAAGTTAGAATCAGTAGGTATGAAATACCCATGTCAATCATAAGCTCAAATGAATAGTTTTTATAGGGATGGAATACTATTCATATATCAACAAAGTTCACCTTCTGTATTGGTTGCCTTTATATAAAACTTCATACTTAAGCATGCTTGGTTGGTAGGGAGTAGTGTTAAGAAGAACGGCCCGGAAGATTTCTAAGATGCGCATGAGAGATAAAAGTGTATGGAAATGACCCGTGTTGATCAGTGGACCAAATACACAGCCAAACAAGCTACCGTGAGTGACATACTATATGAATTTAATAGTTAAGACAATTATACATACCCAATCACCATCAGCATCAGATGCAGGTACCATCACGTTGATCTCACTTGATTTGGCCGTAGTTATAGATGTCTCTAAAGAATCTTTGCTCAAATATAATTGACATCCTGCTGTATTATCAACAGAAATTGTTGGAGCCGAACCCTGAATTTAAATGCTACCCAGTTAGAACATGAATGCTATTCTGTTAGTACAGTGTATGGAAGTTTTTGCGAGTAATTAGCCACAGTACCTGACACTGCACCTCAACACTGTTACAGTTCACAATTTCACAGGCTGCAACAACATCCTGTTTCAGGAGCCAAGACGCAGGGTAAATCAACACTGCTTTTTCTATGTGTAGAATGAATACGAATAGCGATTTATTTATACATACCTTGAATAAAATTCCCATTTTTGTGCATTTATCAACTGTGATGTTGTTAACCTTTCCTGCAATAAAGAGATGATCATAGATATCAGAGTACAATTTGCAAATAGAACTACCAAGTAAAACGACGAAAAATTCAGAATATACAGCTCCAACAAGAGATAAACAAACCTTTTATCTGCAATACAGAATCCTTACACCCGAACACATAAACAGATTGCTTCGAGTCACAGTCATCAATGACCATATCCTTCTTTCCAACTTGATTTTCAACGGCCCACCTACCCAAAGGACGGAAATTTGATGTATCTTCAGTTGATAATGCTGTAAGAGACATAACACACCATCGGAAATTGTAGGATACTCACTTTCGACCCATCTGAAGCTCCAGCTTCGGGGGTCCCATTTTGGAAACCGCTGGCGAGCGAACCTGACGGTCCTTCTCCACCACTGGAACAACACCACTACGGTCAGCGCGATTCTTCGTCTTCATGTCATCAGTAACCTTTCTCAGACCTAAGGACACGATAGTGAGACAACAAAATCAGCCGAATAACAGTAGAGCAATGGAAAGAGGCAGATAAACTGATAAATTGGTACCTGATGTAAGTGCTCCACCAGAACTAATTTCACTGAAGACAGCAGACATCCCTTGCTTTGGTTGTGATGATGAAGGTTTAGAAGAATCACTTGAGAAGAGTGAAGCAGGGGGAGCAGGAGGTGGTGCAGGAGCACCCGGTGCAGCAGCTCTAGGTGCAACAGAGACAGTTGCATTGCCAGATGTACCCCAAACGGGTCCCAGTGGATAGTAAGTCTTAACATATTCCCTCAGACCAGGTAAATATACTTCCTTCATGGCCTTTGCCCACTCTGCATGATTGGCATCCTTGTTCTTGTACTCTATCAGAACCTAGGTGATGAAAAAATGTTTACGCGTAATACTTACTGTCAAAAACAACCTTGAACTGCAGACAGTTTCGTAGATGGTACAACCCCCTACAGATATTACTTGATCAAAATATGAAGCTATTCAGGATAACATATTTGATGTGTTTCAATGTATAACATGTTCTATCATCAAGAAAGAACACAATCATTGACTAGCTCATACAAGCTAACTCAATTATTCCGTAATTGCTAAAATCAATCACAAATCATCTGCAGATTGCCATGAAATGTAAGACAATACCTTGTTATTATAAAACTCGGCCATTTGCCAGCTTTCTTCCACGTGCGCTGTAGGCATGCTCATGCCTATCAGTAAAACAAACAATTAACTATTTAGCAACCACGGAACATGGGTTATCAAAACAATTTGAACATATCAGGATCAGGGAGGAAAAACAACACACCACAGTCTTTGCCTGTAAAAGCAATCCATGCTAAAGCTGAAAGACTGTCAGCAACTGACTTCTGGTGATTGAAAAACTCAGTGCGCTTTCCCTCTGCTAAGGCATTAGCTTTCGTGATTAGGTCATTCAATGGTTTAAGGAATTCGGCCATCCCGGCCATGTCAGGCTTCTGTAAATTACATCATACAGCAATAGGTTTAGTTTCAGCAAGGAATCAAGCAAACAACGCAATGTCATACATTCAACATTTCACTATAAACATCAAACAAACAACGCAATGCCATATACCCATACCTGTCAACATTTCACCTTAAACAAACAAACAACGCAATGTCATACATTTCAACATTCCACTGTGAACATCAAACAAACAACACAATGCCATACATTCCAACATTTCACCATAGACATCAAACAAACGACGCAATACATACATTTCAACATTCTACTGTAAACATCGAACAAACAACGCAATGTCATACATTTCAACATTCAACTGTAAACATCAAACAAACGACGCAATGCCATACATTTCAACATTTCACAGTAGACAACAAACAAATTACGCAGTGCCAAAGATTTCAACATTTCACCGTAGACATCAAACAAATGACGTAATGTCATAGATTTCAACATTTCACCGTAAACATCGAATAAATAACATAATGCCATACATTTCAGCGTAGACATCAAACAAATGATGCAATGCTATAGATTTCAACATTTCACCTTAACAATTGAACAAACAACGTCATGCCGTATCTTTCAACATTTCACTGTAAATGTCAAACAAACGACACAATGCCATGTCCTTCAACAATTCACCGTAAACATCAACGAACCAACGCAATCACATCAATTCAATATTTCACCGTAAACATCTACGAACTGACGCAATCACATCAATTCAACATTTCACCGTAAACATCAACGAACCAACACAAATCACATCAATTCAATATTTCACGGTAAGCATCAACAAAACTACGCAATGTCATACAATTCAACATACAAACGTAAACAAGAAAACGACAAATCCTATTACAATTACAATTACAATTACGATAACAACGATAACAATAACAATAACAATAACGATAGCGATAATGCGAAAAATCACCTGAGTATGCTTAACCCTAACGAGTAGATCACGCATAACCGAAAACGCCTCTTTGAGAACACCAGAAGTTTCCAGAACCTTTCCACCAATCATCTCCGCAACCTCCGAAACCCTACCAACGCGACTCGCAATGAGATCGTCCAACGCAGCAATCGCCGGATCAGACGCCATTCCACCACCGTAGAAATCGAAATCTCGCGACGACGATACAACGCCGGCGGACATTGCCTCCAGACGCGTCACCGCCTTCTCCAACCTTGTTACCAGTTCCGCCTCCATTGTTGCCCTTTCTCTCTCTAGAATAACGGCTAGTTTTTATTTATCGTATTATTATAATTATTATTATTATTAATCGAAGGCGGACATTGTTGTTAAGGAATTGTGAACTCTGCGAATTGTGATTTGAGGTTTGCGTGAATTGTGATGGAGAAAGAAAATGAGAGCGCGGTTAAGGAATCAGTTAGAAATTTGCGAATGTAAAGGACATTGTATCAACTTCAAGTATATCAACTCTGACTCGTCACTTGTGAGTTGTGAGAGACGTCTTTTTTCCCAGTGAATAAGTTTCTCGTTAATATTAATGAGAAATCGTCTTTTCTAAGTTGGAGTGTTCACCCGTTCAAACTTGGATCGAATTGACCAGCGGACCGACAATCCCAAAAATCTAAACCCGTGGACTGAGATCGCTTAACAAAGAAACTCGGATCGGACCGGACCCTCTTAAGACCGGACCGAACCGAACCGAACCGTAAAAATACACTAATTTTTTTTTTGTTTTTTTAAGTGTGGACGGGACCGCGGACCGATCACCAAGTTGAGATCGGACCACCCTGGTCTGGACCGACCTGGACCGTACGGTCCGGTTTGCCAGTGCGAGTCACTTTTTGAACAACACCCTTACTTCTATGAGACGGTCTGACAGTACTTGTATGATCATTATTAAACTTTCACATAAAAAGCTGGTTAGAAATTTGAGACCGTCTCATATGAAATCTACGAAATTTCATGCAAGGAATGTTTTGTAAAATTAATTATTTTAGTGGGATTTATCAACAATCCGTTGTAGTCTAGTTGGTTAGGATACTCGGCTCTCACCCGAGAGACCTGGGTTCAAGTCCCGGCAACAGAATTTTTTATTTACCATTGTTTCTTCTTTTCATTTTGTGCTAATTTTTTATTATTGGGTTAAATTCAAAATACATTCTCACCATAACATATCCATGAATTATTTTATTTCCCCTAGTTGAAAATAAACTTAAATTTTAAATTTCATACCTAATTTAACACGTACACGAAGACATTTATTTACAGTGATAAATCCAGTCACAATACTTCGAACTAAAGAGCTATCAACGACAAATAAATAATCTAAGACACGATTAATTACTAATCTAACAGAAAATACTTCTCGAAGAAACCATTCCGAATATGTAAAATATTCGAGTGACAAAGTAAGATATAGGAGTACATTACAAAGGGTTTTTGTTTTGTTCATCGTCTCTTGTAGCTCTCATAATCATCTCGCAATGTCCTTAACCGGGTAACAGATTTTAATGGTCGAAGATCCGAGTGGAGGAGGTTCTTGACGAGTTGTTGGTCGGTGTTCCTGCAATACCTAAATCGGTTTAGAGGTCACGTCTTAAAGGACTAAATCGGTTTTACTAGTTTTTTCTTACTATTTCGGGTACAAAGGGAGCTACATACTAAGGACGTCTATGATGATGACGACAAAGTTCAAACCCCAAATCACGAGTACAAAGGGGTTCGAACCCTAAGGCTCTGTTCTTCCGGACTGAAACTGACTGAACTGAGCTTAATTTAACTGAAATTGACTGAATATAAGTCCAAAAGAACAGGGACTAAATCATGAGTATCACTTCTCGTGATTTTACCAGACGTAGGTAGTTTTACTAGTTGTAGAACCCTAAACCCTCGAACCCCAGATCATGAATACAAAGGGAACTATTAAGGGCGATTATGATGATGATGGGTTCGGTTCGAACCCTAAATCATGAGTACCACTTCTCGTGATTTTACCAGAAGTCGGTAGTTTTACTAGTTGTAGCTAGAACCCTAAACCCTCAAACTAAACTTCTTACCGCTTCTTTAACAGATGACAGTAAAAGGAAAATTAGGCAGTAAAAGGACTTACAGAACGAAAGGGAAAATCATCGGCTTCAAGCATATGCACAATCTGACCCATCTTTGGCCGCTTACTGGCATCCAAATCTATACACCGAAGACAGACGAGCAACACCCGTTTCAGTGCCCTTGACGAGGGTTTTTCAGTGATCGTAGGGTCCACCATTTCTTCACCATGCCGGTTCGCCACCATTCCCTTAAACCAATCAACTAAGTTCATCTGAAACATAAAACACACGATTATTTTACTCTACAGTATCAGGGTATCGGTTGATTTGTGAGAAGTGAAGTGTTGCATTGTCATGTTGTATCGGACACGTAAAAGCTGAGAACAAGAAATTCAGAGAGGCGCGTAAGGGTGGTGCCTAGTGGTTAAACTTGTGGTCATTGGTCCGAGGGTCTCAGCTTCAAGCCCCTGTAAGCGCGAACTTGTGGGAGTTGTATGGCTTGAGACTATGCCTTCTAGACTTCGAGTCTGTCGCCCACGAGCGGTTTACCTTGGTGTGCGTAGTTTACAGACTACGCGTACACCCGAGGGTTTACCCAGGGCGCACCAAAAGGTAGCGGCTGCGGGTTCCCTCGGTCATCAAAAAAAAATTCATAGAGAGAACAACTAACTAACCTCGCCGGGTGGTTTGGAGTAGTCAACGGGACATCGCCCTGTGATTAGTTCCATTAGAAGAACACCGAAACTGTAGACATCACTTCCCTCGCTTAGCATGCCAGTACTTGCATACTCTGGTGAAACGTACCTAAATACCAAGATTAAAGTAAAAAAAAGTGTAAATTCTCGTCACTAAATTTGCAGGGAAAAGAAGGAAAGAAAGAAAGAAAGGAAAAACGAACCCAAATGTTCCCATGACTCTTGTAGTCACATAGCTTGCTTCTGAGCCTAAGAGCTTGGCTAGTCCGAAGTCAGATACTTTGGCGTTCCAGTTTTTGTCGAGAAGAATGTTACTGGACTTGACATCACGATGAACGACTTTGGGTTCTAGTCCCTCGTGCAAGTAAGCCAACCTAATCCAAGATTTGTACTCCGTATTACATAGAGGCAAACCAAACAAAACTAGCCAAAGGAATCTCAATCATCAGAAAAGATGTAGTTTTACTGCAAGATAGAGTACAATGCTACATCCAGTTTTATAGCATGCAGAGGTTAATACATTGGCATCCCAAGTCAAAAAAGTCGAGGTCGACAAATCACAAGCAAGGTCTTAGACTTCGTAGACGTGCCCCAAAACCAGGGACGGAAGGGCAGAATTAAGCTCGTTTTTTGGGGAAAATATATCAACGGAGTATACTCTTAACGGTTTTCTATGAAAAATAAACTGATTATAAATATAGATAAGATTCAAGTTTTGGTCATAGGTAGAATTCGAACCCAACTTCGTCCTTGTTGTCCAAAACATAAAAGTCTCAACGCCTCGTCAAGCAAAGAGTTAGTTACCCTTTAGCAGTTCCGATGGCAATCTTGATGCGTACATCCCAAGTCAGTGGACTAACAGCTCCGGCTTCTCCGTGCAACCATTGTTCTAGATTGCCATTATCCACATATTCATACACAAGCATCCTGAGGAATTGCACCAGTACTTAGTTATCAACATCAAAATCAACATAGATCGACGAGAATTGTAGTGCAAAATGCTAATAATGACTGAAATTAGGCGAACCTTTGAACGCCGTCTGCACAGTATCCAATAAGTCCGACGAGGTTCTTGTGCCTCACTTTTCCTATGGCTTCCACTTCCACTTCAAATTCCTTCTCCGCCTGCCCCCTACCGTAAGCATATGTTTTGTAAGAGACGAGACGAGACATCTTTACATACAATACCGACCCAAAACTTAAGTATTCATTCCCCGTTTGATTATCTAGCTAATTGATGCATCGCGTCATGGGTAATAGAATATAAACGGGTCTCAACCATCGCTTTAAGGGTTTGGTTGAGATGATTCGTTAACATGGTATCAGAGTCAGAGGTCACGAGTTTGAACCTGACAGTCCCCAATATTTTGAATTCCACCAAGCCTGTGCGTACTAACCACCAGGTTATTACATTCTAATTGTTGTGTCGTAATTCACCTATCGCCTTTTTCACTTAATCACTATGTTGCTGTAACATCTACCTTGCTTATTTACAACTAGGATACTGATCATTTATAACTACAACAAAATCAGCTGAGCTCACAAGAGAAAGCAGGTGTCAATAAATGCTATACTAAAATTCAAGTTAGAACAACTTTGAGCACCCTGTCATAAATGAAACATCTCACTTAAAAAAATCATCAAACCATGAAAGATTAGATTAGATCGATCTTTGGATCTTCAAGTCATAAGTTTACTATATACCCGTTTTAAACAAGAATTTGTGCGAATAAATAAGCACATTGCTCTCATTATGACCACACATGATCATAGAGGAGAACAATTAAAGGAGAAAAAAGAAGAGTAAATACAGTCAAAGGAGGAGAAAGCAAAAGGCCTTAAAAAACATAAAACCATATGATAGAGATGAGAAAAAGAGATTAAAGCCTTCATTGAGCACTCTACTTTCTCAAAAAAAAAAAAAATATTACTCCAATCAAAGGGTTACGTTTATTTTTTCACGATCCAAATATGTTAGCGTTGGAAATATTGTTATAACAAATCGAGCAATAATTTTTTTTTTTTCAATTTGATTATTTATAACCAGTCTCAATATTTTTGAAAAGTTGACTTCAAATAGTGAATGTAACCATTAGACGGGATCGAAGCGAGTATATAATAATAAAGAAAAGAATAAGAACATCATCCTATTATTACTATATTTAGTGAACTTAATTTTGTCACATTGCAATTGGAATATGTTATCAAGTACTGACAAAGTGACACATGCACAAAGCAATAGAATACACATCAAGATCTATTTAAACCAATATGATGACTTTTTTAGCACAAAAAATTAGAAAACTGTCAAAATTCACTCCAACAAAATTAATACAAGGGACATAGCAAATGAGCACTCATAAGTCAGCATCAAATTTCAACATCATATTCTCCCGGGTCACTATTTTTTGTCTTATTTCACGAATATTTGCGAAAGTATTTTAATGAAATGGGACGGAAAATAGTGACCTGAGGTAGTACATTAGTAGTGTATAAGATTGCTTGATTTCTCTTGATAGAGAAAATTTGTTACTTTATCATAAAATTAAACACAAAATATTCGGCGAAAATGAACACGAGAATAATACTCGTATAAGGTTAAGGATTGGTTGACAAACATGATAATGTAGGCTACCAATCCCCTCGGATATCTACTGAATCACGATTCGTGAATCATTAGAAGCAAATTCTACAATGTTGCTTACTAAAAGTATACATGAAATCCACTGTTCTATAAGAACAAATTGTGAATCGATAAAGGTGTATTCATAACGAATCTGGTTGGTAATCACATTTTTTTTTGTTGGAGTTTTTACCCAACTCAATTCAATGACAAAAACAGGTAAACAATCATTAACCAAGAATTACAGAAGATTTAACAAATACTATCCCATACCTTGATCAAATTCCATATCCAGTTCAACACATGTTACAAAACCAAATAACCAATCACATCAAATATTAAGATTTGTTGAACATGATATAATTCAACCAATGTCTCAAATCAATTTAATATGATTCCCAGCCCAAAGGGCACTAACCACTCTTCAAGCCCAAAGGGCATTTGAGTGAGGGGACGTAATAGAATATAAACGGACCTCAATCATCGCCTTAGGTGATTGAGATGGTTCGTTAACACAATTAACAAACAAATCCTACCCATATGTACTCATCAATATATCAATGTATCATATCAACCGATCTCATAATCATCTTATTATAAAATCACTCTCACAATAATCTTGTTACTCATACTAAAACGACAAATAAAAAGAAACGGAGCGAGTAATTAATCGAAATTTCAATTTTACATATGTACTTATCAATATATCAATGTATCGTATCAACCGATCTCATAATCATCTTATTATAAAACCACTCCCACAATAATCTTGTTACTCATACTAAAACGACAAATAAAAAGAAACGGAGCGAGTAATTAATCGAAATTTCAATTCTACGTATGTACTTATCAATATATCAATGTATCATATCAACCGATCTCATAATCATCTTATTATAAAACCACTCTCACAATAATCTTGTTACTCATACTAAATCGACAAATAAAAAGAAACGGAGCGAGTAATTAATCGAGATTTCAATTCTACGTATGTACTTATCAATATATCAATGTATCATATCAACCGATCTCATAATCATCTTATTATAAAATCACTCTCACAATAATCTTGTTACTCATACTAAAACGACAAATAAAAAGAAACGGAGCGAGTAATTAATTGAAATTTCAATTCTACGTATGTACTTATCAATATATCAATGTGTTCATATCAACCGATCTCATAATCATCTTATTATAAAACCACTCTCACAATAATCTTGTTACTCATACTAAAACGACAAATAAAAAGAAACGGAGCGAGTAATTAATCGAAATTTCAATTCTACATATGTACTTATCAATATATCAATGTATCATATCAACCGATCTCATAATCATCTTATTATAAAACCACTCTCACAATAATCTTGTTACTCATACTAAAACGACAAATAAAAAGAAACGGAGCGAGTAATTAATCGAAATTTCAATTCTACATATGTACTTATCAATATATCAATGTATCATATCAACCGATCTCATAATCATCTTATTATAAAATCACTCTCACAATAATCTTGTTACTCATACTAAAACGACAAATAAAAAGAAACGGAGCGAGTAATTAATCGAAATTTCAATTTTCCATTTTCAACGATCAATAATTAATTATACGTAATGATTATCGTAACATTACCCAAAAAAAAAAATCTTAATTATTCTACATAATTCTAAAAACGACAAATAAGAAGAAACGAAGCGAGTAATTAATCGAATATCAAATACATACCTATTATTAAGCAGGTTTTTGACAGCAACAACAGAACCATCCTCAAGAACACCCTTATACACAATACCATAACCACCTTCACCAATCACATTCTCCTCACAAAATCCACGTGTCGCCATCTCAAGCTCTCTCAAACTATACCACCTCCCCCACCCAATGTTAGCCACCTCCGCCGCCACCGCCCCCACCGCCGTCCCCGCCGCCGCCCCAGTCGAAGATGAACCCACTGACAGCTTACTTGAAGAACACGCATCACTACTACTCTCCCCTGATCCACTCATTTTCCCCATTTTCCCCAATTTCCCCAATTTCACTTCTCCTCCATGAACTAATATCCCAATTTCCTCAATTTTACCTAAATTTAAATTATTATTTTTATTATTTAAATTATTATTAATATTATTATTCCCAATTTTTTTCGTAATTATTACCCTATTGTGTTCATCGAATGTCGTAATTTCTCTACCAACTAAGGGAATTCTACCTGAATTATGCCTTGATAACACAGAATTATCAGTTTTTTTCTTGATCAAACAAAAACAAAGAAAAAAACAACAAAGTGTTAAAAATGCAATGGCTAATAAAATCAAAGTATAAAGCTTTAAACCCATAAAAACGGTCGAATTAAGAGCTTGAATAAATGGGTTTTCTACCATTTTTATTAATAAATCAAAAAATTATTTATAAGAAATTACGATTTTTTTTTTTCAAGGGAAAGATTCAAACTTTAGCATTGTTCAATAGAAATAAACACGATTTTTTGATAGAGGATACCGTAATATTACGAGGATTATTCTATTATTTTTTCTAGTTTTTTGTTTTTGTGGGTTTTGAGTAAGAATTAATTGAAATTGAGCATGGTGAGAATGTTGGAAATGGAAATAAATTAGGGTTTTATTTTGGGGATGAAGTGATTTTGAAGGAAGAGGTGGTGGTGGATGATGAAGATGGTGGAGAAGAGAAAGTAGTGAAGGAGGGAGAGTGTGATGAACAAAGAAAGTGTATGAAGAAACAGTGGAATGAATGAGGAGAGCGGTTTCAACGGATATAATGCACATATACATGCTTTTTTTTAAGGTAAAATAAGGTGACGGATTATTATCGAGTCTTTATTGTGACGGATTATTATCGAGTTTTATTGTGACAGAATTATCTATCATATTGTTATAATTGTCAAATAATACTCAGTAACATTTAAAGAGAAAAAGGATAAAAAATATTACTTCCTCCGTTTCATTGAAAGCTTCCACTTTTCCTTTTTCGTAAATTTCTTTGACAGCTTCCACTTTCTTTTTTGGTATAACTTTTTCCCTCTTACGCCCACCTACTTTACACCCTCTCTATTTTTAAATATTTTATTATTATCCTTAAAAACTTTTTTAGGTGGAATCTTTCATTGAAACGGAGGGAGTATTTGACTTGTCACATCAATATGACGGATATGATCATCGCAAATATAAGTAAAAATTTGTGTTATCTTATGACATCAGTTAAGATCGGGTAATTCCACCTTCGGTTGAAAAAAATATATATTACTTGTATAATGAGTTAAATATTTATCTATTTAGTTAAAAAAAATAAAATAAAATTGAGAGACAACTAATATTAAGAGGAGTACAGATAACTTAACGAGAAATTGTCTTTTATTATAAAAGAATACTCCGTACAAAACATGATTTTAAAAAATGATTATAATTATATCGGATTTTCTAACGTTTGCCCACTGGGCACATGTTAATAAACAAAATAAAGCAAGTCTTACAAAGATATTATCATTAAAAATTGAAATATTAAGATCTATTTACCATACTTGACCAATATCCATTTTAATCTTGCTTTATTTAGCTTATTAACGTGTGCCCAGTGGAGACACGTTAGAAAAATCGTAATTATATTTATAGCTCGAGTTTTTTTTGTAGAGCATAAACTTTTTTTTTATATATAAATTTTTAATTGTTTTATAAGTTTTATAGGGTTGGAAATTAGGTAAGCTCCAGCAATATACTTTCATTGATTTAAATAAATAGGATGAATATTCTTAGCTGTTAATTTGATTTTCTGCCATATATGTCGAGTTTAATGATTTTCATACTTGATATCTTATCTTTTTTGTACTAGTATTTCTGTCTCGATCGTTTATTATCCTTTCATTAAAATAATTCTCACAAATAATACGGAGTATAAAATTATACTCCCTCCGAGTTTCTAACCTTGCCCCATTTGTGTTTTGAATGGAAAATAAGGAAAGGAAAATGAGTGGTTAAAAAGAGAGAGAAATTGGTGGATAAATGTGAACCGCACATTTATGGCCAAAACTAAAGTAAAAAAATGGGTAAAAGATCAAACTCAGTCCAAAAAGAAAAATGAGACAATATTAGAAACTCGAAGGGAGTAATAAATAACCAAGACGGATGGAGTAAATACGAGTATTTAAGAGTATAATTTTGAGTTTTAATGATTTCCATGCTTGATATCATTACACAAAATACGTATTAATGATCCCATTTACGCAAATGATATCACGAAAAAAAATCAGAATTAACAAAAATTCAAAGCATTTAGTGTAGTGAAAATACTATTTCTACCAACTAAAATCATTGCGTTGTCGTGTCGATATTAACACGACACTCCGTTACTTCAATTTAGACCAAAAAAATGAAAATGTCGTCCAAAATATCTCTACCCAACTATCCGACCCTTCATTTATGTGTTGTGTCACGTGTCATGTCTGCCATTAACACGATACTTCGATACTTCGATACTTCAATTTAGATCAAAAAAAATAAAAAATTTGTTTAAACATATTCGTATCCAACTACCTGAGACTCTGTATCAAACCCGACACCTTATATAAGAGTCTGAGTAAGACGGTTTTAATACATTTGCGTAACGTAAGTTGTTCATTGAATACAAAAGGCCGTTTCAAACTACGTAGCACCGGCCAAGAATCCAAGGGTCCCTTAATTATGATGACGTGAGCCCAAAATTGACGTCTTTTACAACGGATTCGTATGTGGGCACTGTGACCCACCACCTACTTCCGTGACTATCTTATTACTTCCTCGGCCCATATTTTATGAGACGATCTTATAAAATAAAACCGACTCATTAACTAAAAGCTCAAATATGTTAATAACTTCTCTTTTAAGTTCATTATCTACAATTTCACTATAAATGTCTCACGATAATTTACCGTGACACGGTGTCGCAGGGGGAATAGGAGGGTGCTATAAGAGAGCTGTTCTACTCTGTGACCACAACCTTACCTATTTACGGAGTACTCCTTGCTTGATGAGTAGGGTGTTCAAAAAGTGACCCGGACCAGCAAACCCGACCAACCCGGTCCTGTCCGGTCCGGACTGGCTACATATCGGTCCGGTCCGCGGGTTTCCAAAAACTTGGTTGCCGGTCCGCGGTCCGGTCCACACTTTAAAAATTAATCAAATTTAGTGTATTTTGCCGGTCCGGTCCGGTCTTACGAGGGTCCGTCCGGGTTTCTTTTTTAACCGGTCCGGTCTGCGGGTTTGGATTTTTTGGGTTACCGGTCCGCGGGTCAAGCCGGTCCGGTCCGGGTTTGGACCGGTGAACACCCCTAGATATGAGTATTTAACCACTAGTGGTCGTAGTGGATAAGTCTGGGTCAAGATCAGGTCGGGTCCATATTGATTAAGACCATTAACCGTTGGGCTCGGGTCCATATGAATTATGGACATCCCTCGGTTGCGTTCTTTGGAACGGGGATCTCATATTTCCAAAATCAACCAAATTACAAGAAACTTGATCTGCGGAACTGGTTTAGTTTGTAAAGTCATGACTCACGAGTTTAGTTGGTTAAGTCTTGACAACTAATACTCATGAGAAGTTCAAATCCCGCTAACATCAAAATCGTCCACGTGACTCCCTTACAACGAAGGACTAAATAAGAAACATATTCTGTACAATCAAGCCAAGATGGAATATATATATAGGACTTTAGGAGTATTTCATAGGCACAATAATTCCAAGCTTCAAATCCATAAGGACCATCATCAAGTCATCAAGTAGAGTACTAGAAATATTTACATGTTTCGAAAGTGGGACGGCTATTTAAGATAGTTAGAAGAGGGGGAAGCGGTTTTCTAAGCGAGATGGGTAGGCAAAGGTGGTCGACCTGCACGACGAAACCAGGTGTTGAAAGCAGTGATTAAGTGGGGACAATCTTCGGAGTCCCGGGTCGAGAAACTAAGGCATTGTTGTAGAAGTTCTTGGGCATCGTCCATGGGTAATGTCGAGATTATCCTCAGGAAAGTCTCTTCTAGCTCCAAATAGAGAGATGTAGGACTGTGAAGCGCGTGTTTGTGGCTTGGGAGCACCGGGGAGGCGTTGTCTTTGCATACGATTAGTACCGGAAGCCAATCTTTCACGAGTTTCATTCTAACCTGAAAAGCAGACATGGAGAAAAGGAGGTTCAACTTTCGGCCTGAAATTCTTAGGATTTGAAAATTAGTGCTTGGAGTACTAATATTCTGTGTTATTCGGACTCTTCTACGAGGTGTTCGCGTGTCGAATTGAAGGATCCAAGTATCGTGTCGGTACGTGGACACGCGACAAGGCACCCAAGTGAAGTGTCGGAGTAACATAGGAGTCGCTAACATTTGAACTTGTCTATTTTTTGTTCAATAAGCGCACTATGTTGCAGATAAGAATCGAACCTCCGACCAGCTGGTTGGGGTAAGAGAGCTCTAACCACTTGAGCTAACTCCTGTTCTTTTGATAATGACAATCTTATGCAACAATTAGTGCATTTTTTTTTTGCGATGACAACGAGTCGGAATGATGTTAAGGAAGGCAAATTAAGGGTTACACATAATTGACACAAGTCCATTGGACTTTTGTGCCTTAGGAGAAAATGGCACGGCACGGCACGGGCACGCGGAGGTTCGTGCCATACCGGTGAATTGGAAATTGCAGCTTTCGCACGGCACAAGAGCTATGGTGTGCAGTGTTGTGCCGTGTGGTGCAATTCACCCACTTTGGCCTTATGTTTTGCCATGAGGCATGCAAATGCATTTTGTGCGGTGTGCGAAGGTGTGAGTTTAGGCACAATTTTCTTTCTCAAACTACAGCCTTGCACGTGCCGACGTGCGGTGCCGTGGGATGTACCAAAGTTGACTCATGCCTTATTTGGCCATGGGTCTTACTCAACCGTGTCATCCCACCGACATTCGTGCCCATTTCCATCTCTACAAGAGATTAGGGTTGTGTCATGGTACCACTTATTGAGATTAGAGGTGTTCAAAAAGTGATCTCACGGATAAACCGCACACATACCGGTCACGAGACGAGATCGCCAAGAAATTGGTAACCGGTCCGGTCCAGTCCGGTCCGGTCTACATTTTATTTTATTTTTTCAAATTTAGTCTATTTTTCCGGACCGGTTGGGTTTGGAAAAACCCGTGGTATAAATCCTAGTTACACCATTGGCTTGAACAGACCACAAACAAATGAAATACTCAATACTAGGCGAAAAAGCATAGTAACATAGTAAGAAAGCACTAAGAGACACGGTACGTACCTGCCTCGAGACCAATATAGCTCCCGACACAACAGCACTAGCAAGCTTGGAAGTACATTTCAGCACAACAGTCGGAAGTCCCGGAACGATATTCCTCCATGCGTCATCTTGAAACGCACGCTGCAAATCAGCAGCGAACGAAGCCTGCTCACTCCACTCCTTAACCGCCACGTCAGCAACTCGAAGCTCAATCATCCTCTCGACAATCCAAGTCAAATGTTTTCCATTGGTCAAGGCGGTGTGCAAATTCAACCTCTGAATAGCCTCAGTCTCCATATGATCGCCTCGAAAATCCGGGCTCGAATATTCCTCCAGTGATCCCTTCACCACTTTCAAAGTCATCAAAAAAGCGTTGAGCAACACACGTCTAGCTGACTCTCGTGATGAGAACTCCCTCAATAATCTAGAGACAAATGCTTTCACCGGTGCTGCATTTGGATGATTTTGCTTCGCGGAAATCAGTAGATTATTCAACATTTGCTCACACGAATCGTTTCTCGAAGAAATGACCCTGGCTAGAAGCTCGTTTGATTCGTCCCCGCTTAAAATCGGCATCAAATTCACGATCAAGCCCTCCTCCTCCTCAGTCCATGGCACAGCTTCGAGAAATCTCAGACATTGCTTCACACAATCCTCGAATAATAATTTCACAGCAACGTGCACGATTGACAGCGCGAAACTAGTGCTCGAAATCTCAGAACATAAATCATCAGAATATAGCAGCTGAAGAACGATTATATGAGAGCGAATTGAACCTGCACTATGCAAAATTCAGAGATTACACAATCCGCACAACAACAATTTCACCGCCACATGCAAAATCAACACTGCAAAACTAAAGCTTAAAATCTCGGAGAACGCAGCTACAACTGAAGAACAATCTATTGAGCGCGAATAGAAACTGCATTTGGCAAAAAAGCGCGCAAAATCTCAGAAATCATCAGAATTAAGGGATAAAGAATATGATTAACAATCAAAATATCAAATCACAGCGAATTGAAACTACACTTTGCAAAGCTGATGCTCAAATTCTCAGAACACAAATCATCAAAAATCCAGAATAAAGCAAATGAGGAACAATCAAATGAGAGCAAAGAGAACCTACACTTTCCAAAAGTAACGCTCAAATTCTAGGAACACAAAGCATCAGAAATCAAAAATAAAGCAACTGAGGTACAATCAAATGAGAGCGGATTGAGCCCTAAATTTCATAAACCTAGCCCTCAAAATTCTCGAACACAAAGCATCACAAATCGAGAATAAAGCAACTGAGAGCAGATTGAGCCTAAATTTCATAAACCTAGCTCACAAATTCTCGAACACAAAGCATCACAAATCGAGAATAAAGTAACTGAGCCTAAATTTCATAAACCTAGCGCTCAGATTCTCAGAAAAATAAGAACACAAATCATCAGAAATCGAGAATAAAGCAACTGAGAGCGGATTGAGCCTAAATTTCATAAACCTAGCGCTCAGATTCTCAGAATAGTAAGAACACAAGTCATCAGAAATCGAGAATAAAGCAACCGAGGAACAATCAAACGAGAGCGAATTCGAAACTACACTTCATAAACCTAACACTCAGATTCTCAGAACACAAATCATCAGAAATCGAGAATAAAGCAACTGAGGAACAATCAATGAGAGCGAATTGAGCCTAAGATTTTCATAAACCTCGCGCTCAAATTCTCAGAACATAAATCATCAGAAATCAAGAATAAAGCAACTGAAGAACAAAATCAGATGAGAGCGAATTGAGCCTATATTTCCTAAACCTATCGCACAAATCATCAGAAATCGAGAATAAAGCAACTGAAGAACAATCAAACGAGAGCGAATCGAACCTACACTTCATAAACCTAACACTCAAATTCTCAGAACACGAAAAAATCAAAAATCGACGATAAATCAACTGACGAACAATCAGATGAGAGCGATAATCGAACCTGTACTCTGCGAAACACCGAGATTAAGATTCAATTTCTTCACAGTATTCCGATCATGATTACACCAGCGATCAGACAACAACGCGGAGAAATACTTCGCCTTACAAAGAACGGAAGAGTGAAGATAAACCTGAACTTCATCGGAGATATCTTCGGTGGAGCTAGAAGTGTCGGTATCTTCGACGAAGAGGCGGAGGAGGACATCGGCGGTGGAAGCGTCGTTGAATCCGCCGGGAATATGAGAGAGGAAGGAGTTACGGCGAGGGAGGGTGGTTGTGCCGGTGGCGGCGGCGGCGGCGGAGGAAGGGTGTAGGTAGCCGGGATCAATGACTGCGTTGACGGAGGAGGAAGGGCGGGTGGTGGTGGAGGAGGCAGCGGTGGTGTTGATACGCTGTCGTTTTTTGGGGGTCGGGCTTCGTTGGCGTTGCATGATTGAGTTGATTGATTTTTCTCGGGAATAAAGGGGAAAAGACTGATTTGAGTGGATTGTGGATAATTCATGAGCAGGTCTCCTGCGACGGATATATATATATCACAAAATCTTAGAGAAACGGTCTCTCAATAACTTAGATTTGGTATCATTGTTACTTTCATTTGTGTTTGGTCTCTCAGTAAAGTTAATGAGAGACCGTCTTTCAGGAGACCTTCTTTATATATATATATATCGAATTTTCTAATACACGTTAATTTAATATCTTAAAAAAGAAAAACACGATGATATTATTACAAGAAATTGAGATACAACTCGTATTTACCATACTTAGAAAACATAACTGTGATTTTTACCTTAATTAACATATTAACGTTTGCATATATATATCAGCACGAGTTTATAATGGGTTAATATATACTCCCTCCGTCCCAATGAATTGTTTGCCTATTCCATATTGGAGCGTCTCAATGAATTGTTTGTCTTTCTATTTTAGAAATATTTTTTATATGTAATTTGATCACTCTCATGGGTTTTGCTCTACATGTCACTCTATCATTGGTTCCCTTAACCTTGGTGCCAAAAGAAAAGGCAAACAATTCATTGGAACGGAGAGAGTATCGTATAAGTGATAATAATAACACAATTGCTATGTCCCGAGCATTATATTTATGTCTTATATCTCCAATTTGATGTGTTGCACGTTTGTGACGAATATGACCGTTCCAAACAAGAATTTATGATTTACTCCATATTTGAGTAAAATCTTCGATGAGACAATCTCGTGGCAATTTAATTACGAAATTACTTTTTCCTAACGCAATTTTACTCAATCCTAACGTATTTTTCTTAATATTATCGTGATACCGTCTCCATAAGTATTTAAGTTCGTAGAAGGGAGCAAATCATGTTAAATAATGAGATAATGTAGTGTTTGAATATTTGGTAAACGGGTCACGTGGTTTGAGTCTGTGCAAACGGGTCAATTGGGTAAGGCTTAGTTTGAATTTCAATAATTTTCGACTCAGCCGAAAAAAACTAGACCTAAGAAATTATCGCGGCTCCTACGACACCGTAAAACACAATGTTACTCAGTTTACCAACCAGAAAACTACACCGGAGTTGTCATGGCCGCTACTTCTCCGGCCATGGTAAGATTCCGAACATAACTTTAGAAAACCAGCAAAATAAAAACTACTATCAAACTTTACTCGAAACAGCAGAGCACGTAAAGTAAAACCGGAGTAAGAAAAACAAGCAAAATATTCCAATGCACGAGTTCTCGTGTACGACGGAGGTATCCGTATTGGTATTTTTAAGAGTCAAGTACTTGTGTACGACCCGCCCATTTAGATAGACGAGAGAAACAACGAAAGTCTGTCCTATATCCAAAAAAACGAAGGTAGTACTAAACTCGTTTTAATCATAAATGGATACCCGTTTTTTTTTTGGGAAGATAAAGCACCTGTGAGTGAGAGTTCGATAGGCCAAGGGTAAGGGAGACGGATGGAAGATCGAGTGAAGAGACGATCCTTTGTCTACTGTCCATGTTAGACCCACGTCCGCTGGTTCTGGTCAGTGGTCACCGAGGAACTGCAAAGGCTACAAATCCCGATAAAAGTTTTCAGTACAAAAAATTAATAAACTGATGAAATCAACGTCAACAAATGCACGAAACTTGTTCCACGTCTTTCTCAATAGTTACCTATGTTTGAATTCCGATAACATTAAAAAGGCAATAGGGTAACGATTGAGTAAAACGGAGGGAGTAAATCACGAAATAATTCACCGAATCATTGAGAAAGGAATGCAATCAATGCATCAGTATATGATTAGGTTGCACATAAGCTGTCATATACGATTACAGTAACTAACTGCAACAGATGAGAGAATAACAGCAGACCAAACAACAGACTGTGATGCTATAATATTAGTCCTTTTGCAGTACCCAGTAACCATCATACATCACTCGAGTAACTCGACAGTACAAATTTCACGAGCAATTTATTCACAGACTGAATCGTGATCGCATATAACATTTTCACAATGGATGTGTTCATCAAAATATCGAGTGAAATAACTGATAAGGTGTACACAATTTCAAATCAAGTTACAAGTTACAAGTTACGAGTACTAAATAATCGAACAAAGATGATAACGGGAGACAAAGAGAGAAAAATGACCTTGAGAAAGGGAACTCCAGCACGTGGAATCCATGGCAAGAATGGAATTAAGACGAGCAGATGCAATTGCACTATGAAGCGGCTTCTGCGACTCTACTACACTCACCATTGCTGAAGCTAACCTTCATAGTAGCCCAAAAAAAAAACATTACATGACGAATTGACAATATTACTCTATACATTCATTACTAACGAATCATACAAACTACTCCGTATATCGTTTCCACTACGAAAAGGGGTCAAGTACACTGTACACCTAACCTATGTTAGTATGTTACTCCCATACTTCATGTAGCAACCATATCGCATATCCGATATGTATCGTGTTAGATAGAACACAATAATTCGACACTTCAGTTTAGACCAAAAATTGAAAGTATCCCACAAAACTTCTGTACTCGATACTAGCACTCAACTACCTAAGACCAGGAGCGGAGCTAGAAATGAAATTTCGGGAAAACCTTCACTATTTCTCCGGAAATTGGGGTAGCTAAGCTATGCTACTCTCTACATTACTAACGAATCATACAAACATACACTGTTTTCACGACGTAAAGGGATCAAGTACACCTAACCGATGTTACTTCCATACTTCATGTAGCTACCATATCACATACTCCCTCTCATCCATTCAATTCTTTACACTTACTATAAATGGACATTCCAATCAATCTTTTACATTCCTCTTTTGGCAAAAGACTTTACCATATAACCCTCATATCTTTCCTCTATTTACACAAAATACCACAACTTTTTCCTTACTTTAAATTTGGTGGACCCATAAAACCATTTGATTTACCAATAATACTCTTACTTTTTATCACTTTTCTTAAAAGTTGTGAAACCCCCCATGTAAAGCATTGAATGGATGGGAGGGAGTATCCCATATGTATCGTGTTCGATACAACATGATACTTGCAGTCATATCCGATAACATGTCTGATACTTGCAGACGAGTCAAGAGTAACATAGCACCTAACTACATATCCGATATGTATCGTGTTCAATACAACATGAGTCGTATCCAATAATCTAACACCGTATCATGTCCGATACTTACAAGTTACAACCAAGTCAAGAGCAACATAGCAGCAAACTGCCTAAGAACAAGGGCGAAGCTAGAATTGATACTTGGGAAAACAAACAACATCCCAAATTTCCAATTGGTCTCATGTACACAGATTTTCGGTTGCAAAGATCAGTAACCTTCTATTTCTCATGTAGAAATTCACAGTGTTTAACGCCCTAACTTCAATTAATCATGTCTCCGCCATTACGCCATTACTCAAGTTCAATCGAAATGCAAAATTCGAAGTGTTCAATTCAGTACAACAACAACATCATAGCCTTAGTAGATTCGAGGTCGGATAACATGAATCAATATCCGAAGTAGTCGATTCATTTCCAAAGAACAATCAAAGTGTTTGTAGACACCAAAATTTTGTATATTTCGGTATCTATTTATGTCTAATATCTTTAGTATTTATAGATAATTATCAATAAATATTGTGATAATATCTTAGGATACTTTAGAATATTCTTAACTTCCTCTCTAAGATATTAGGCTATAAATACGGGTCTTGTGTCTAGGTTTAGAGGAGGTCCGATGGAATAAGTCTCAAAACGACCCAATCATCCTACTACCAAATTGTAGGTAAATGGAATAAGTCACCAAAAAGACTCCATCTTCCCCTACGGATCTAAGTCGATAAGACCTCCGTAGAACTATCAAAAAAACTCTACCTTCGAGATTGGAATCAAGAGATCCACGGAAGTTGTAACACGCAATCTTTCGATTATCAAATAAAACTCGTATTTCATATTATTTTGTATCTGTTATTCAATTATCGCAGGTGCGAAATTTTATGTTTTACAAATTGGTGAACCCGACGTGAAGATTTTCGCTCTTCATCTCCAATCTCGAAGGATCCAAATCTGTAGAAGGCATGGGGGCAAACAAATCGACCTCTAAGTCTTCCTACCAAATTTCGAGACAAAGTTGCAACCGACTTCGAAGTCTCTACAACAAGTCTCGAGGGGGCATTTGTAGACACCAAAATTTTGTATATTTCGGTATCTATTTATGTCTAATATCTTTAGTATTTATAGATAATTATCAATAAATATTGTGATAATATCTTAGGATACTTTAGAATATTCTTAACTTCCTCTCTAAGATACTAGGCTATAAATACGGGTCTTGTGTCTAGGTTTAGAGGAGGTCCGATGGAATAAGTCTCAAAACGACCCCATCATCCTACTACCAAATTGTAGGTAAATGGAATAAGTCACCAAAAAGACTCCATCTTCCCCTACGGATCTAAGTCGATAAGACCTCCGTAGAACTATCAAAAAAAACCCTACCTTCGAGATTGGAATCAAGAGATCCACGGAAGTTGTAACACGCAATCTTTCGATTATCAAATAAAACTCGTATTTCATATTATTTTGTATCTGTTATTCAATTATCGCAGGTGCGAAATTTTATGTTTTACAGTGTTCAATTTCGGTAATCGCAGAAATTAACAACAAGGATGAATATCAACTGAATGCAAACAATAAACACGATAGAAGAAATTCGGAGAGTAGAAATATGTAATTCAAAAAATGCAGATAATTAACAACAAAGATGAATATCAACTGAATGAAAAGTGAAAACACTAAACAATGTAGAAATTCTGAGAAAATCAATACCTAGAAGCAGAGAATACGGATCGGGTTGAAGAAGACGATAAAGCCGAATCAACAAGCTTCGAAGTTACAGAGGCAGCTGAAAATGGAGAAGAAAGATTTGAACTAGTGGTGATATACTTGGTGCCACGAGTTATGGCGGATCGAATCGAATTTCTAATTGCCGCCATTTTTGTGTGTTTTCAAGCTTTTCGATAGACAAAGGGCTAAACACTTGAACCTAATAGTACAACGATCGCCAAAATATTACTCTGCACTTGTTTAGTCCAATGGGTCCGGTCCGGTCTTGGACCAAAAAATTTCCGGTCCGATCCAGGTTCATATTTTCTTGATTCTGGTCCGGTTTCGATCCGGTTTTTTTTGAAGATTTCGGTCCAGTCCAAACCGATTCAGGCCCGCTCCGGTCCTGGACCGGTGCTACTAGGCTCAGACCTAGCTCGTGGCTCGACTCTCAGAAATTTTTGTGTAAAACCGTCACACATGTACAGTTAATAGTTACAGGATTTACGGCTCATTATTATTATTTTTTTATTTTTTTTTGTTCAACGAAGATCACACTTAGTCACGTTACAATATATAGAGAGGGAGATTCGAACCTGAGACTTACCGTCCCATAGTACCTAGTCTTAACCACTGGGCCAAGACATTATTATTTTTTAATCAGTTAGTCTCTCTTGCGACGAATATCCGTCGCAAGCTTAAAACGGGTAAGCTGAGGGAATAAAGACAATTATTTATCTAGGTCCCACCATCCTCATTTTTGTCCTATTCCCCCTATTTGATATCCATTTGGCCCCGTCATTTGTTTGTGACGGATATATCCGTCACAAACAAGAATTTGTGTTTTTTAATAAACACAAAATTTTGTTGTACCGACTGACACAACTGATATCTATTTGATCCATTTTAGTGCTAAAACGGGTGTACGGTGTACCTATAAGAAAGAAGAGGTCGATATGATCAATACCTATTTCTACCCCCACGCGATTCAAATCCAATTCACATTGGACCAGCTTTTGGTGGCTCGCCTTCCGTCACAACACAGCCCACAGTCGGGCTAGTACTGTGCCATGCTTGGACCCTAGTTTTTCACGAGGGTCAGTCCGGCACTGCACCCACTCCGTGCCAGGCCCATGGCACGCTCTCGGACAGTCGGACCGCCCACATAACATGTCACAACATATAGTTAACAGAATAAAATGAAGAGTATTTTCAGTCCTTCAAGTTCAACTATCCTTTGCTATTACATACAGTGGCTCATAAACTCAATGGCCATAATAATAGCAGCTTACGACGACAGATAAAAACGAGCAGTCTAGCACCAAGATATCGGAATTATATGGAGAAATTAAAACGATCTCTGAAAGATCGATGAACAGAGAAGCTTTATTGAATGCAATAGAGCTGCGAAAAAAACAAAATAATATTATCTGTCTTAGAGTCGAGTAACCGGATCACCGATACAAGCTTTCAGATCTCAGATTTTCGGCGATCTCGGTTTCCCACCTATCACCGTTCTCGAGCAGCTTCTCTTTGTCATACAGAAGTTCCTGTGACCATTTGAACAACAATCACGGTTTAAAAAGACAGCAGAAACAAGTTTGTTTGTTGAATCTCGATGCATCAGTAGAGAAGAAAAACTAACCTCGTGAGTTTCTGTAGCAAATTCAAAGTTTGGTCCTTCGACGATAGCATCAACGGGACATGCCTCTTGGCAGAATCCACAGTAGATACACTTTGTCATGTCGATATCATACCTTTTGAAAATCACAAAACATAACAAAACCTTCTGTCAGAATAATGCTTGGCAAAAACAATGTCGAGTATGAAGTTCCAAAATATATACTCCGTAGTTTGGTATATTAAACACAACTTTACGGTTCATCAAACTGATAGGAGTAAGGCAAGAATACCTAGTTGTCCTTCGGCTTCCGTCTTCCCTTGCCTCTGCCTCAATAGTAATTGCTTGTGCTGGGCACACCTGAGACACGAGATAATAGAATCAAATGCCAAACATAATCTAACGACTGCAATGGACAAATTTCATGTATCAAAAACGAGACTCTGTACATCATTCCCGCCTTCTGCCCCCATTATATTCAGGAGCCGATGTGACAGTACAGCAATGTTGTTGTTTTACAAACGTCAAAGATCTATACCAAAGAAGAAAAGAAAAAAGCAATCAGGTTCT
This sequence comes from Agrostemma githago, assembly GCA_958450325.1. Taxonomy (NCBI): domain Eukaryota; kingdom Viridiplantae; phylum Streptophyta; class Magnoliopsida; order Caryophyllales; family Caryophyllaceae; genus Agrostemma; species Agrostemma githago. The sequence goes on along the minus strand of OY288239.1, from coordinate 88,326,364 downwards.
TACAGCCTCGCAGAGTTTGCAGGCAATGCAACGCTCTTCACCAGTCGGGTAACGACGGAGAGCATGTTCTCCACGAAAACGAGGGCTCAATGGACCTTTCTCAAATGGGTAATTGATCTGCATAACCAAAGTGGATGAAAATTCGTCGTCACATTATACAATGATTACTATCCATGGTTGAACAGCAGATAGAGCGAGAAAAGACTCACGGTCACTTTTGGCTCAAAGAAGTACTTCAGAGTCAGAGATAATCCTCGAACCATCTCAGTAAGAAACAAAGTATTTATGCTTCTCTCGAAAACTGTATCACATATACAAATGTTAAGAGTCTATAATGTACAAGTAAACAACCTCTTTTGTGAAGAAATAGACTTCGAAATCCTAAGAAATTCAAAAAAGAATGTTGTTTGAAACTTAGAATGATGTTGGTACCAGAACTCCAATCTTTTGAAATCTCCCTTGCAAGCTGTTCTCTTTCTTCGTCATCTGTAATTTACATGTATCAATAAAATATTATTCGGTGTCTCTAAGAATGTGTTCGGATAAGGGCTTGGAACAAACACCGACCTAACCCACACAATGAAGTTATGAAGCCAGTGAAATAACGGAGAGAGGATGCAAAATGAAAGCAACAACCATATCATTCCGACACTTGACACTGGGAATGGCTATGACACTTGGACTCTTCATTTTAAACCAAAATATGCAAAATTTACATAAAAAATGCCGAGTCTGACACTTAGATACACGCACTCGTGTCACGTACTTCAAACGAGTCCAAGCAACATAGGCACAAAGCTCCGCAAAAATAAAACTACCAAAAAAATTCATGTAGTTCTTATTGCATCATTCCCTTTAGCTATACTTTAGTACAAATCTTTAGAAAGTTTCTTGATCTTATACTTTAGTATGAATAGAAAAAAGACTCTCCGCACCTAATTACAAATTCGCCCGTGTTTCTTAACAAAGAGACCAAACAGATAATATTTGCAAGGGTCATAATTTACTCTATAGTTACTCTCTCTCTTCAAAAACCCATCCAACATTTACAAAAACATTATCGGTCATAATCAACTACACCTTCCATATCAGTATATCACTGAAGTTTAACTATGACTATACTACCGTAACATTTGATTTTGGCCTTCATCTATCTTCTAATACACGTTCTCTCTTTTCATAAATAAACCACACAAAGTTACATACGAGTAATTTCTTTTGTTCAACAAGTAGAGAATTGGGTAAAGCTATACCCCCAATAATGCATACCTTTATCAGTGGAGAATGAATGTTTAGTAGCAAACGACCTCGTCCCATAATGGCCGGATCTTTCCAAAGTTTGTCCAGCCAAAGCCTTCAAAATTCCAACACACGAGTGTCAGAAGCAAAAGTAATGAATGATACACAGTTCAACCAAAATGATTTGTCATCACACTAGACCCACTCAAGTACTCAACTCCGCTCCTACCGAGAACGTAAGGCGAAAGAACAGTGTATGTAATGTAACACAAATTTAGGCTTCGCTCAAGTGACAAGATGCCAAATATTTAACCAAACTTCATTTTGTATCGGTCATGGCTACCGGATTCGGTACAAATACACCATCACCGATTCACGATTCACTCTTAGGTACCGGCCAAGGGAATCCGGTAACCATGGCATCGGTTAAGCGACATTGGATGGGTATGTAACCTATGTTGAGTATCATTTCTGATAGAAGTATATCAATCACAAGCTTAATTATACTTTTACAAGTACACTTTCCGCTAATCGATTCCTCTACGAAATCACTGTTATCAGAATCAGATTACTCAGCAAAACCTAAGAATTGATCGCCATTTTAGGCTTTCGATATCTCCAAGACACAGATGAACCTACCAATATTCTCAATCAAATCAGAAATCGACTGTTTGTGATAAAACTACATCAATCATCAGCTTAATTATACTTTTACAAGCATACTTTCCGCTAATTGATTCCTCTAAACCACACGAAATCACTTCCATCAAATTACTTAGCAAAACCTAAGAATTGATCGCCATTCTACGCTTCCCATATCTCGAAGATACAAACAACCATGCCGATATTCTCAATCATCTCTAAAACACACGAAATCGCTTCTATCAAATTGGCAAATAGCTTAGCAAAACCTAAGAATTGATCTACTCCTATCAAATTACATAGCAAAACCTAAGAATTAATCGCCATTCTACGCTTTCGATATCTCGAAGATACAAACAAACACATCAATATTCGCAATCAAATCAGAAATTGATTGTTCCTGATAAAACTACCATCAATCACTGGCTTAATACCTCTAAAAACACACCGAAATCATTGCGATTAAACTACGCAGCTTGAAAATGAATTACCAGCAAAATATCGCGAAATTACAGATGAAGAACATTTAATAAAACGGAAAGTAAATATTTAAAGATTGAGAGATAGAATAAACTTACAAATTGACGAGAGCGAAGAGCGAGGATAGACCTCCGAGCAAGAATCGCCGCCATTATCAAACAAAGCTTCGAAACGATGTCGTTTTATCGATTGAATTGAATTGAGATTCGATCCCTCCTGCTCTCTCTTTCTCTCTCTCTTCTGATAGACGACGAAAGGGGGGAAAGCTTGTGATGGGGAGTGACTTGAACCGGTGAACGGTTCAAACCGGCTCCCAGCTACAGTGGGCTAATTAGGATTTAGGAGTTTGGGCCTGGACTTAGACTGGGCAAAATTGACCCAAACCTGAACCCAAACTCGACACCCCAATTGAAGACTCAAGTTTGACTCGTGACTTGAATTGACCTGGCCTATCCAAAACAGAGCCGGCTCAACCCATGCTAGCACATAAAACATTACCACACGGGTTGCGCTCGGGCTATATATAAGGGAACTCGATCCGGCCTAATCCTAACTCGATCTGACCACACCTGATGGTCACCTCTATTAGTGACAAACAAAACGGTTAGATAGGACTGTCTTATAACATAAGATCAACCATTTTCGATTATTTTGTATTGGGTTACTGAGTTAGTCATATACTATAGGACAATTCTACCGAAGAGATGCTCTTACAAAATTTGGAATGCCAATATAGAAGATATTGTGCCATTGTTGAAAGAAAGTTGAAGGAGTGAAAAAATTAAGAAATTTAAAATAATAGTACATGAATTTTCAATGAACATGTCTAGTAAAGATCATAAATAAATAAAAATATAAAAAAAAAAATCCTAGACAACTACTATAACAATTCACACTTCCACAACCCAGCAAATGAAACAAGATCATCAATTACAGGAAATTTGATAGCAGCAGCTTGTTTTAATAGTTGCTCATCATCCATCACAATTCACAAACAAGCTCAAACAAATGAGACCAATGACCCATCAATGAAGCTCGATTCAATCCGATCCGTTGAAAACCCAGATATTGGCCCGAATTCATTCACCTTCGACCCGAACCAACAAAATTGGCCCGAAAACCCACAAATCTTGAAAGCAAAGACGACGTGTCATGTGTCATGTGTCATATACGGGGTGAGCCCGGGACCTAAAAATGTGTTATTGACAAAGAACAAATCAGTCAGATTCAGTTTCAGTTTCAATTCTCGATGATGCGATCTCTCTACATATTTTTTTTTTGCACATGTATTTCGTTTGCTCTATAATCCGTGAGGGGCTCCGTTGTCGGCCCCACCGACTATCCGCCCGCTTTCTTGAGACCCGGACGTTTCCATAAGGGGCGCTGACGTGGCGGTGGCGGTGGCGGGCCCCATTTCCAAACTTTGCCTCCAACTCCCGAAAACCGACGTGTTCCAAGATTCTCGAGAAGAAGTCGTCCTAAGCCGGGCCGAGCCCGTGTTCTCTTCTCTTACGACCCTCAAAGGGTTCTCGAGCGCTCGGTGAATATATCTCATGAGGGGCCGCCTCGAGGGTTTCGGGTTGAGACACGATCGGGCGACGATAGCCATGGCCCACACTTCCTCCAAGAGGTCGTCGTCGTAGATCAACGTGGGGTCCACGATTTTGGTCACGAGTTCTTTGTCGTATATGTTTATGTAGGATAACGTTTGTTCGAGCCATTCCTTCATGGAGCCGTCGTTCGAGGCGCTTAAACCCAGCTTACCCGTGACCAACTCAAGTAACACCTTTCCGAAGCAATACACGTCATATGCAGTATTCGACGTCTGAGAACCTGCAACGGAAATCAACCAACATTGTTGTTGAAACTCGAAATTCACAACAGAAAAACCCAAATATCCGGGAAAACTCTTCATCGAAATCGTAGTTGTGTTACTCAGACTCTTTTACGAGGTGTCAAAGTGTCAGACACGGCTATTTTCGGACTGAAGATGTCTTAGCCTAGTGGTTAAGGCTAGGTGCTCTGGGACAATAGGTCTCAGGTTCGAATCCCCCTCCCCTGTATTGTAATGCGACTAAGTGCGCTCTTCATTGAACCAATTTTTTTTTTGAATTTTTCGGTCTAAAATGAAAGTATCAAAGGGTCGTGTCAGTGTCGGACACGCGACACAACACTCAAGTGAAGTGTTAACACGATTGATAGGCAATGATAAAGGACAAGCAAAGGCCATAATCGATATTTTGATACTACCCGAGCAGATCAATTCTAAGAAGAAGAACTAGGAAAAAATTCAAAATTCAAAGTTCGAATGTTGGATTATGATTATGTGATTCTCGTACCTGATGGCCCTTGTTCAGAGTTCCTGTAAAAGACAGAAAATCGACATCAGAGTCGCTTCATTTACCATAACAGTAAAATAACCAAAAACAAAAAATAAACGGTTTATGATGCATGCGCAAATGGTAAGGCTTCTATGAGACGGTTTCACACGGGGTGGTCAAGTTACACGGGGTGGTGGGTTAGTCATGAATTCATGATCATAAGACATATAAGATCGATTAACGGTCAAAAAAACAAAGTAGAGTTACTCACTGTGGCAACCTTAATAATCTTGTAATAACTCCGTGTTGTGGCTCTCCTTCCGGAATTCTGACCTCGCCAAGGCTACCAAGCCTTACTTCAAATTTATCGTCAAGAAGTATGCTGCTCGCTTGTACATCCCTTCAACACAAAAACGAAAAAGTTTATCGGTTGTTATGAAACATCACGTAGGTAGACATGACAAACGGGTCAACCGGGTCAAGTTTGGGTTCGGGTGGGGCCTCTTTCGGGTCAGGAACATCGGATTGACTTCACATCAGGCGGGTCATTTCAAGTTCAGACCATTTTCGGGTTTGTTATTTTCAAACTATTTTAAGGATATCGAGTTTTTTGATATAATAACAATTGGGTGACGTCTGGGTTAGGCCGGTCAATTCAGTCATGGGTCAAACTCGATTCTTCAGGGTGTCGGGCCAAGTTAAGGTGGGGTTATTCGGGTCAGGTCAGTTTTGTCCGTTTCAGGTGTATTTTTCTCTATTTTCATGACAAAAGCAGGCAAGACATGAAATAGACAGCTGAACCTCGACAATCGACACCAAATCATTATCCACAGAAGATTAACATAACAAGCAATTAGGAAAAATTAATAGAATGAATGTCAAGTAATATATATATACCTATGAACATATGTTGTATCACATTCATGATGAAGATAAGAAAGACCCTCGGCTGCACCAATGGCGATCTTCAACCTCGTTATCCAATCAAGCGACTGCATATTATTGTCATCTGCATTAACCTTACGATACAACGAGCTAGACAAGTCGGAATTAGGCATGTGCTTATAAACAAGGTATTTCTCATCTTCCTGCTCTAAACAGTACCCTAAGAGGGGAACGAATCGAGGGTGTGTTACTTTACTGAAAAAATCCAACTCGACAAAGTACGACTGCCTCTTCACAGAACTCAAGTTGATTCTCTTGATCACAACGGGAACTCCGCCTTCCAAGAACCCACGGAACAAATCACCCGAATGCCCGTTTTTTATAAGGTTCGCGTCGTTGAAGTTCCCGGCCGCTTGGGTCACTTGTTGTTGTGTGAACTTGTCTCCGAGTGTGGAGAAGTTGAGGGTCATTCCCGGGGAAGGTGGGCCCGGGGGGGCACCCGGGGGGGTGGGGTCCACACCGACGATGCTTCTTTGATTGGTCCTCCCCCCGTTCCTTCGGGCACATAAGATTAGGAATAGGACAAGAAGGATCAATAGTAGAAGACCGACTCCACCCAAGATCGAGGCCAATAAGATAGTACGCCGTGTGTTGTTGTTCTTTGACGGGACTTTTCCTGCTGTTGGGGTCACATTCGTCCTCGGACTCCCAAAATTGTCGAAAACTAAGCCCTTGGAGGTATAAAACGATGCACATTCATCTTGCCTTCGTTGATTCGTCACGTTTTGGAGACAATTTTCACTGAAGGATCTATTCACGCGCAGTATATCAGGTACTTTTCCCTCGAAAAAATTCCCTGACAAATCAACTGAACTAAATTTCTGAAGCAACGTCGATGATAGTACCCCGTAATACTTGTTATCAGAAAGATTAAGGGTTCGGACTGAAGAGGTAGTAGCATTTGCATCGAAGCTGACATTTGGAAGAATACCGGTGAAGTTATTTCTGGAAAGATCGACAAACTGCAGCGTGGGCATCGCCCAAATTGCATCGGGAACCTTCCCTGAAAAGTTGTTTTGGGTCAAAATCACGACTTCCAGTTGGGTCAACCCGGCAAAAAACCCGTCAGGCAGTTCACCCGAAAGCATATTCTTCCCAATCACTAACTTCCTCAAACTCCTCAACCCCTTCAAATCCGGTGGCAACACACTCGTCAAAGCATTATTGCTAAGGTCAAGGTCAACAAGAGACTTAAGGTCACCCAACTGTGCCGGGACATCAGAAACGAGCATATTATTCGAGAAATTCAACTTACGAAGATTCGACAGCATCCCGATTCCAGGAGGAATAGTCCCGGACAGGAAATTCCCCGAGAGATCAAAAACGGAGATATTCTTAAGACTCGACACAGAATCAGGAATCGAACCAGTGAGTGAATTATGAGAAAGATCGAGTGTAACCAAACTCGACAGTTGACCTAAACCAGCAGGAACAATCCCACTGATATCATTACGCGAAAGGATCAAAACACTCAACCTACTCAAATTCCCCAAACTAAAAGGGATAGAACCCTTAACATTACAAGAACCAAGATCAAGAACTTCCAAATTCCCCAAACTCTCACCAAACAAACCGGGAATCTGACCCGGTAACCCAAACCCGGAGGCATTAAAACTCGATAATTGGGTCAAATTAGCAAGAGGATCAACAGAAAATTGAGGGTTTCTAGCACCAACCCTAGTTCTCCTAAACCCTGATACATTAACCCCAATTACAGACCCATTAAAACACTGAATTCCCTTCCAAATTCCACAAGGATCGGATTTAATCGGCCAATCTCGAGCTCGAATACCCAACAAAGATCTCAATTGAATCAATGCAAATCTTTCAGATAACACAGTTGATGAATTCTGCTGAATTTGAGTCTGAGTTTGACCAACCACCCCCAATGTACTTCCTCTAAATCTCAACAACAACAACACAATCACCAATATAATCAATGAATTAGGTTTTCTAATTCCCTCCATTTTCATCATACTAACCTCAACATCAATCAAATTAATTGAATTATTACATCATTTTCTCACCAAATTTTCCATCTTTCTTCATCTAAATCTCCTCTAATCTCCTCAAATCTATGAAAAAACATGGATTTTTACTATAATCAAGGTAATTAAGAAAAACCCATTTGCTTAATTACACATATTATGCTCAAAGATTTCACCTTTTTTTTTGCTTTAAAGCAAAAAAAATTCAGCAAAAAAAAATAAAGACAGCAACTTTTGAGCTTACCTTACTCAGAAGCCTGCAAAAAAATTGGCTGATTTTTCAGTTTCTTTGAGTAAAAATCATGCCCACCATGTCTTTTCTTACAATTAATCTCTAAAAAATTAATTAATCTCTCAAATTAATTAATCTGAAATTAATTAATCTTTACTAATTCAACTTTTTTTTCCTTTTTCTCTCTCAAAAAAAAATCTACTTTTCTTCTGCTTTCTTCAGTTGACAAAGAGTTGGAGTTGAATCAAGCAAGAAAAAAAAAACAAAAATATAAAAAAATAAAATAAGTAAAGATTAATAAGATCAAAGTACTTTATTAAAAATGAAATAAAATAAAATAAAAATATGAAATAATTAAGGAAAATGGTCAATAATTATACAAGTGTTTTGTATGGAAAAAGGATCTTGTTTTGATGTAAAAAGATGGGATGGTCAAAGATGTCTCTCTTTGTATTAAATCACATAAGAGTAATAATAATTTTTTTATTTTTTTAAGTATTTTTTTTTTCTCACTAGATTTAAGAACATGTCACTCTCTCAAACATAACAAAGACATTGCTTACTTTTTCATTTCCCATAAGCTAAACAAAAATATTAAAAAAAAAAATAGGAGATTTTTTTTTTCTTTTTTTCTTTTTTTGGGGATTATGACATTTTATTTGGATTTTTCTTTTGTTGTTATTTGGAGTGTTGCAAATTTGTACCAAGTTTGTTGTGATATGGTTGGGAGGATTTGGATAAAATTCTTTGAAGTGTTTAACCAACTTAATTATGTCGAAATTCTTGTTTGTGACGAGTATATCTATTAACTGTTACTCCCTAAACTTATCGGTAGGTAGTCCCACGATTTGTGTTTGTTTGTTCATGTGAGTGAAATTTGATCTATCATAGGTTCGTGACGAATATGTTGCATCTATCTATTTAAAGACAATGTTGAGATATTACACATATAGCAAGGATGAAATTAGGTTCGAATTCGCCGCCTTCTGTGTAGCTTCGCCCTAGAACATGCACACATGTCAAGTAACGTAACTGATAAAGTTATGAAGGTCTGAAGAGTGACATTACTGATATTCATCATCGAGACTCAAATCACATCAGAATCTAAAATTACAATAAAAAAACAAAAAAAACAACATGACATGTAACACAGTTCAAGTGTCTACTCATTTTATACAAAGTGACTAAACGATGATAATTATCGAAATAGATTAACTAAACTATTATACCGTTTAACTAACCACTCGATTATAAACCTCCGAATCTATACCAATAAATAACCCACTAATAATTAATTACTAAGTAAATGCAAATGGAAATTCAACAAGCAACAACATATTACTATTACAAGAGAAACTCATTAAAATCTCTAGCAATGTTGCTCTCAACTATCTCTATTTAACATTTTGTCCACAAATAGTTCTCCCTTTTTTGGCCATTGAAGACAACCACTTCTCTCAAGAGTGCTATAACAAATTGATGGTTAATAAATATATATATATAATTAGTTGTTGGTCTAAGTAAAGATCTACTTGAGGTTTTTTAACTTTAATCCCTAAATAAATCTACTAAAAAAAGCATTTTTTTTATTAAAATTATGGGAAAAAATAAGATTTAAATATCTTCATATTATGGCCTCATTAGGTGAAAGATCTTTTAATAACGATATTAATAATAATCAACCATAAATATTTGCAACAAAATATATTTCAGTTGATTAATGACAAATTTTGACTTGTAAAATAATAGTACTACATATTCTCTTCATTCATTATTAATTGTTTCATTTTACTCACAAATATTTATGGAATGGGCTGAAAAATAATGACCGGAGTGGCGGAGTTAGTATACGGAGTATGAGTATGAGTTATTGAGTTACTATAAAATAAATTGAAATAATATTAATAATTTTATATTTATCTCATGTACGTATAGACAAGACTCTCTTACTACATACGGAGTATGTAATTACTTGTTAACTGACATGTTTAGGTAAATTAAGAATTTTTTTAATATATGTAAATTAGGGAATTTGAAAACTCATTATTTCATTAGTTATATATTAATGTGTGAGACAGTCCAATACCGAGAAAATGATTCATTTATCAATAATAAATAAAGAAAAATGATAGATACAGACAACCGTAAGGATTGTATGTAAAAACAATATAAGAGTAAATAAAATTTTAATACGTATATGTATTAATTACATAAATGTTTGTGCAATTTGTTCTTTAATTTCTAAATTTATACAAACTTTAGAAAGTTTTAACGGTTCAAATACAAACCTATAGGGGCTCGTTTGGTTCACTATGGAAAGATGAAGTTACCGGAAACTTTAAATTCACGTGAATTTGTATTTAATGGGAATTAAAAAATATTGTTTGGTTGCCAGGTGGGAAATGACTTCATGCGGGAAGTTCTACACACCAGGGGGGCTTGGTGGGTAATTTCTCCATTGTGGATGAAGTGACAATTCTCGGGAGGTGGACAACCAAACAATTCCCTAAAAATCCACTTCCAGGGAACTTGCACTTCCCGGTAATTGGATGAGTAACCAAACGACCCTTAAATTATTTTTAACATTACCCATGATTTTTTTTATTTTTTTTAAAATTAGATCATTTAACGCTTGTAACTTCATACTGTAATTTGTGTTTTTGTAGTTTTATTAGTAACATGTTGTACATTGGCTAGATTCAAGTCTCATCAAATTGAGGGTTGACCACTAATAAAAGTGTTAGGGAACAGTTGGTAAAGTGGAGGACTAAAACTTTAAATTCATGGCAATCAATGTTCCATGAATCCATATGTGGTATGTGAGTAGTAATTGTGAGAGACCTACCACAAATCCTCCCCCTTTTATTTTTATTTTGGATATTTCTCACGGTACTCTCGAACTTTGACGCATTACACCTGGTACCTCTCATTTTAAGTTTGTTCCTATGGTAACTTTGTGTTTAGTGTTTAGTGCCCATGATAGCCCTGATCAATTTTCTGTTAGTTTAGTTAAAGTGATTAATTTGTTTCAAAGAAAAAATTAGTTAGAACAATTAACCAACTTCTAATTAAAATAATTGAAAATTGAGGGAATTTCCATGGTACCTCCATGTTTTTAATGTTTTAGCTATGGTACTCTTATATTTTAAATTCTTTGTCCATGGTACCCTTGTGGTTACAATTCATTCACGGGTACCATGGACAAGTATTTGAAACCACAAGGGTACCGTGAACAAAAAAATTGAAAATACAATGGTACCATGGTTAAAATATTGAAAACACAGGGGTAACATAATCATTTCCTCAATTTGCAACTATTTTAATTTGAATTTCATTAATTTTCAAACTAAATTCACCAAAAAAAATTAAAATTAATCACTTTAACTAAACTAACTTTTAACACCGTTACGACGGAAAATTGATCAGGGTACAATGGGCATTAAACGCAAAACACAAGGTTACCATAGAAACAAACTTTAAATGAGGGTATCATGTGTAATGTGTCAAAGTTCGAGTGTACCATGGGAAATATCCCATTTTATTTTATGTCCAAAACGGCCTCACAATAATTTTACTGTGATATCTGTATTTGTATTTTGAAGTAAAAATTTATTGCAAATTTTTACTTTTCTATATTCTATTCCGTATTAGTTTATCTTTCAATATCTATTTATAAAACGGTGTCACAAGAAAATGTTTCTATCTATAAGTAATATATAATTCGTAGTTAGTGTTTTTTTTCCTTTTTAAGAGAATATTATCTGCAACTACTTTCTATTTGAGTTTTTTAAAAATGTTAGTATGAGTAATTTCGATGTGAAAATTGAAGATATCTTAATAATAATTAATCTTCGTTACAAACGTAATAAATAATTAATGGTCGGGATAAAAATACAATACTTGTAATATAAGTATATGCATCAATATTATCATATACCATTATCTTGTAAGTATCTATTATAATTTATAATTAAAGTATGTATTTATTTACATTATAATTAATGTATTATTTTTAATTGTTTAAAGTTTCACAAATTTTCTAGTAAATTGTTACTAATTTAATTATTTATTCATTTATATAGACCCAACAAATTGAAATCAATACAAACATATTAACGACGAAACAAAAACTCTGAAAAAAAAGTCTTTCATACACTTTTAAAGATCAAACACTAATAATTATGAGAAACTTTTTTGTATTATTTCTTCACAATTTTATTTTTTTTATAATAATTTCTTCAAATATTATTTAATTAATGTAAATCTCAGAAATTAATGATTGGAAATATAATGTGACCACATGTGAGAAAAATAATTTAATTAAATTTAAGAAGTTGTTATGACCTAATTGAAGTCCAATACATAGCTCTTACTTTACCAACTCAAGAGAGTGTGTGTATGAGAGCACGTGCAACCCAGCTGCCCAACAAATAACATTACCCTAAACCCGGCCCACTCATTTAATTATAATTAATTAAAAACCCAAACTAATTAATAATGCATTCATACCATTAATTAATTAATAATATTAATTATAAGTAATAGTAATAATAATAATAATAATAATAATAATAATAATAATAATAATAGTAATATACATACTAATTAGAGTAAGAATCTCAGTGAAATTGGTGAAATACGGTAAATCTGGGTTGATATTTTAATTTATCGTGATAACATCCTTGTGATTCTTGCTTCAATCAATAAACCTATTAACACAGTACGTTAGAAAAATCGAATTAAGTAATACTCTGTACTTTTTTTGGACGTAAATCAGCTGGAGCTTGGATTCGAGTCAATTAGGATCACAAACCGACATCTTACTAATTAGGCACTGTTCTTTTGGACTTATATTCCGTTAGTTTCAGTTCATTTCAGCTCCAGGGACATATTTTGTCTCTATATTTCAGTCAGTTTCAGTTAAATTAAGTTCAATTAAATTAATTTCAGTCAGTTTCAGTCCAAAAGAATATAACCTAATACTCCATATATACTACTCCAGTAATCACAGTCTCCTTTTCCTGACTTAGTATGATATCTTGTTTAACAAGTTAATTAAAGTTAAACCCTAATACTAAAAATGCTACTACTGTCTTGCCAACTTGGAACAGCCTATACATAACTTATTATTATTATTATTATTATTATTATTATTATAAGTTAGAGGAGAGTCGAGATACTATCTGGGTCCCACTCCCTTAGCGATCGCAAAACTATTATTATTATTATTATTATTATTATTATTATTATTATTATTATTATTATTATTATTATTATTATTATTATTATTATTATGATCATCATCATCATCGTGGACGATGGTTATATCGTACAACAAAGGATAAGATGACGATTTAACTTAAATAATGATCGTTTTAAGTAAAATGGGTACTTGGTCTCGATCTAAGTTAAATAAGTCGCTTTTTACGATTAAATTTACTAATTTTTAACCGCTGTCACATGATACAATGATCATGTAAACTTGATTTATTATTGTAATTATCATTATGATTATTATTATATTTAGCCGACGTCCTTTGTCATTTTCAATACAGCATGTTTTGGTTGCTTAGTTTGATAAAAAAAAATTACCTAATTAATTAATTCACTTGTAACACCAGGTCAATGCAAGTCTGAAGTTGATTTCTAATTGTAATTAGTTAAAAAATAATTAAGTTAATTAACTTGAGATTGTTAAGTAAAACTTTGTCGATATTTTACTTGGTGCTTCCGTATTATTTCGATCATTTTATATAACATACCTCTTTGTAACTGATGATTTTTTTTTTTTTCAAATATATCATCAGTAAGAAATCTTCTGTTTCAAATAAAAAATCGTCATTTTCAGATGTTATTATCATAAATCAAAATTATTTTTTCACGAAGAATATATAAACACGATAAAATACGGAAACATGATAGGGTTACTCAGGTCAGGTCGCTATAGTCAAACTTAATTGCTGCGGATTATTATTATTATTATTATTATTATTATTATTATTATTATTATTAAGAAACAGTTGTAGTATCGATTTCAAGTCGTTTAATTAAGCAGGGCTACGACGAAAACTTGATTTTGCTCCTGGATGAAAGTGACATACGTGTACCATTGACTTTGTCATCGTTGACTTATTATTCAGTCATTAACCATATTAATTAGGTTAATCAAAAAGCTAATAGTCCAAATCGTATAGCTGCTGAAGTAGAGACATATAAGTGGTCACGTATGTCCTTGGATTTTATACGGTCCAACACGACTCATGATTCAACAATTTACTAATTCAGTTTGGTATGAGTCTATGACACGATATGGGGTAGGCTTGAGTCGACGTTTGCGAAATAAGTTTGTGAGTAGTTTAGGCAGGTCACAGTTGGCACCACACCCTCGACAAAAAAAATACTCTCTCCGATTCAGAATGATCTTCCCTTTATAAGGGGATTCGAACCTGAGACCTATTGTCTCAGAGCACCTAGTCTTAACCACTAGGCCAAAACATCTTCGATACATATATTAAACAAAGGGGAAGATCATTCTGAATCGGAGGGATAGAAAAATAAGGTTGAAGTGGAGAAATTACTCGGGTCAGATAGACAAATCAAATTTCGACTCGACTCACAAACTCAATCAACACATTTTTTAGATTCAAAACCCAAAATTTTGACACATATTGGGTGTATCGGACACGTTATGGGCCGTGTTTCGTGCCAAGGCCACAAGTAGTTGGCAAATGACTCTTACTTTTTACATGAACTGACCACAAACGCCCAATTTAAACAAATAAATGTAGACACCCTCAAGAACGAAGAAGCCCAAAGTATCCACACATAGAAAAAGTGATCCCATTGTGACCCATTAACCAAATAAATCAGCCCATTGACCATAAAAGATGTCCGACCCGTTTGAGGCAAATTTGGGGCAGAGCATTACTGCCCGCTCCCGCACTTCATGTAACTGACCGACGTTAAAAGCAATGTCTCGATAAAAGTGTATCATACGGGCCTACCCGGCGTGCCGCAACCCGCAAACGGCGTACGGCGCATTACTTTTTCCATAAAGTTAATTAAATACTACCTCCGTATCTATATGTTCGTCCACTTTGTTTAATATATGGGTGAAGTATTATATTGAAAGTGGACGAACATATAGATACGGAGGGAGTACGTTTTTCAAAAATCAAGATTGTTTCCCAAAAGACGTACTCACGACAATTAACAATGTTTTATCGATTAATTACTCGGTACAACCGATTAGAAATCAAATCGATTTAACAAACTACTCAGAGATTGAATCTTTTAAAGTTTAACAAAATTTTGGGAGAGACGATCCCTCAATAACTTATTGAGAGACCATTTTTCAGTACCACCCTATGTACTATTCGTACTTGACAACTTTGTTTTATACTTCCTCCGTTCCATTTGGTGGTTTGCATTTGCTTTTTGGGCACTATTCACAGGGGAGTGAAATCGTCAATGTAACTTCTAATATATAAGATAAAATATAGTCACGTGGGATCTTGTTTAAATTGTCTAATTGAATACGTTATAAATATCAAATTTTTATAATTTTTAGAAATACATAACTAACGATATATACAAAAGAAAACGTGCGTTGGTAAGTATGAAAAAACAAACGCAAACAATCAAATGGAACGGAGTAGTGTTTTTATAACAAGCTTACCATCTTTATATGTATATACACTTTAGGTTAATCGTGAGAGACCGTCTCTCAGAAAATCTTCTTGTAAAGTTTTTAAGGCCGTAAAACTTGCAATTAGTTACTCGAAGTCTCGAACTATAAATCGAGTCATTTTATGTTTTCAACATTGCAATTAGTTACTCATTCTATGAACTAAAATTATACTCGTACTCCATTAATTTAACAAACTAGAAATCGAATTGTTTAAAGTTTTTAACGTTGCAATTAGTTACCCGTACCATAAACTAGAAATCATATCGATTTAACGTTGCAATTAGTGAGTACTTAGTAATACAACCTAGAAATTGAATCGTTTTAAGTTTTTAACGTTGCAATTAATTACTCGTATTATGAACTAGAAATTGAATCATTTTAAGTTTTTAACATTGCAATTAAGTTAGTCGACATTACGAAATCGAATCGAGTACAAAAAAAATAAAAAATCCAAAGTGTATGGCATTCAAGTTCTCATTCTTTTTTCATTAGGATTCAAATTGTTTCCAATTGTTAACAAACCTTCCACCTAAAACTAACCTACCCAAACACCTTTTTTTCACCTCAGTAACAGAACAGTAACTAACTAACTAACCAAACCAAACCGAACAGTAACAACAACCAAAAGCAGTAACATAGTCCAGACCCGACCCGAAGACCCAAGCCCAAATCACTCCCAGGCGGACAATCAAAACAATGACGTCACGACCTGGAACCGATTCATTTTATTTGACCCGAGATTTAATTCCTCCAGTCGGACCCACCACGAGATCCGTAACCACCTCCTCCTCCACCGCCTCCACCACCGTATCCTCCTTCACGACGACCTCCACCTCCGTACCCTCCACCACCTCCTCCTCCACCGTATCCACCCTCACGACGACCACCACCTCCACCGCCGTATCCACCGCGTCCACCACCGCCACCTCCGCCGCCGGATCCACGGGATTGAGCTTGGTTGACGGTGATGTTACGGCCGTCGAGATCTTGGCCGTTCATTCCTTCGATTGCATCGTTCATCGATTTCTCGTTGGCGAATGTTACGAATCCGAATCCTCTTGATCTTCCTGTTTCACGGTCGTTGATAATCTGGACAATCAATCGAATCGGAAGAACATCAGAAAATGCAGAAAATCCAATCGAAATCGAATACCTAATTCAGACAATCTAAAATCGAATACCTAATTGAGTTAATTAATCAAAAATCCGATTGAAAATTGAAACAATTACTCCGTATACATCCGTTTTGTTGATTTGTTCGTATTTTATATTCACTATTTTAATCGAAGACAAACAAATTAAGGAGACGGTTTTTCAACAATCCAGCTAAATCAACAACAAATCTCATCTAAAAAATAATCAAATTCAAATACGAATAATAATCGATAAAATGAACATACCGTTTCCGGAGATCATAACAGTAAAAGATTGAGTTAAACAAAGTAACAGTAACAGTAACAGTAACAGTAACAGTAAGCATTACGAGCCGTAACAATGGCGGAGTAACAGTAACAGAGTAACGAAATAAGCATTACGAGCTGTAACAATGGCGGAACAGTAACAGTAACGAAATAGTAAGAATTAGGAGCAGTAACAATGGAGGAAGAAAGAATTAGGAGGAGTAACAATGGAGTAACAGGAAACCTTGGATTCAGTAACATCGCCATACTGAGCGAAAGCGGTTTCGAGAGCTTGATCGTCAGTGCCCCAAGCAAGGCCACCAACGAAACATCTGTACTCAACATCCGCCATTGATGAACTTAACAAAAAGCTTTGAAAAAACGAAGGAGAGAAATAATTGAAGGATGAGGAGAATGGAGGATGAAGAATTGAGGATGAAAATGAAGGGGTATATATGGAGAAGAAGAAGAAAGAAAGTAGGGTTTTGAGTGAACCAGTTAACTGTGGTTAACTGTGTGTAACTGTGGTTAACTGTGGTTGAGTGAATATGCAAGTGGTTGGTAACTAGGGTTAAGTAAAGGTAAAAAAAATATCTGAGTGGAGAAGATATTTTTTTGGGAAGATAATCTATGAGATTTTATCACGTGGTGTGCACGTGACTTTGCAAATGAGTTGATGGACCGGACCGGGTTCGGGTTGAACCGTGATGAGTTGAGCATATAGTGGCCCATTGCTCTCATTTTATCATGGCCCATGGTACCGAAAATGTCGTAGTCTAGTTGTTAAGAATTCAGATAGATCAGATATCGTGGATAATAGGTCGTATGTTTGAATCCCGTAAATTAAACATTTCAAACATGATATCATGTACGGAGTATCTACTTACTATCATTACTAGTAATACAAAATCTTGGGAGAGACGGTCTCTCAATAACTTATTGAGAGACGGTCTCTCAGTAACTTATTGAGAGACCAGTCTTTAGTACCACTCTATGTCATATTCGTACCCTTAAATGACAACTTTGTTTTGTAACTGTTTTTATAAGAAGCGTACTTTCTTTATATTTGTATACTCTTTTATGTTAATCGTGCCTACTTCTATTAGGTTTGGTACCATTGTTACTTTCATTTGTACTTAGTCTATCAGTAAAGTTAATTAGAAACTGTCTCTCAGTAGACCTACCCTACTAGTAAAATTTAGATTAACTATTTTGATTCTTGGATTACACACTAATTAAACATGAAATTAAATAGTTAGGAATTGAAATTACTAAGTACAATAACTAAGGATTAATACTAATAACACTACTACTAATACTATTTCATCAATTCATTTCACCATTTATCACTTCTTTTCACCATTAATTCAAGGTTTTATTCAAACTTCGATCACCAACCCGAGCCTCATATCATCGTCCTGCAACATATAAGGATTCATATCCGTGTTAGACCTTACTCGTAACCTGAGTTCAAATTCAGTTCACATCACATGCTACATACGTGACTTCATTTACACCATAATGCTAATAATAATAATAATAATAATAATAATAATAATAATAATGCAAGATAGTATCCAGGCTCCCCTCTAACTTCTTGTAATTTGTTCTGGTGTTTAATGCAAGATCCGTTTTCATAAAAAAAATAAATAAAAATAATAATAATAATAACAATAACAATAATAAAATTAATGGTAATAACAATAACATGCTACATTACTTTATTTTTTTTGTAAACTTCGTTCTGATTCATCAATAAAATTTTCCTTTATAATAAAAATAAAATAAAATAATAATAATAATAATAACATCAAAAAATATTAATAACGTGTTCGTAAGACATAATTATATCTATGTTATGTTGTACTCGTGTCCGACCCAAGACAGATATTTACCAAATTAATCGACCAAATTAAGATACTCCGTACATAATTAATTATTAACTAATTACGGAATATATACTATATTTAGCATGTAGGGCAAGATAACAAAATATTTAACATAAATCAATCAACTGTCATCTCTATACTTACTAAAAATAATCTATTTTCGTACGTATTAATTTGTTACATTTGCATGTTAATATTGTCGTATCAACCTAATTTAACCTAAATTTAAGCGACCTTACTCATTTACTATTTGTCGATTTTATATATGTAGTTTGGCATTGGCGGATCTATGTACAAAATATTATTTCGAGGTTCAAGGACACGGAAAAATAATAAATATATTTCGTGTATTAGTCTTATTTTCACGGTAATTAATAATAGTAGTATACTTTATTTTATGACATGGTATACTACGTGATAGTTTACATTTACTCCATATTATGCATGTGTTCGAGTTTAGTATGACAAATAGTTAATACTAGTAATTTAGTATCGTAAATTTATGATTAAGTGGTTTTGACGTAAAAACCTGAAGAAAATATTAGAATAAAATTATGTTATTAAAATACAACAACATGCATGTAATGACGGATCCAAAAAAAATATTCTTTATGATGTCATGCATGTGTAAAATTTATGCAATAAAAAAAAACACAAATACAAAATACCCAATAAAAATTTGTGTTATATATATTAGAATAATATTTTAAAACCATAAGGTAAAATAAAAAAAAATTATTGTTGAATTTCCGAATTATTAATAATACAATTTCGTTAAAACTTATTAATACCTGTTAGTCTGTCACACTGATTTTCATGTACCATTAATTTTTGACGGCCCATTCTTCTTATACTTAGGTAACGAAATATTTCCATTGACAATATTATTGACATCCTCGACGAGAATTTCGTAATGCCTTTTCACTTCGTCAATACTCTTATTACCACCAACAGCCTTAGCGATGTTATGCCAGCGATCAGGAGTCTCGCGATCATATATCGCTAAGGCTGTTTCAAAAGCTTTATTTTGCCTGGGTGTCCAAGTTGTACCGTGAGACGACATATTGTATTTTATTGACCAGGGTAATTATAATTAATTAATGAATTAATTAGGGTTTTAGGTTGATAATTTGAGGTAATTTATTAGTGTTTAGCTAAATACTATATAATTAAGAATTTTGTTATTAGTAGTAACTATTAATGTAAGTTGAGGTTTTGTTTGAGTGAATGGGTTGGCAAATGGTGCTATTTATAGTGGTGGA
Organism: Agrostemma githago; assembly: GCA_958450325.1. Lineage (NCBI taxonomy): Eukaryota > Viridiplantae > Streptophyta > Magnoliopsida > Caryophyllales > Caryophyllaceae > Agrostemma > Agrostemma githago. The sequence goes on along the minus strand of OY288239.1, from coordinate 88,306,276 downwards.
GAGAATGACAATGTCGATCCGTAATACACAAGGTGTCATCCAATGTATGACGTGACACACAAGGTGAAACAAAAATGGAACAGAAGATCTGCTCTAACAGAATATCAGTGCGAATCTCTTGTCCCATTTTAGTGTCCCACTCGTGTGTCACATCCTACACAAGATGACACATCAACAAGTTATTATTTATTTCATATTGCATATTGCATATTTTATTTATGTAATATGTGAGACGTCGTCCTGTGTATGATGTGGCACACAGGATGAGACACAAAAATAAGACAGAAGATCTCGTCTCGACAAAAATAAACACACTTTTGGATCAAACATGAAAATTAACATTCCCATATCTTTTACATGAAAATGGCATAAAAATTTATCATACTAGCTTGTATTATTACCAATTGCCAATAGTCATGGGCTACCAGAAATTCAGTTCACCCATTGATCAATTATTCAATTTAGTAGGACTCTATGTGGGTTAGTGGGTCATATACTTTCATTACAAAGTCCGATACTTCATCCGTTCAAATTCAAAGGATACGCTTCTCTTTCGAACAATATTCATAGCTTAAGAGAATCGTTAATATTCCCGGATGTTGTACTCCGATTCCGATTCTGATTCCGAATTGAATAACTTGCGAATGTCGAACTCCGATTCAGTAGCCTTAACCGAAACCAAGCTTTCCTTAAAAGCATAAACTCCATGACACGATCCCGAATGTTCATACGACAGTTTCTTTATATCTCGTGATCCGGGATGAAGTAAGACCAATTCACGGTGATCAGATTCGAACATCAAGTAATCGTCCCTCCAATGACCAATAGGGGACCAAATTTCGAGCAATGGCCCGATTCTTGAGTTCAAACTCCATATGCCTTCACTCATCAACGTCCAAATTTCCAAAACATAGTCGTCACAACAAAAACTTATAACAGCGAGCGAATCATTGTAAATCCCGATACACTTCTTAGCCGGCGTCTTGTATTTGGGTATCTCGATCTCTTCAAACCCGTCTGTTGCCAAATCGAAACAAAGGATCGCTTTACTCGTTCCACCATTAACATTGTTGGGATCTTCCGATTCCAACCAATAATAACACCCGTTCACGAAGTTATAGCACTTATTTACAACCAACCAATAATATCGGTCTAAATCGCCACAAAACGTCCAAGAATCATTATTTGACGAGTAAACAACCACGGATTGAGGAACGTGGGCATTGTTTACACGATCCAAGTATTCTCTTATAACTACGACTTTGTAATCTCGACTCACTGAATCAAACCCAAATCCATAAAACTCACTTACACCACTAGCCGACTCTAAATGAGGATCGGATGTTGTATCAATTAACGGAGGCAACTCTCGTACCTCGTTGGTGGCAGGGTTCCACAACACGCGTTGCTCATTGCAGTACTCGAATAAGTAATATAAACCGTCACAAGGGCCACAGATTCGGGATGCTTCAATCGGCCTATTGACCATATCTTCAACTGCTCCAACTCGATGCATTTCAGTTTCAGTTTCAACCACAGACATTATATACGCCTGCAGGTTATACCAATCCACATAATATTGCGAGATAAGAAATTCCCTGTGCTCGTCATTGTTCCTGTAGTAGTTTTTCAAATGCTTGGAGATGAAATCCGAACTTGAAATTATAGCATGCCAGGATTTGCATACACTCTTGTATCGCAACAGACTTCTCACTGGCAACCACGACAAAATCTCGACAATTACCCCATCATCCAAACGATCATATCCGTCACTAAGTGTGATTCCTGTCGACCTCTCCCGTTCCTTTTCGCTTCTACAGAATCACAGTTCGCCACAAAGCAGCAGTAAAAAGAATATATCAAAATATAGGGATACTCTACCTGGTACCACCCTGTGTTTCTTTTGCGATAATTTATGGACACAAGTTCTGAAAACAACGATTTTTGTACATCAAACAAAAGATTACTAATCAAAGTTTATCTAGTTAAAAAGCCTGATCAAGCCAAATATTACAAGTTTCGAAAGTGACTATTTTTTCCCAAATCAAAAATCTCGTAAAGACCAAAAAAAAACCCGTGTCCATGAGTTATAGTACTTCAAAGATTTTCCCATTTGATTATTTTAATCTCACCCAAATGAATATACAAGATCTTAGAAAGTTGGAGGAAGTATTATTATTTTTTTACCAGTACACCATAGAAAATTAAAAAATGGGTGTCAGGTAGAATATCCGTAAAAGTAAAAGAAACGAGATATATATGCAAAGATAATAAGGACCTTTCCTTGAGGAGTTGAATCAGTTTGCTGTTACAATCGGGCTCCATGTAACGTTGTAAACAGATAGCCATAGCTGAAATAATAATAATGCTTAATCGATTACTCCCTCCGTTCCAATGAATTGTTTGTCTTTCCTTTTGGCACCAAGGGTAAGAGATCCAATGAGGAAGTGACATATGGAGCAAAACTCATGAGAAGGGTCAAATTGCATATAAAAAATATTCCTAAAATAGAAAGACAAACAATTCACTGAGACGCTCCAATATGAAATAGGCAAACAATTCATTGGGACGGAGGTAGTATAATTAACCTAATATAAACACGATACCATGATAACTGATTAACCTAAGACGATAATTAACATATAGTCGATGGTTAATTAACCCAAACTAAACTCGGCCTGAATGTTTGATTGATAATCTGACTTGAATCCTTATAAACCTAAAATGACCCGACTCAATGTAATCCGGCAATCGACAATCGATAATCAACAATTGCACATATGGATCAATCAATTGTGAATTAAAAAGCAGCAAATCGATTATTGGGAAGGAGATAATTCCATTGAAATCATTAATCAAACACAACAATTGATAGATAAGTGATACAACTAATGATCAAATCGACAATCGATAATTGACAATCGACATTCGCACATTTGCATCATCCATAAAACCTAATTGATCAATCAATTGTGAATTAAAAAGTAACAAATCGATTATTGGAATTGAGATAATTCCATTGAAATCAAACATAACGAATAATAATTCAAACTATAAATTTAAAAATTAAATAAATAAATAAAAGGGATGAAAATAATTAAAATCTGGGAATAATTTACCTGAAATAAAAGAGAAATTAGGCAAAAAAAACAGTTTGATGTAATTGCGATTTTTGAAAAGAGAGGGAGATACATATGGTGTGGAGGGAAAATATTAGTTTGGGGCTAGAGTGTCAATCGGGTGGGTCGGGTCGGGTCAAATTGGATGGATCAGATTGTAACCGAGTAAGATCGTCTTCGTGTTTTATTCCCATACTAATACTAATGCCTTGGGAAATGTCGATCGTCTGCCTTTTGTAGTCACGTGAGTTGTTCGTGATGTTGATGGGTTTGGTATTTAACCATTCGAGATATGACTAATGTCGATAATGATTTTAGTACCAGCTTAACTTGTTGACATCTACTCGTTTAATTTACATGTCAATACAGGTTACAAGACAACTACTCCCTCCGTTCCAATGAATTGTTTGCCTATTCTATATTGGAGCGTCTCAGTGAATTGTTTGCCTTTCTATTTTAGGAATGTTTTTTATATGCGATTTGACCCTTCTCATGAGTTCTGCTCCACATGTCGCTCCCTCATTGGATCCCTTACCCTTGGTGCCAAAACGAAAGGCAAACAATTCATTGGAACGGAGGAAGTACATTAGAAGAATTCATCGATATGAAAAAGAATCTAGATGATAACAACTCTACTGATTCCGACAGAGTGAACCCTTGTCGCATCAAAACCGACTCCACTCCGAGAATGGACAAAATGGGCTCACCAATCGTTCACATGAAAACCGACATCCTAAAAAACATCCTGAAATAAGTATTGAATTCCATATTCCGGAGCAGATTCAATCATATCTGCGCAAAATAAGTCTTGTATTCCGAAATCTGAATCGGATTCGCTCGTTGAATAGCCAAATAATTTCCGGATGCCGTACTCCGATTCCGATTCTGATTCGAAAAACTTACTGATGCCGAACTCCGATTCACTAGTCTCACAGTATCTGTCAACCTTAACCGAAACCAAACTTTCTTTAAAAGCATAAACTCCATGACAAGATATGGAATATTCCGTATATTTATACGATAGTTTCTTTATATCTCGTGATCCCGGATGAAGTAAGGCCAATTCACGGTGATCTGCTTCGAACATTAAGTAATCATCCCTCCAGTGACCAATAGGGGACCAAATTTCCAGCAATGGCCCAATTCTCGAGTTCAAACTCCATATGCCTTCACTCATCAATGTCCAAATTTCCAAAACATAGTCGTCACAACAGAAACTTATAACAGCGAACGAATCATTGTAAATCCCGATACACATCTTGGCTGGCGTCTTGTAATTGGGCATCTTGATCTCTTCAAACCCGTTTGTTGCCAAATCGAAACAGATGATCGACTTACTCATTTCATCATTAACATTGTTGGGATCTTCCGATAACCAATAATAACATCCATTCACCATGTTGTAGCACTTACTATCAACCAACCAATAAAATCGGTCTAAATTGCCACAAAACGTCCAGGAATCATTATTCAACGAGTATACAACCACAGATTGAGGAACGCGAACATCGTTTACACGATCCCGATATCTTCTAATGACTACGACTTTGTAATCTCGACTCACTGAATCAAATCCGAATCCATAAGAGTCAAAACTAGTTGGCTCTGAATGAGGATCAGATCTTGTATCAATTAACGGAGGCAACTCTCGTAGCTCGTTGATGGCAGGATTCCACAACACGCGTTGCTCATAACAGTACTCGAATAGATAATATAAACCGTCACAGGGGCCGCAGATTCGGGATCTTCTAATAGGCCTATTGACCATATCTTCAACTGCAACAACTCGAGGCGTTTCAATTTCAGTTTCATCTACAAACATTACATACGCCTGTAGGTTAGATGGATCCGTATAATATTGCGAGATAAGAAATTCCCTGTTGTCGTCATCGTTCCTGCAGTAGTTTTTCAAATGCTTGGAGATGAAATCCGGACTTGAAATTATAGCATGCCAGGATTTGCATACACTCTTGTATCGCAACAGACTTCTCACTGGCAACCACGACAATATCTCGAAAATTACCCCATCATCCAAACGATTATATCCGTCACAAAGTGTGATTCCTGCCGACCTCTCCCGTTCCTTTTCGCTTCTACAGGATCACAGTTCACAATGCAGTACAAACAATACAACAACAATCAGCAACTACTCGTATATGTTTCTATAGGATCACAGTTCACGACAAAGCAGCAGTAAAACACAAGTTCTGAAAACGACGATTTTTATATCAAACAGAAGATTTCTCACAAAAATATATATTTGGGGGTTTTTTAAAATCATTTTTAGATCGCTCATCAAAGTTTATCTCGTTAAAAAGTTTGACTGAGCAAGTTTCGGAAGGGATTACTCCATTTTTTTCCCCAAATCAGAGACCTCGTAAAGACAATGATTTTGAAAAGAAAAAAAAACCGTTATTTTTGGAACTCGTATCCATGCTTATCGCAATTTGCAAGACAAAGTAGATTAAAATCCGTAAAAGTAAAAGGAACGAGATATGCAAAGATGATTAAGACCTTTCCTTGAGTAGCTGAATCAGTTTGCTGTTACAATCTGGCTCTGGATCCATGTAACGTTGTAAAGAGAGAGCCATTGCTGAAATAATCGACAATTGATTAACATAACACGATAACATGTACTCCCAAACTGACTCGTTTCACGGGTCTAACCAGCACCACTGACACTCCACACTCAGACACTCGACAATGGACAATCAACAATTGCTCATATGCCTCATCCATAAAACCTCATTGATTAATCGATTGTGAATTAAAAAGCAGGAAATTGATTATTGGGATGGAGATAATTTTCTTGAAATCAAACACAATAATTGGTCTATAGTAATACAACTGAGTGATTATTAAATCGACAATCGATAATCGATTATTGGGAAGGAGATAATTCCATTGAAATCAAACACGACGATTGGTAGATAAGTGATATAACTAATTATCAAATCGATAATCGACAATCGACATTCGCAAATTTGCATCATCCATAAAACCTAATTGATTAATCAATTGTTAATTAAAAAGCAGCAAATCGATTATTGGGATTGAGATAATTCCATTGAAATCAAACCCAACGAATAATAATTCAACTAGAAAAAAAAAAAAAAAAAAAAGAGAGAGATGAAAATAATTAAAATCTGGGAATAATTACCGGAAATAAAAGAGAAATTAGGCAAAAACAGTTTGATGAAATTGTGATTTTTGAAAAGAGAGGGAGATCGAAATGGTGTGGACTGTGGAGGGAAAATATTAATTTGGGGCTAGAATGGCAATCGGTCGGGTCGGGTCAAATTGGATCGATCGAGTTGTACCCGTTTATGATCATCTCCGTGTTTTTATTGTAAGCTCGTCTACATGCCTATAATCAAACTTCAGATGCTATACGCCTATACGTAATACAACGTTACCCGGTGACTCATAATATAGGGATGTCATAAAGACGATGACAGTTTGATGTAAATAAAGGGATGAGCAATTGCAAAACCGGTTTAGGGATCCGTTTTTTTTTAAATATGAAAACCATAAATTGAAACCGGGCACCCGGTCTTTATGTAAATTGTAAGCTTTTCATTTTATATATTTTATTTTGTAATTATTACGAGTACTTCTTAAATTACTAGTGAACTCGACACGATTTTGATTCACAAATTGCAAGTTTGCAACATTAATTCGATTTGGTTTCTAATTCACGTGTAACTTAATTGCAACGTTAAATTGATTCAATTTCTTGTTCATACTACGAGAAAGAAATTACAATAATGTGAATTCATTTATAATCAAACATATTGTAGAATGCCGATCTCGGGTTTTATTTCGTCAACGCTATCTACCTCCCATCTCACGCCGTTAGGATAGGCCAGGACGAGGGGAGGCTGCATCTTTCTTTTGATAGCGTTCTTGACGGCTTTGCTTATGGTTTCCCATTCACCTTCCAGAGCAGGGACTCCATAGTCTTCGTTACGGTATTTCACAACACCACCAAATTTCCTTTGGACGTACTTGAACCGTACAGACTCTGAGGCGGCTTGAACGGCATATAGGAGAAACTTGGCTTGATTTTCGCTGTTGGTTTCAGCCCTCCCATGAACCGGTATCATTGAGAAAACTAAATTTTCTAACGACATTTGGAGCTGAAACCTATATGTATTAGCTTTCGTTTCCAGGCTACCATAGGTGGATGAAAAGGGAAGCCTCGTCCTCGCAAAAGGTACGTTATTTATTGCAGGGAATATGGACGCTTCAATGCCATCGCAATCATCAAAGAAGAAGGCCTTGTGGAGTTCTGGGTCAGCGTAAGCAATGGTGTACAAATCCGACTTTCGGATTGCAATGGACAATGTTATTTGTTCATTTCCCCTCAATCCAACCAGACTGACTAACCTATATTGATTCGGTTCGGTGCGTTCTGCCATCATTGGAATGCCATCATAAAATGTTTCTCCTCACACAAATTGGCGTATCTGTTCGATAACACCATTGTATGTTTTTTTGGCTTGACTTATCTGTTTGATAACACTGCAATTGTATGCTGTTTTGGTTTTTTTTAGTGCTGGTAGGTGACTAAGATCGATTGTAAAGGTGTTTGTAATAGAATTAGAAAAGAAGTTATTTGGGTTATTATTTACTTCTTTATAACCTAGGTGTGAATAAGTAATGTTAATGTGAATGAGTAATGTTAGCATGAATGAATTCGAGAATCGAATTCTTTGTTTTATATATACCCTGAATGTAATGGGTTGAACATGCAAAGGTTACATTTGAATTGTTTCAAGAAATGCAAAGATTGCTTTTTTTCTCGAATTCTTTGTTTTATATATACCCTGAATGTGAACATGCAAAGGATACATTTGAATTGTTTCAAGAAATGCAAAGATTTTTTTTTTTTTATTTTTTTTTTTTTTATTTTTTTTTTTAAAGAAAAATCTCATTCACCTCACTCACCCAACCGATTAAGTAACTAATTAAAACTAACACTTTTGTAAAGCTATAGAAACTACAAGAGTTATTTAAAATTTCCGATAACAACATTTTTTTTAATTATAATTCCCAAGTTTTAATTACTTCCTCCTTTTTTTTTATATATTTTTCCAATTTTTTTTTTGGTCCACTTTTTTTAACCATTTCATTTTTTTTCCATTTTGATCTATAATTTTTATCATAGTACCCTTACTATTTACAACACTTCACACATTTATTCTTTTCTATTTACACACTTACCATTCTATCTCCAATATTTCTTAAATTTATCATTTTATATTCAATACAAAAAAAATAATGCCAAATATCCCATCCATGATATAAAAAAATGGAAGAAGTATTTTCATTCTGTTTTTCTTCTTCTTCTAGTTGTATCACAATCTCCCCATTGTTGTATTTGATTCCAAGGGAATTATATCAATCCCAATAATCTATTTGCTGCTTTTTAAATTAACCGTAAGAACTTCAAAAAAAAAAAAAAAAAAAAAACCGTAAGAATATTATATACTATAATAATATTAAGGAATATGTAATATATATTCTCTATTATGGAGTATTATGGTAATTTTTTTCCTTGTTCTTATTGGAAATCGGAATATTATATAAATATGCTATCACAATTATATCAGACTAAATAAGTAATCTTTTCATATTTATTCAATCCTAATAGGAGTCGAGATTACTGTAAACTAAAACCCTAATAGGAATCTGATTCTCTCTCTACCCATATAAATAAGTCTTTCCCATCGGAAAGACCATGCAAAAATTAAGAAGAACAAGAAAAAACCAACCTATTATTATTATTATTATTATTATTATTATTATTTGAAGATTGAAGATTGTTTGAAGACTCTTATTATTTGAAGACTTATTATAGAGATCTAATATCGTATGTCACGAGGTATAATGCACGGTAAATTTAGGATTTTATATTTAGTGATTACTCGTAAATATCTAATCGGTAACCTACTAACTTTAAACACTTTTACATTTTGATTTAAGAAAATAATTTAAATTTTCGAAGATAATCGAATAATCTCATTTAATGCATTTGTCAATAAATGCTTGACAGTTCAAGAATATATATAGCTTTTTACAAAGCTAATGATAATATTTTATAATTTTTAGCTGATTATTTAATTTAAAGTTTTTTTAATCACTAAACCAAACGACTTGAAACAAAAATACATCCTTATATGTTCAGATCAGTTACAGATGATGTTAAAAAATTAGAATATACGGAGTAACGTACTATCAAAATATTATTTGATAAAAGGAGTATTTTATTTATATTTTAAAATCAAAATTTGAAAGGATTTTGTATAATTTGAATACTCATATTTTGTTAGATAAAAAGATACGTGTCATAAATGTTTTTTTTAATAGCCCATACATAATTATTTTATTTATTGAAGAATTTTGCTTTACTTTGATTTGAATTTTGATAGTATAATTATAGGAATTTAATAGTGTTCATTTGTTTCCATATTGAGGTGATAGTATTTTGGAGGGAAAAAATTTCATGAGGTGTTGACACCTCAGCACTCACTATTCTCTTAGTAGTAAGAGGATGTTGTTCAAAGATTTTAAACCTTTACTAGTTTAGGTCTCGTGTAAATACACGGATTATATAGGTTGTCAAAATATTATCATTCAAATAATTTTTTTGTAAAATTTTATTTTTAGTGCATTTCTTATAAATATTTAATAGAGATAATTGAGTAATTTTTGTTACAAAACTGATTATATTTTTCCTGAATTTTTCCATGATATTTAAATAAATAAATAAATAAAATATATCACGAAACCAATATTTTGTGACACTTATATAATTATGTAGCATAATTCATAAATATCATTTTTTTAATAGTTTCCTACTTAGTTGTTTTCTTTATTAAAGTGTTTTTGATCTAATTCTCCATAATTATACAGTTTGATTTCAATTTAGATTTTATGATATATTATGAAGTTAATGGTCAATTTATTTCCATATTGAGGTAAGAATATTTTTGGAGTGAAAACTCATCACAAGCGCTTACACCTCACCATATTCCTAACCCTCTCTATTCTTTTAGTAGGAGAAGAATGTCATATTAATAATATGTTAACTGGTATAGGCCCCGTGCATAAATGCACGATATACATAAAATTAATTTGTAGCATACTAATTAAAATTTTTAAATTTAAGATATATTAATGTTTAGATTTTCCAATTATGAAAAAATAATTTCAAATTGATAATCAGGTAATGACTAAAATTAATAAATGTACGCTTAGATGAAAATATTATATCTACAAAATATATTTTTATTTATGTTATTCTCATATTTCGAAACACTTAAATCCCTTATATATATATATATATATATATATATATATATATATATATATATATAAACTTTTTTTTTATGAAATAAAAATTGGTCTATTGCCACATTTTTTATAAAAATTAATGTTTGGAGATTCAACTCCAAAAACACAAATGTTATTTAGAAAAAAGAACCGAATATATTTTTCTATTGTGAAATTAAGAATGACTAAATTATAAATTTATCGATGATTTTATCATGCAATGGGTTACCAATTTATTTTAAATTACTTTTCGTTTAACTTCCATCTTTAGAAATAATGAATTTTGGAGGGAAAATTTTAAAAAATTGTTATTCTTTTAGTATAAAGGGGATTTAACATTGTAGTGTATAAATACTCGAGTGATTGTGACCTAAATTTTACTCATTTATTTATTTGTTGGAGTAATCTCATGACGATATGTCGATATGATTACGTGATTTACTGAAACATGTTTTGACGGTATATTATTGTTTATGATCATTTAATATAAATCAATCGTTTGATAAATAATGGTGGTGATTTATGATAATTATAATTTCATATTTTTCAGTTTTAGATAAAATAATATGAAATTCTTACTGTTTAATTTTAAATAGTCATTATATCGTTCACGCATATAAAAAGTAAAAGATATAAAAATATATACACTCTTATATTGTCTTATTTAACAATCTATTCCATCCGTTCCAATAAATTGTTTGCCTATTCCATATTGGACGTCTCAATAAATTGTTTGCCTTCCTAAAATTATTATTATTATTATTATTATTATTATTATTATTATTATTATTATTATTATTATTACATTAACATGTTATCATTATCTTGATTATCGTGTTAGTTAAGATGTTATTATCATGTTACGTTAAAACAAATATCAAGTTATTATCGTGTTATGAAAGCCAATCAACTTGTGATTTACATATCTCATTTACCCTTTTTCTTAATAATCAATTATTTGTTTTTTCTTCGATGCACCAAAAAAAAAAAATATTTGTTTATTAATCGATTAAACATTATTTCAGGTATGGCTATCTGTTTACAACGTTACATGGAGCCAGATTGTGACAACAGCAAACTGATTCAGCTGTTCAAGGAAAGGTATTATCTTGCATATTTTGTTCCTTTCCTGTATTATAACTTTATAAGGGTACTTTTTTTTTTTTTTTTTTTTTTTACTTTCTACGACGTATTTGTAAAAAATAACTTTATTTTGTGATAACCCATGGACACGAGTTTTTTTTTTGTTGGAAATTCATGGTCTTTACGAGATTTTTGATTTGGGAAAGAGTAGTCAGTTAGTCACTTTCGAAACTTGTAATAAGAGTTTGCCTCGGCCATGCTTTTTGATCGACACAAGTTAAACTTTGATCGACGGTCCGAAAATGATGATTTTTTTTTTCCAAATATATTGTTAGTAATTAAGAAATATTCTGTTTGCTATAAAAATCGTCATTTTTGGAACTTGTGTCCATAAATTATCGCAAAACAAACGCACTTTACCATGTAGAATATCCCTATATTTCGAGTCACGGGTAAGGTTGTTCTATATATATATATATATATATATATATATATATATAGCACTGAAGTTTGATAACTCCTGATTTTTGCTATATTGTTTTTACTGCATTGTGAACTGTGATCCTATAGAAACGAAAAAGAACGGGAGAGGTCGACAGGAATCACACTTAGTGACGGATATGATGGTTTGGATGATGGGATAATTTTCGAGATATTGTCGTGGTTGCCAGTGAGAAGTCTGGTGCGATACAAGAGTGTATGCAAATCCTGGCATGCTATAATTTCAAGTTCGGATTTCATCTCCAAGCATTTGAAAAACTATTACAGGAACAATGACGACAACAGGGAATTTCTTATCTCGCAATATCATAAGGATCCATGTAACCTACAGGCGTATGTAATGTCTGTAGATGAAACTGAAATTGAAACGCCTCGAGTTGTTGCAGTTGAAGATATGGTCAATAGGCCTGTTAGAAGATCCCGAATCTGCGGCCCCTGTGACGGTTTATATTATATATTCGATTACTCTTATGAGTTACGCGTGTTGTGGAACCCTGCCATCAACGAGTTACGAGAGTTGCCTCCGTTAATTGATACAAGATCTGATCCTCATTCAGAGCCAACTAGTTTTGACTCTTATGGATTCGGATTTGATTCAGTGAGTCGAGATTACAAAGTCGTAGTCATTAGAAGATATCGGGATCGTGTAAACGATGACAACTATATTCCTCAATCTGTGGTTGTATACTCGTTGAATAATGATTCCTGGACGTTTTGTGGCGATTTAGACCGATTTTATTGGTTGGTTGATAATAAGTGCTACAACATGGTGAATGGATGTTATTATTGGTTATCGGAAGATCCCAACAATGTTTATGGTGGAATGAGTACATCCATCGTGTGTTTCGATTTGACAACAAACGGGTTTGAAGAAATCAAGATGCCCAATTACAAGACGCCACCCAATATGTGTATCGGGATTTACAATGATTCGTTCGCTGTTATAAGTTTCTGTTGTGACGACTATGTTTTGGAAATTTGGACAATGAGTGAAGGCATATGGAGTTTGAACTCGAGAATTGGGCCATTGCCGGAAATTTGGTCCCCTATGTCACTGGAGGGATGATTACTTAATGTTCCAATCTTATCGTCGTGAATTGGCCTTACTTTATCCGGGATCACGAGATATAAAGAAACTATCGTATAAACATTCAAAATATTCGGGATTATGTGAAGGAGTTTACGCTTTTAAGGAAAGCTTGATTTCGGTTAAGGTTGACAGATACTGTGAGACTAGTGAATCGGAGTTCGGCATCAGTAAGTTTTTCGAATCAGAATCAGAATCGGAATTAGAATACGACATCCGGAAATTATTTGGCTATGCAACAAGTGAATCCAATTCAGATTTGGGATTACAAGACTTATTTTGCACAGATATGATTGAATCTGATCCAGAATACGGAATTCAAGACTTATTTCAAGATGTTTTTTCGGATGTCGGTTTTCCTGTGAACGATGGGTGAGTCCATTCTCGGAATGGAGTTGGTTTTGATGTGACAAGGGTTCACTCTGTCAGAAACCGTAGAGTTGTTATCATCTGAATTCTTTTTCATTTTGATGAATTCTTCCAATGTAGTTGTCCTGTATTGACATGTAAAATAAACGAGCAAATGTCAACGAGTTAAGTTGGTAATAAAATCATTATGGACGTTAATCATATCTCGAATAGTTAAATACCAAACCTGTCAACATCACAAACAACCCACGTGACTCAAAAAATGCATTATTTGACAATATTTTCCCAAGATATTACTCCGTACTTGTTAAGAGTTTAAGACGTGCTATCTTAGCTGACAAAAAAAAAAAGTAAGACGATCCTACAATTAAACAGGAAGCAGAAATTAACTAGTTGAACGGGTAAAATCATTATCGACCTTAGTATAATAACTCAAATACCAATCTCGTCAACATCACAAACAACTCACGTGACTACAAATGGCGGACGACATTTCCCAAGGCATTAGCATGTATGGGATACTTGGTGTCCCGGTGGGACGAGCTTACTTTAAAACTCAGAGATGATCTTAAACGGTTACAACCTGATCGATCCAATTTGACCCGACTTGACCCGCCCGATTGCCACTCTAGCCCTGATACGAATTTTTGCGGAAATGATTTTTGTAACGATATTTGTTTTGTGTGGTTTTGTAACTAACAAAAATAACTCGCTCACTCACACTAACAATGAGATATCTGACGAATTAGACATATAATTTATCTATGATGAACGAACTCAACATCTATTGAGAATCGAACAAGTTAATATTCAAACGCATTCGAATAAAAGCGAGAATTGTATGCTAAGAAATTAAAGTAATTTGATTGAAGAACAAATAAAAATTGGTCCCATTTAAGAACAAAATAATAAGTTCTTCCATTGTAATTAAAAGTTATTAAATATGAAGATTGTCAATATATTACATGGCAATGGAAGAACTTATTTTTGAGTTCTTCTACTGTTATTGCTTCTATAGGGACAATAAAAACATCTCTCTTTGATCTTTATATTGTTTTTATCTCTATTTCACTAAAACAAAACAAACCAAGAAGTAAGAAGTCATTCCAACTTTTCCGCTTAATTTCTACCTCTACATTTCCTAAATCGAGCTTGATAAATGAAAGTTTTCTCCAATCAATCAACCATTTTTTTCCCTTCTACTTTCTAATAGACCTAAAAAACGGGTCGGCGACTCATATGACACGAGTTGGATAGAATATGGGTCGTGTCAAATACTGTCATGACTCGGGTTAGGGTTAAAATACTAGACAAATATAATTTTGGGTTATTTAACAGGAATAATACCATTGGGTGGTATTCCATAAATAAAACCAACTTTAATTAATACGGGAATAAAATCTAAGTATGAGACATATTATACGAGAATGAAATTGCCTCTTAAATGACCGGATGAAGTCGGTTTTTGTGGGTCCCATACTATTAATTAACACACATCTTCATCTTCTTCATTCCCACAAGTCCACCGCAAACTCGATTTTCCCATAACAAGACTTCAAGGTCACAAGTCTCCATGGATCAACCTACGTTTTTAATCAAACCAATTAAAAAGAATACTAATAGAAAATCCAGAATAACCCCTAAATTAAACCCGGAATAAAAAACCCCTAAATTAGTAAAGGAAACCCAGAAAAATCGATTTGGGGAAATGAAAACAATACTCACCGTTGACATTGCCGACGCAAAGGATTGAGAAATGAACTTCTCTACGACTATAAAACCCCTGAAAAATTAGTTTTCGACAATTTTAATGGTAATTATAAAGACGGGCAAGATGAATTACCTTCGAAAGTTGATAAACAAACAAAAATTTCGAAAAAAAATTACCTTCGACAAGATGAATTGAGGAAGAAAAAGATGAAGTGAAGCCTAAGATGAATTGAGGAAGGAAAAGATGGAATGAAGATGAATTTTGAAGTTAAAAAAATCCAGAATTGTATAGGGTTACAAGAAAGATCAGTATTAGTAAAATATGACAGGCGTAGGCGGTAGCAGGTGAGACAATTCTCTTCCCGTATAATATGTCTCAGGTTTTATTCCCGTATTATTTGAAGTTGGTTTTATTTATGGAATAACACCCAAAGTTGGTATTATTCCTGTTAAATAACCCTATAATTTTTGACGCCTTCATTTTTTAGATATAATATAGATCGAGTCAAATAATTCCATATATGTAATTACTCATTATTATCTTTTTAATGATTACTTTGACGTGGTGCAAAACCTTTTTGACGGCCTTGTTTTTTTTTCCGAATTGATTAATTTTATCACAAAAATATGGATTCTGAAAAATTGTGGCAATTATTTTTTACAAAAAAATTAATCGTGACAAAAACTTTGTAAAATACATTACTCCGTATCTTATTCTTTTTCTTATTTATTTTACAATTTTTGTTGATATATATCATTGGCAAAAATTTATTCTGTAATATTTCAAATGTAAAATATTCAAATATCGAATTTAGGCGTAACTTTTACCAAATTTATCCACGGATAAAAAAACTAATTAATTAATTGATTGATTAATTAATTATAATTTTAAAAAACTATATAAGATTTGGATTAAAAATTTGCGTATATTATATATTCGAGTACTATTTTGAGCAACGCGTGTTGTGGAACCCTGCCATCAACCATGCAAGCTACGAGAGTTGCATCCGTTAATTTATAAAAGTACAAAACCGGATCCTTATTTGGATTTGACTTGTCGAGATTACAAAGTCGTAGTTATTAGAGAATATCGGGATCGTGTAAACGATGACAACGTTATCCCTCAATCTGTGGTTGTATACTCGTCAAATAATGATTCATTTTGTGGTGATTTAGACCGATTTTATTGGTTGGTTAAAAATAAGTGTTACAACTTGGTGAATGGATGTTATTATTGGTTGGAATCGAAAGATACCTACATTGTTAATGGTGGGATGAGTATAGCGATCCTATGTTTCGATTTGGCAACAAACAGGTTTGAAGAGAGCAAGATACCCAAATATAAGACGCCGGCCAAGAAGTGTATCGGAATTTACAATGATTCGCTCGCCGTTATAAATTTCTATTGGACATTGATGAGTAATGGCATATGGATTTTGAACTCGAGAATGTTCGAATCTGATCACCGTGAATTGGCCCTACTTCATCCGGGATCACGAGATATAAAGAAACTATCGTATAAACATTCGGAATATTCCATATTTTGTCGTGGAGTTTACGCTTTTAAGAAAAGTTTGGGTTCGGTTCAGGGTTACAGATACTGTGAGACTAGTGAATCAAAGTCTGACGTTCGTAAGTTACTCGAATCGGAGTCGGAGTATGGCATCCGAAAATTCAGATTTCGGTATACAAGACTTATTTTGTGCAGATACAGGACCGGTCAATATAATTGAGAGACCTTGTTCTAAACACTATAATAGAAGCCCTATAATATTTGAATATATATTTCAAGTAAAAATATTTATATCCGATAGTTCGGGGAGGGTGGTTATGCTGACCTCAAAATACATTAAGCTTAGTACAAAAATATATTGAGTTAACGTTATGATTAATACAAAAATATATCGTATTCAATATAAAAATATGTTCAACATGTTATTTTTTGATAATTATATTTACAAATATACTCGTATTTCATTAGTTACGTATACAAATACTTGCAAATATAAACTTTAAGAATATGTTTTCGGATAAATTAGTTCTTAGGCAGATAATTTTTTTTCTATGTTCGTATACTTTATATCACGATTAAATTTCAAATTTCAAATATTCATGAGTATGATTTTTGTCACAATTTTTTTAAAATTTGATATTTTATAATGAAAATGAAATACAACTGAATAATAATTAATGAGTAAATATATTTACTAAGACTATTATAATTGAAACTATTTTTTGAATAGACAAATATTTGGCCAAGTTGAATTTTATTTTAGGTAGGTAGTATATCACATCGAAAAAAATTATTTTTTTTTTCCAATTAATAAATTATTTATAAGACATTGTTTTAATTTTGGACTCTTATATTGTTGGGCCCCTAATTGAACATCTCACGGGCTGCCAGCTTTGCGCAGATATGATTGAAAATATATAGGTTTGAGCTCGAAATGTCATTAGAAAAACTAGTTTTCTCAATGTTGCCGGTTCATGGGAAGGCTAAAACAAAATCAAGCCAAGTTTCTCCTCTATGCCGTTCAAGCCGTCTAAGAGTTTGTACGATTCAAGTACGTACAGAATAAGTTTGGTGGTGTTGCGGCAGTCTTCGAGAAAGACTATGGAGTCCCTGCTCTGAAAAATGGATGGCAAACCATACGTTCAGCCGTCAAGAAGGCCATCAATGGAAAGTTGCAGCCTCCCCTCGTCCTCGCCCATCCCGACGCGTCCTCGCCCATCCCGACGGCACGAGACGGGAGGTGGAAAATATTGAAGACATTGAACCTGAGATGGTATCCTACGCTACGTTTGATTATATTACCAGTATACTCACTTTTCACCGGGACTGGACCATCTAATGGACCCTAATAGTATCCCTATTCACTAAAACAAAAATCAAAGGGCAATATAGTCTTTTCAACCTTCCCGCCTAAAATCTCTCATAACTTAGTAAACTGGCTTTTTATTAAATCAGTCCAATTTTATCATATAAGGGCCCAAACAATTATGATGAGAGACTAAATAAAATATTTAACCCAAATTAATTCACTTGCTCATACTGTATAAATTAGGATAGAAATATAGAATAATTGATATGCTATAATTTAGCAAAAAAATAATTTAAATATTTGATACTTATATTAAAATATAATAATCACATCTATAAATAAAATAACAATAATTATACGGTATGCTATAAATTAGGATAGGATAACTGACTTCAAATTAGGATAGAATAACTTACTTCAAATTAGGTGAACTATAACCTGGAATTCAGTTGCGCTTTTATTTTTATAGGAATACTGGTTTATGGAGTAGATATACAAATAAGATATATACAGGTTAAAAGTTCATTGTATTTAATATATTTCCTATAATATTGGATGAGAAAATAAATATATTAATGTCATGCGGCTCACGAAACTCTATAAATAAACAAAAATTAATTAAAATACTATGTGTACACACGGGTTTTGTATTAGCTAGTTTGTATTATAAGCAGGAGTAACTTATTACTCCTATTAAAATAAATGTAAGCAGTTGTAACAATTACTCGTACAAAATAAAATACGTTAAATGAAAAGTTTACAATTTACATAAAGACCGGTTATTTAAACTGGGCCGATTTCAATTTTTACGATTTTCATGTTTTTAAAAAAACCGAATCCCCAACCACCTTACAAAACCGGTGTTGTTACTCGGTTTTGCTCGGAAAAGCATCATTTCCATTACTTTTTCTCTCCATAGTATTTTAATAAAACGGGACAAAAGATAGCGAACGGAGGAAATATTATAAATCATACCCCAGCTCATCAAAACCGATAATTATTTTGAAACGAACCTAAACCATCGAAAAATGGATGGTAATGGAGAGGAGAATTTTACATCAATCGGTAAAAATTGGTTTTCCCATCAAATTCATCATCTGCATAATAAATAAATCAAAAACAGAGTTCATCGCCTAGGTTGCTTAATTTCTCTTTTATCCAGGTAAGTAAATTATTCCCAGTTTTTTTTTTTCTATATTGTAACAGCATTATTATTATTTCAGCAATGGCTATCTGTTTAAAACGTTACATGAAGCCAGATTGTGACAGCAAACTGATTCATCTGTTCAAGGAAAGGTCGTATATCTTTGCATATCTTGTTCATTCCTTTACGGTATTTTCCGGAATATTCTACGTGGTACCAATTATTTTAATTTTCTACGATGAATGAATGAATAATGTACTCCTCAAAAATAACATGACTCATGGACACGAGTCTCAAGAACAACAATTTTTTTTTTTTAAATTCATTGTCTTTACGAGATTTTTGATTTGGGAAAAAATAGTCAGTTTCGAAACTTGTAATAAGAGTTTGGCTCACGTGGTCAGACATTTTAACTAGATTCGAAAATGATGATTTTTTATTATCCAAATATATTACTCCCTCTGGTCCCTATTTTTCGCCCTACTTTCCTTATTTGATAGGTTTTTACTTTTTGTCTCACTTCTCTACTTTCCTTTTATATCTTACCTTTTTTTTTTCTCCATATTATCCTTCTTTTTATCCTTTATTTACATGAAATGACATTGAATTTTACACTGCGCACCATCATTTCTTTACCATTTTATATTCATTTATTATTTTATGTGCAAATGTGAGCGGGGCGATAAATAATGACCGGAGGGAGTATTGTTTTCGGTACCACGTAGAATGTCCATATATTTTGAGTCACGGGGTAATGTTGTTGTGATCCTGTAGAAGCGAAAAGGAACGGGAGAGGTCGACAAGAATCACACATAGTGACGGATATGATGGTTTGGATGATGGGATAATTTTCGAGATATTGTCGTGGTTGCCAGTGAGAAGTCTGCTGCGATACAAGAGTGTATGCAAATCCTGGCACGCTATGATTTCAAGTCCGGATTTCATCTCCAAGCATTTGAAAAACTACTACAAAAACAATGACGACAACAGGGAATTTCTTATCTCGCAATATCGTCAGGATCCATCTAACCTACAGGCGTATGTAATGTCTGTAGATGAAACTGAAACGCCTCGAGTTGTTGCAGTTGAAGATATGGTGAATAGGCCGATTAAAGGATCCGAAATCTGCGGCCCTTGTAACGGTTTATATTATATATTTGGGTACTGTTATGAGCAACGCGTGTTGTGGAATCCTGCCATCAACGAGCTACGAGAGTTGCCTCCGTTAATTGATACAAAATCTGATCCTCATTTAGAGCCAACTTGTTTTGACTCTTATGGATTCGGATTTGATTCAGTGAGTCGAGATTACAAAGTCGTAGTTATTAGAAGATATTGGGATCGTGTAGACGATGACAACAATGATAATATTCCTCAATCTGTGGTTGTATACTCGTTGAATAATGATTCCTGGACGTTTTGTGGCGATTTAGACCGATTTTATAAGTTGGTTGAAAATAAGTGCTACAACTTGGTGAACGGGTGTTATTATTGGTTGGAATCGGAAGATCCCAACAATGTTATTGATGGAATGAGTACATCGATCATCTGTTTTGATTTGGCAACAAACGGGTTTGAAGAGATCAAGATGCCCAAATACAAGACGCCGGCCAATATGTGTATCGGGATGTACAATGATTCGTTCGCTGTTATAAGTTTCTGTCGTGACGACTATGTTTTGGAAATTTGGACATTGATGAGTGAAGGCATGTGGAGTTTGAACTCGAGAATCGGGCCGTTGCTGGAAATTTTGTTTCCTATCGGTCACTGGAGGGATGATTACTTAATGTTCCAATCTTATCGCCATGAATTGGCCTTACTTCATCCTGGATCACAAGGAAAGCTTGGTTTCGATTCAGGGTTACAAATACTGTGAGACTAGATATTGGGAGACTAGCGAATCAGAGTCCGGCATTCGTAAGTCACTAGAATCGGAATCGGAATCGGAGTACGGCATCCGAAAATTATTTGGCTATTCGACAAGCGAATCCGATTCAGATTTGGGAATACAAGACTTATTTTGCGTAGATTTGATTGAATCCGATCCGGAATATGGAATTCAAGAATTATTTCATCTTGAAGGCTAGGTAAGAACAGTGTGTCCCATTACATTGTGTCACTCCATTTATATCATCTGACACACCGTCAATTCTACAAATAAAATATCCAATAAGTACTCCGTATTATTATATATGGAGTGACGCACAAAATGAAGTACAAAAATGAGACAGATGATCGAAAACTTTGTACTAGTATACTAGAATTTCAAGTGCCTAAGTTAAAACATTTTTTTTTCTGAGCTATTTTCATTATTTCATTAATAATTATAGTTAATTACTCTCTCGTTAAGAACTCATTTAATATTAATGTCCCTTTCCATATTCCATCACATTAAACCGCTAAAATTTTCTAAGTTATAAAATTCCTATTCCTTGCATACTGTATAAATATTCTCGAGTTATATGTCATTTTTTCGTCTCTATTTGAGAACAATTATATGGTAATTCTATGATATTATGATGTCTTTGTTTTATAAGCATTTATATGTATTTGGTGCCTTCGTCTAACTATGTTTTACTCTTTAATGGAGTTGACACTTTGATATCACTTATAATTCTTCATGTTAAAACTTTGCAATGTATCTAATCTATGTTTTAAGTTTCGTTAAATTTATTTAACTTATTACCGATAATATAGTTCATCAAGTGAGGTAGATTTAACGGATTAGTTGGATCCAATCTTTACATGTTTTATTTGTTTTTTATCGACTTAATTTTATCAAGGTGTAAAGTGGATGCAGGAACTGATATTATAGGAGACTTCAGACTAAGAGTAGATTGGAGAGTGCATTTACGAGGAGAAAGTCGAGCAAGTTTCCAAGTCAAGTTATTTTTCCACTAAATCAGAAGTTTTGGATAGAGAAAACAATGTCCTCCATTTCACCTTCTTTCCTTTCTTTTTCCTTCTCAATTTAATATCTCAAACACACATTTTGTCTTTCCAGAATACTAAACATAAATCAGTTAATGTATGATTACGATAGACATCTTTTGAGATTTGTTTTTAAATTACAATGAATCACGGTCTCTTAGTTCAATCGACTTAGTTATAGGATAGGTTCTCAAAACAAAGGAATTATCGAAGTTGTTACTCAATTTATAACGACTTGTTCATAAATCGGTTCCCTGGACACATAGAATTACAACTGCTGACATTTATTTATTTTAATACTGTAATATATAGGAGCACATACTCTTGTAATAACGAAGGCATAATAGGAGTAGTCGTCACAGATATAATAGTAGTCGTAGTAGTGGATGGTTGTCCATTAGATGGTTTGGGTTTAGTTCTTGAGGGTCTATATCATTTCGTTTACATTGGGCTTGTGTGGTAAGTCCATGTAAAAGGTACTCGTTTACTTCACGAATTTCAGGATGCCGATGTTGGGTTTAATTTCGTCAACACTTTCCACCTGCCATCTCGAACCGTTACGATGGGCTAGGACGACGGGAGGCTTTAACATTCTCCTGACGGCTTGCTTGACGGCCGTGCTGATTGTATCCCATTCATTCTCCAGAGCCTTGACTAAATAGTCGACGCCGCCCGTATTGGCTTCCACAACACCGCCGAATTTCTTCTGCAGGTATTTGAACCGTGCAGCCTCTGAGAATGCTTGGGTGGCATATAGGAGAAACTTTGCTTGATTTTTGGGTTGAGGCTCACGTCCAGAAACCGCCCTCATGGAAAATATTAATTTTTCCAATGACATTTGGAGCTCAGGCCTTTTAAGCCCGGATGTGTTTTCCAGGGGAACATACCCAGACTCAAAGGAAAGCATACTCTTTGCAAAAGGTACGCGCGTAGGGAATATGGACGGTTCAATGTCTTTGAAATCAGAAAAGAAGAAGGCCTTACGGAGGTGCGGGTCAGCGTAGGCAACTACGTATAAATCCGTCTTTCGGATTGCAAGGGACACTGATATTCTATCACGTCCCCTCGTTGCAAACAGCCGGACTTCAATGAACTGAGTGGGTTGGGAGGGTGCTACCATTATTGGAATGTCATGGTAAAAGTGATTTCCTTGCACAGATTTGCGTATCCGTGTGATAACGTCATTGTAGGCTCTCTCGACTGCTAGTATTGTTAGGTCGAGATTGATTGGGATTGGGAGGGTGTTTGACAAGAGGCTATTTGGGTCTGTGGTGGAAGAATTAAAAATGAGATTTGGGCTGTTAATTGCATTATCTTCACGAGAGAGGCCGGAAAATAGTACAAGTATTAAGAAAAAGTGTAATAAGCCTAAGGGATTGATCATTGTTGCCATATATAATGGCAGTGATTGGGGATCAGTGAGGACAATATAATGGAGTGATTATTAAGCAGTGATGAGGAATGTACTGTGGAGTATGAATTAGTGAAGATGATATCTCCACTATTTATAGGAGAGTTGAGATGTCTACGGTACTCGTATTTGTTTAACAACTATCTGTGTTCTTCTTAAAATAATCCAAACTATACGTAATCTCATTTTAATATGAACTATGACTTGCTACGCATTCATTAATCTCGTTTTGTTATGTATGAAATTATGACTTGCTATTACAGGTCATAGTGACTTGTTGTAACTTTCTAGGGTTTTATTAGCTCCGTTGCAGTAATCGTGAAAGTCAAAATAACAATAAAAACATCTTTTTTTCATAGCTAAGACTAAATGAAAAAAAAATGGAAGATGAATTTTCAGTTTTTTTTTTTTAAAATGGCCGAAAATGAACCCGAAATGTAAATTAGAAGAAGAAAAGTTAGAGAAAGAGTTGAATAAGGGAGGTTCAACAGGTAGCCGGTCACTCATAGCAAAGCGAGGTTAATGAAGACATAGTTCGTATTAAAATGAGATTACAGTATTAATCTAAGAAGCACACGCATAATTGTTATTATTCTTATAAAATAAACCAAATATTTATTCATATTTCACTCCTCGTATGTTTTGTAAGCACGTAATAATGGGTAATAAGCATAATTTAATGTACGTACGTAGTTGCCGCATGGATATCCTTATATTTAGTATTCTATAACACAAATTAAACGTTATGACGGATCAAATATTTAGTACGTAAATTCTTGTTTGAAATGGAAATATGCGTCTTAAACTTATGACGGATCAAATATTTAGGATACGAAAAATCCGTACAAGACACCGGCCAAGAAGTGTATCGGGATTTACAATGATTTGCTCGCTGTTATAAGTTTCTGTTTTGACGACTATATTTTGGAAATTTGGACATTGATGAGGGAAGGCATATGGGGTTTGAACTCGAGAATCGGGCCGTTGCTCGAAATTTGGTCCCCTATTGGTCACTGGAGGGACAATTACTTAATGTTCGAATCTGATCACCGTGAATTGGCCTTACTTCATCCCGGATCACAAGATATAAAAAGAAACTATCGTATGAGCATTCGGGATCGTGTCATGGAGTTTACGCTTTTAAGGAAAGCTTGGTTTCGGTTAAGGTTGACAGATGTTGTGAGACTACTGAATCGGAGTTCGACATTCGCAAGTTATTCAATTCGCAATCTGAATCGGAACCTTTGGATTTGAACGGAGATAGTATCGAACTTTGTAATGAAAGTATATGACCCACAAACCCACATAGAGTCCTACTATGCGTGCCGTTCCTATTCGATTTTTCACCTATTTCGGCACGCGTTTCCGTGTTATTTTATTAATCCTATTTCGGCACGCGTTTCCGTGTTATTTTATTAATTTTAGGAGTCGGATGACGTTATTTTATTTCTCCCATAAGTGTCACTCGGGTATTCTTTTGTTGTTCTGCAGATAATCGAGACCGAGTAGTTAAAAGAGCTCAAAATTACGTCAAAAATAGTTAAAGCTCTAAAACCAATTCGTTGTACGAAAATCAAGAGAAGATAAAGCTAAGCCCAAATGAGAAGACTCATGCTAAAGTGCAAGCAAAGCAAACCAGACAAGTCTGTAGACTAAGAAAGTGCAGTAAAGCCTTCTGTTTTACGTAGTGTCGATGTTCTTTAACTCATTTTAACTGATTATTTGGAAATCATCGTATGTATGCATTATAATCGAGTCTAATTTAGGATTATTTTGATTACGGTGACGCGACTAACCCATATCACCTACTGAATTAAATAATTGATCAATGGGTGAACTGAATTTCTGGTAGCCCATGACTATTGGCAATTGGTAATAATACTACAACTCCTACAAGGTACTTTCATGATGTATGTTTATGCCACTTTGATATGGGATTATGGGAATGTTAATTTTCATGTTTGATCCAAAAGAGGGTTTATTTTTGACACTATTATCTTCCTCTCCATTACCTACCTTTAATCGGGACATCGGGTCTGGATTTTACCCGTTGTACATCCATTATACACTAATATATTCGTAGTATTCCATATTTCTCACACTCATCACCATCCATTACTTAATGTGTTAGATTGTTTCGATATAACATTTGGTGCGTTTGGTTGATCAAATTTGGGTATAAGGTATGAGTTTGTAATCATCTAAACCCATACCTTGTGCTTGTTTGCGAAAAAAATCTGTTTTCATACTCATACCTCAAACTCATGTTCCCAAATCCAAACCCCTCTTTGGGTATGAGATTGACATCGATGGAAATCAATTTATAAAAAAAAATGATACTTGTTTGAAATGTTATAAAAAAAATATTTGATTAAAGCATAAATGCATAATATACCTGAAATTAATTAAATTATTAATAAAATAAATACGGTAATTTAAATGTTTTTTTTTCCAAAGATTATTGACACTAGTGAAGTATTAACCCGATAACAACTAAAATCGAAACAAACACAAGGTATGAAGAATCAAGTTCCAACCCCATACTACCTTGATATGATTTCTCATGTGTATTTCTTTTATGTTTGTATACTCTTTTATGTTAAACGTACCTATTTTTATTAGTTTTGGTACCATTGTTAGTAATGGTCTCTCAATAAACTTAAGAAAGACCGGCTCTCAGTAGACCTCCTCTTATATATGGAGTGACGCACAGAATGAAGTACAAAAATGAGACAGACGATCAGTATCGGAAACTTTGTACTAGTATACTAGAATTTCAAGTGCCCAAGTTAAAACAAATTTTTTTTTTCTGAACTATTTTCATTATTTCATTAATAATTATTGTTACGGAGTATTTCACAGTTTGAAATCGTTATGGTCTTATGGACAAACCATGGTCCCATTGTCTATATGACATCCAGTTTGCTGCAAAGCCGACTTGAAGAACCCGCCTCCATCGATCCTCGAGTCTAGACAAGGTGGCGCGAATTCTAGTATAATGTCTCGTAGGGTGATCACTCCTAAAACTCGTCGTGACTCATCGACTAGGAAGTTGGTTTGGGTGTTAGTCTCCGCCATTTTCAACATCACGTTTTTTAGGATGTCGGTTTTCCTGTGGACGATGGGTGAGTCCATTCTCGGAATAGACTCGGTTTTGATGCCACAAGTGTTCATTTTGATGAATTCTTCCAATGTAGTTTTCCTGAGCAGATGTCAACTAGTTAAACTGGTAATAAAATCATTACTGACCTTAATCATAACTCGAATACCAAACCCGTTAACATAAAAAACGACCCACATGTCTCGAAAATCCATGAATTGACGATAATAAATCTTGATTGTCGACTTGTCGTAGATTAATTAGGATTTAATTTGCATATTACTCGTATTTGTTAATTACGTTTATTAAATTGTATTAAGTTGTTAATTAATTAACTGTTTAAAAGCGGAGGCGTAACAATAATCGAAAAAACGGTTTTATTATCGAGTTCTAATAAACCGATACTCTACAAAATGTAAATGTGATAATATTTCGAGAATTAATTGCAAAGGAGAACTCGTCATTTTGCGTAATTCCATATATTAACTATATAAGAAGTCGGTTTTGGTTCATTACGATAATCGAAAAAGACAGTTTTATTATCGAGTTTTAATAAATCGATAATCTATAAAATGTAAAAGTAATATTATTTCGAGAATAAATAGCAAGGACAAAGTCGTCATTTTACGTAATTAATGCCGACGGTAAGAAGTAAAACGCCGACGGTAAAGAGTACTCCCCCTGCCATCAACAATGCAAGCTACGAGAGTTGCCTCCGTTAATTTATAAAAGTACAAAACCCGATCCTCGTTTTGAGGAGAGTGGCTTTGAGTCTTATGGATTTGGATTTGACTTGTCGAGATTACAAAGTCGTAGTTATTAGAGAATATCGGGATCGTGTAAACGATGACAGCGTTATCCCTCAATCTGTGGTTGTATACTCGTCAAATATTGATTCGTTTTGTGGTGATTTAGACCGATTTTATTGGTGGGTTAAAAATAAGTGTTACAACTTGGTGTGGTTTGGATGTGGTGGTGGGCTTTCATCCATTTCCATGAGTTTTTTTAGATTTATGATAATAATATTAATAATATTAATAATAATAATGAAGACTCTAGATCAGGTTTGCGTTGGCCTCACTTTGGAGTCCTGCTCTTTGGTTGCTAAGGGTACGAATATGGGTGAGGGGTGGTCTCACTTCCGCTGGTTGGTTGGCTTCTTCCTTTGGATCAATGGTCTTTTGTTCGGCTGGTTCAATCTCTAAGATGCAGGAGTTTCATCTCCATCTAGGACTGGTCTTTTGACCTGTTTTTCCCCGTTTTCTTTCTACGTTCTTGTGGCGTAAGTGCAGCTTGTTATTGTTACTTTTTCGTTCAGAGGAGTATGAAATCTTTTGGAATGATCAACCAAGAAGGTGTGAAGTGTGCTAAAGCTCATACCCATTCTTCTACTCATGGCCAACACGCTGTTCTCGGGCATTGTAATCTAATGTCTTTTAGTCTACTATCAGAATATTTTATCTTTACGTTTAACTATGTTGTAATTCGATTCCTAAACAATACAGAGCGGACCTTAATGGTCAATGCTCTTAAATTGTTTTAGGATGGATTTGTTGTACCGTTGACAAAAAAAAAAAAAAAAAAAAAAAAAACTTGGTGGACGTTATTATTGGTTGGAATCGAAAGATCCCTACATTGTTAATGGTGGAATGAGTATAGCGATCCTATGTTTCTATTTGGCAACAAACGGGTTTGAAGAGAGCAAGATACCCAAATATAAGACGCCGGCCAAGAAGTGTATCGGAATTTACAATGATTCGCTCGCCGTTATAAGTTTCTATTGGACATTGATGAGTAATGGCATATGGAGTTTGAACTCGAGAATGTTCGAATCTGATCACCGTGAATTGGCCTTACTTCATCCGGGATCACGAGATATAAAGAAACTATCGTATAAACATTCAGAATATTCCATATTTTGTCGTGGAGTTTACGCTTTTAAGGAAAGCTTGGGTTCGGTTCAGGGTTACAGATACTGTGAGACTAGTGAATCAGAGTCTGACATTCGTAAGTTACTCGAATCGGAGTCGGAATCGGAATCGGAGTATGGCATCCGAAAATTCAGATTTCGGAATACAAGACTTATTTTGTGCAGATACAGGGCCAATCAATATAATTGAGAGACCTTGTTCTAAACATTATAATAGAGGCCCTATAAATATTCGAATATATACTTCAAAAATATTTATATCCGATAGTTCGGGGAGGGTGGTTATCCTTATCTCAAAATATATTAGGCTTAGTACAAAAATATATCGAGTTAACGTCATGATTAATACAAAAATATATTGTACTTGTATTCAATATAAAAATATGTTCAACGTTATTTTTTGATAATTATATTTACAAATATACTCGTATTTCATTTGTCACGTATACAAATACTTGCAGATATAAACTTTAAGAATATGTTTTCGGATAAATTAGTTCTTAGGTAGATAAAACATTTTTCTATGTTCGTATACTTTATATCACGATTAAATTTCAAATTTCAAATATTCATGAGTATGATTTTTGTCACAATTTTTTTATAAATGTGATATTTTATAATGAAAATGCAACACAACTGAATACGGAGTAATAATTAATGAGTAAGTATATTTACTAAGACTATTATAACTGAAACTATTTTTTGAATAGACAAATATTTGGCTAAGTCGAATTTTATTTTAGGTAGGTAGTATATGACATCGGAAAAAATTAATTTTTTTTCCAATTAATAAATTATTTATAAGACATTGTTTTAATTTTGGACTCTATATCGTTGGGCCCGGTTCTGAGAATCTAATTGAACATCTCACGGGCCAGCTCTGTGCAGATATGATTGAAAATATATAGGTTTGAGCTCGAAATGTTATTAGAAAAACTAGTTTTCTCAATGTTGCCGGTTCATGGGAAGGCTAAAACCGACAACAAAAATCAAGCCAAGTTTTTCCTCTATGTCGTTCAAGCCGTCTCAGAGTCTGTACGATTCAAGTACGTACAGAATAAGTTTGGTGGTGTTGCGACAGTCTTTGAGAAAGACTATGGAGTCCCTGCTCTGGAAAATGGATAGTAAACCATAAGTTCAGCCGTCAAGAAGGCCATCAATGGAAAGCTGCAGCCTCCCCTCGTCCTCGCCCATCCTGACGGCACAAGACGGGAGGTGGAAAACGTTGAACACATTAAACCTGAGATTGGTATCCTACACTACATTTGATTATATTACCAGTATATTCACTTTTTACCTGGACTGGACCATCTAAGGGACCCTAATAGTATCTCTATTCACTAAAACAAAAATCAAAGGGCGATATAGTCTTTTCAACTTTCCCAACAAAAATCAAAGGGCAATATAGTCTTTTCAACTTTCCCGCCTAAAATCTCTCATAACATAGTAAACTGGGCTTCTTATTAAATCAGTCCAATTTTATCATATAAGGGCCCAAACAATTATGATGAGAGATTAAATAACATATCTAA
The DNA here is from genome assembly GCA_958450325.1 of Agrostemma githago. NCBI lineage: Eukaryota > Viridiplantae > Streptophyta > Magnoliopsida > Caryophyllales > Caryophyllaceae > Agrostemma > Agrostemma githago. The sequence goes on along the minus strand of OY288239.1, from coordinate 88,276,199 downwards.
CCCAAATAATTCACTTGCTCATACGGTATAAATTAGGATATACTCCCTCCATTCATTACCAATTGTCACTATTCACTTTTGCACCAATTTTAAGAAAGTAATAAAAAATGAATAAAATAACAAGAGTGTGGACCAACACACCACACTTGTCCTAATAGTAGTGGACCAAAATGAAGTATGTGGGTCATAGTAGTGGTATATGGTGTAAATAAAGTAAGATAGTGAGGGCAAATTTGTCATAATAATTGCCAAAAAAGGAAAGGTGATAAGTGGATTTGAATGGACCAAAAAGGAATAAGTGAAGAGTGGGGTTGAATGGAGGGAGTAATAATTTATATGCTATAATTTAACAAAAAATTAATTTAAATATTTGATACTTATATTAAAATATAATAATCACATCTATAAATAAAATAACAATAATTATACGGGTATGCTATAAATTAGAATAGGATAACTGACTTCAAATTATGATAGAATAACTGACTTCAAATTAGGATAGGATAATTTGGAATTCAGTTGCGCTTATACTTTTATAGGAATACTGTTTTATGGAGTAGATATACAAATAAGATATATACAAGTTAAAAGTTCATTGTATTTAAGATATTTCCTATAATATTGGATGAGAAAATAAATATATTTCTGTCATGCGGCTCACGAAACTCTATAAATAAACAAAAATTAATTAAAAAATCGTACGTACATACGGGTTTTGTACTACTAGTTTGTTATAAGCAGGAGTAACTTACTACTCCTATTAAAATAAATGTAAGCAGTTGTAAGAATTACTCGTACAAAATAAAATACCTTAAATGAAAAGTTTACAATTTACATAAAGACAGGTTTAAACAGGGCCGATTTCAATTTTTACAATTTTCATGTTTTTAAAAAAAAGCGAATCCCCAACCTCCTTACAAAACCGGTGTTGTTACTCGGTTTTGCTCGGAAAAACATTCTCTCCATTACTTTTTATGTCCATATCTAATACAACAATATATTGATAATAGCGAACCGAGGAAATATCATTAATCATACTCCAGCTCATCAAAACCGATAATTATTTTGAAACGAACCTAAACCATCGAAAAATGGATGGTAATGGAGAGGAGAATTTTACATCAATCGGTAAAAATTGGTTTTCCCATCAAATTCATCATCTGCATAATAAATAAATCAAAAACAGAGTTCATCGCCTAGGTTGCTTAATTTCTCTTTTATCCAGGTAAGTAAATTATTCCCAGTTTTTTTTTTTTCTATATTGTAACAGCATTATTATTATTTCAGCAATGGCTATCTGTTTAAAACGTTACATGAAGCCAGATTGTGACAGCAAACTGATTCATCTGTTCAAGGAAAGGTCGTATATCTTTGCATATCTTGTTCATTCCTTTACGTTATTTTACGGAATATTCTACGTGGTACCAATTATTTTAATTTTCTACGATGAATGAATGAATAATGTACTCCTCAAAAATAACATAACTCATGGACACGAGTCTCAAGAACAACGTTTTTTTTTTTTTTTTTTTAAATTCATTGTCTTTAATTACGAGATTTTTGATTTGGGAAAAAATAGTCAGTTTCGAAACTTGTAATAAGAGTTTGGCTCGCGCGGTCAGACTTTTTAACTAGATCCGAAAATGATGATTTTTTTTCCCAAATATATTGTTTTCGGAACTTGTGTTCATAAATTATGGCAAAACAAAGGCAGGGTACCAGGTAGAATATCCATATATTTTGAGTCACTGGGTAATGTTGTTGTAATCCTGTAGAAGCGAAAAGGAACGGGAGAGGTCGACAGGAATCACACTTAGTGACGGATATGATGGTTTGGATGATGGGGTAATTGTCGAGATATTGTCGTGGTTGCCAGTGAGAAGTCTGGTGCGATACAAGAGTGTATGCAAATCCTGGCATGCTATGATTTCAAGTTCGGATTTCATCTCCAAGCATTTGAAAAACTACTGCAGGAACAATGACGACAACAGGGAATTTCTTATCTCGCAATATCATAGGGATCCATGTAACCTACAGGCGTATGTAATGTTTGTAGATGAAACTGAAACTGAAACGCCTCGAGTTGTTGCAGTTGAAGATATGGTCAATAGGCCTGTTAGAAGATCCCGAATCTGCGGCCCCTGTGACGGTTTATATTATATATTCGATTACTCTTATGAGCTACGTGTGTTGTGGAATCCTGCCATGAACGAGCTACGAGAGTTGCCTCCGTTAATTGATACAAGATCTGATCCTCATTCAGAGCCAACTAGTTTTGACTCTTATGGATTCGGATTTGATTCAGTGAGTCGAGATTACAAAGTCGTAGTTATTAGAGGATATCGGGATCGTGTAGACGATGACAACGATATTCCTCAATCTGTGGTTGTATACTCGTTGAATAATGATTCCTGGACGTTTTGTGGCGATTTAGACCGATTTTTTTGGTTGGTTGATAATAAGTGCTACAACATGGTGAATGGATGTTATTATTGGTTATCGGAAGATCGCAACAATGTTAATGATGCAATGAGTAAGTCGATCATCTGTTTCGATTTGGCAACAAACGGGTTTGAAGAGATCAAGATGCCCAAATACAAGACGCCAGCCAATATGTGTATCGGGATTTACAATGATTCGCTCGCTGTTATAAGTTTCTGTTGTGACGACTATGTTTTGGAAATTTGGACATTGATGAGTGAAGGCATATGGAATTTGAACTCGAGAATCGGGCCGTTGCTAGAAATTTGGGATCCTATCGGTCATTGGAGGGATGATTACTTAATGTTTGTATCTTATCACGGTGAATGGGCCTTACTTCGTCCGGGATCACGAGATATAAAGAAACTATCGTATAAACCTTCAGAATATATTGCATCATGTGAAGGAGTATACGCTTTTAAGGAAAGCTTGATTTCGGTTAAGGTTGACAGATACTGTGAGACTAGTGAATTGGAGTTCGGCATCAGTAAGTTCAGAATATGGGAATTATAATAAAAAAATGTTGTTATCAAGTTTTAAACAACGTTTCTATGGCTTTACAAAATGTTAATTTTAATTTGTTAGTTAGTTTGTTGGGTTAGTGAGGTGAAAAGAACGTGCTTGAGACGTTAGTTTAATTAAGTGTTGGAAACAACACACTTTGTACTTAATTAAGTGTTGGAAACAACACACTTTGCACTTAATTAAGTGTTCGAAACAGCACACTTTACACTCTGCACTTAGTTAAGTGTTGGAAACAACACACTTTGCATTTTATGTTAACCCCTGACATGTTCATTTTCTAATACTTTGACCCACTTGTATCAACTTCTCTCCAATTTTTATTTTTTATTCTTATTCCTTAAGAAACGTATATAAAGTATATAAGAAAAACAATAATAAATGGGGGGAGTACAACAATGGACAAATAGTGATACAACTAGAAAAAAAAAGCAGAAAGAAAATAATTAAAAATCTGAAAATTATAATAAAAGATGTTGATATCGAAGTTTTAAACAACTCTTCTAGTTTCTATATCTTTACAAAAATGTTACTTTTAATTAGTTAGTTAGTTAGTTGGGTTAGTGAGGTGAAAAGAAAGTGTTTGAGACGTTTGGTTTAATTAGATGTGGTAAACAACTCACTTTGCATTAACATTTGGGTTTTTCTACACGGTACCCCTGAACTTTTCACTTTTCTACCTGGTACCCCTACTATTTTTACATGTCTACATGGTACCCTTTTACTTTATTATAAACATCGCTGGTACCCCTAGAATTTATTATTACCTTATTGGTACCCTTAAACTTTTTCTTCCGTCAAACTTTGGCACTAAACTACCTTTTTTTTTGTTCAAAATTAAAACTTAAACGTTATTTAACATGCCTAATTAATCTAAAATTGAACTTAAACTAACATTCTTGTATGTTTTCGCAGTTATGCACCAAATCTAAAATGAGTATATTTTTGATGTTATATTGCCAAATCAACTGATAACATTTAATTTAAGCTCAATTACTTGTTAATTATTTAAGTTAAATGGTATTGAAGTCTTTATTTAAGCTACAAACACAATTTAACTACAAAATATGATGAAAAAAACCTTTAAGGGTACCAATTAAATTAATAGTAAAGTTCAAGGGTACCATGTATACACATAGAAAGAGCAGGGGTACCACGTAGAAAAGTGAAAAGTTCAGGAACGCCATGTAGAAAAACCCTTAACATTTTAGGTTATAAAACGAGGAATTTGACAAATGTATTCATTCACACTGACATTCAATGACGACAACCAAGATCAACTCCTTCATCACCTCATTATTGTTAGGCTTCTTCTTAATAGTACTATTTTCTTGTCCATCCCTATGTCATGAAGATGCAAATAATAACAACCCAAATAACTTTTATTCTAATTCTACTACAAACATCCTCACAATCGATCTTGGTCACCTAACAGCACCAGCGAAAGCCAAAGACGTTGGCAAACAGATAAGCCAAGACAGAGGAATATACAATGGCGTTATCGAACAAATACGCCAGTCAGTGCGAGGGGAAATATATTACAATGGCATTCCAATGATTGCACAACGCACCAGACCACCTCAATACACTGTAGTCAGTCTGGTTGGATTGAGGGGAGATGAACAAATAGCGTTGTCCATTGCAATTCAAAACTCGGATTTGTACACCGTTGCTTATGCTGACCCGAAACTCCACAAGGCATTCTTCTTTAAGGATGAAAAGTTCAAAGACATTCAAGCATCCATATTCCCTACCACGGACGTACCTTTTGCGAAGGTGGTGCTTCCCTTTTTATCCTCCTATCCTAGCCTAGAAGACAATGCCAAAACACGTAGGTTTGAGCTCGAAATGTCATTAGAAAAACTAGTTTTCTCAATGTTGCCGGTTCATGGGAAGGCTAAAACCGACGGCAAAAATCAAGCCAAGTTTCTGCTCTATGCCGTTCAAGCCGTCTCAGAGTCTGTACGATTCAAGTACGTACAGAAGAAGTTTGGTGGGGTTGCGACAGTCTTTGAGAAAGACTACGGAGTCCCTGCTGTGGAAAATGAATGGAAAACCATAAGTAAAGCGGTCAAGGATGCCATCAATGGAAAGCTGCAGCCTCCCCTCGTCCTCGCCCATCCTGATGGCACGAAACGGGAGGTGGAAAACGTTAAAGACATTAAACCTGAGATCGGTATCCTACAATATGTTTGATTATATTACCAGTATACTCACTCTTTACCTGGACTTGAGACCATCCACTACTCTTAGTATTTGTGTTATTGTATTACTGTGTTATAAGCAGGAGTAACTTATTACTCCTATTAAATAAATGTAATCAGTTGTAAGTTTGTAACAATTACAAAATAAAATACGTTAAACGAAAAGTTTACAATTTACATAAACACCGGTTTAAACTGGGCCGATTTCAATTTTTACGATTTTCGTGTTTTTAAAAAAAACTGAATCCCCAACCGCAATGAGAAAACCGGTTATTATTGGTTGGAATCGAAAGATCCCCACAATGTTAATGATGGAATGAGTACATCGATCATCTGTTTCGATTTGGCAACAAACGCGTTTGAAGAGATCAAGATGCCCGCCAATATGTGTATCGGGATGTACAATGATTCGTTCGCTGTTATAAGTTTCTGTCGTGACGACTATGTTTTGGAAATTTGGACATTGATGAGTGAACGCGTATGGAGTTTGAACTCGAGAATCGGGCCGTTGCTTGAAATTTGGTCCCCTAGTGGTCATTGGAGGGACGATTACTTAATGTTCGAATATGATCACCGTGAATTGGCCTTACTTCATCCCGGATCACAAGATATAAAGAAACTATCGTATGAACATTCGGGATCGTGTCATGGAGTTTACGCTTTTAAGGAAAGCTTGGTTTCGGTTAAGGCTACTGAATCGGAGTTCGACATTAGCAAGTTATTCAATTCGGAATCAGAATCGGAATCAGAGTACAGCATCCGGGAATATAAACGATTCTCTTAAACTATGAATATGGTTCGAAAAGCGTACCCTTTGGACTTGAACGGAGGTAGTATCGGACTTTGTAATGAAAGTATAACTAACCCACATAGAGTCCTACTAAATTGAATGATTGATCAATGGGTGAACTGAATTTCTGGTAGCCCATGACTTTTGGCAATTGGTAATAATACAAGCTAGTATGATAAATTTTTATGCCATTTTCATGTAAAAGATATGGGAATGTTAATTTTCATGTTTGATCCAAAAGTGTGTTTATTTTTGTCGAGATAGGATCTTAGAGCATCCCCATCCATGGAGAAAAATGTTTCCTCCATCCATGGAGAAACCATTCTTCGTGGAGAATAGAAGATATTCATTCTTTCAAACGAATGGAGTGGAGAATGAAAATCGTGGGTCCCCATAATAAAAATATTAATATTAAAATAAATTAAAGTGATGTGTAAATGAATTAATGGATTAATGAAATGTGTTGGGACCCACAGGAGAATAAAAACTTCATTCTTAGATGGAGCAATTCTTTTATGTTAATAGGAGAAAGTAATGAGGTGGATGAGGTGGGTCGCATCCAAGAATGATTTTGGTGGGGTTGCGACAGTCTTTGAGAAAGACTATGGAGTCCCTGCTCTGGGTCAATTTCAATTTTTACGATTTTCATGTTTTTAAAAAAAAAAACCAAATCCCTAACCACCTTACAAAACCGGTGTTGTTACCCGGTTTTGCTCGGAAAAACATCTTCTCCATTACCTTTTCTCTCCATTACTCTCCATTACCCGATTTTCATTTCTTTAATATTATATACTCCCTCCGTCCCATAATGATTGTCCCATTTACTTTTGCACAATAATTAAGAAAATTGTGTAATGATGGGTATATATGCAATTATGACTACTTTATAGGATGATGTGTGAGGTGGTGTGGGTTAATGGAATGGCAAAATGGTAAATACTTTGTCGCAGTAGGGACAAAGTTGTAAAAATGAATAGACTAAAAAGGAAAGTTAAGAAATGAGACAATCTTTAAGAACCTACCCAAAAAGGAATACAGGACAATCTTAGTGAGACGGAGGGAGTATATTTTTCTTATTTTTTGTGCATAAAGCAATGGGGCAATAAATTATGGAAGGAGGGAGTACAACAATATATAGATACTCCCTCCGTCCCACTAAGATTGTTCCGTATTCGTTTTTTGGTAGGTTATTAAAGATTGTCCCATTTCTCTATTTTCTTTTTTTGTCCATTTTTTTTTACAACTTCGCCCCTACCAAGTCAAAGTATTTACTAGTATTTGTCATTCATTAACTCACATCACCCCATAAGACACTATGTCTCACCCTGTAAAAGGAGTCATCATTGTCTACATACTCAATCATCACACCAATTTTTTAGTTATTGTGCAAAAGTTTACGTGACAATCAGTTTGGGACGGAGGTTTTATATTTTAATAAAACGGGACAAAAGATATATAGTGAACCGAGGAAATATCATTAATCATACTCCACCTCATCAAAACCGATAATCATTTTGAAACGAACCTCAACCATCGAAAAATGGATGGTAATGGAGAGGAGAATTTACATCAATCGGTAAAAATTGGTTTTCCCATCAAATTCATCATCTGCATAATAAATAAATCAAAAACAGAGTTCATCGCCTAGGTTGCTTAATTTCTCTTTTATCCAGGTAAGTAAATTATTCCCAGTTTTTTTTTTTTTTTTTTTTTTCTATATTGTAACAGCATTATTATTATTTCAGCAATGGCTATCTGTTTAAAACGTTACATGAAGCCAGATTGTGACAGCAAACTGATTCATCTGTTCAAGGAAAGGTCGTATATCTTTGCATATCTTGTTCATTCCTTTACGTTATTTTACGGAATATTCTACGTGGTACCAATTATTTTAATTTTCTACGATGAATGAATGAATAATGTACTCCTCAAAAATAACATAACTCATGGACACGAGTCTCAAGAACAACTTTTTTTTTTTTTTTTTTGTAAATTCATTGTCTTTACGAGATTTTTGATTTGGGAAAAAATAGTCAGTTTCGAAACTTGTAATAAGAGTTTGGCTCGCGCGGTCAGACTTTTTAACTAGATCCGAAAATGATGATTTTTTTTCCCAAATATATTGTTTTCGGAACTTGTGTTCATAAATTATGGCAAAACAAAGGCAGGGTACCAGGTAGAATATCCATATATTTTGAGTCACTGGGTAATGTTGTTGTAATCCTGTAGAAGCGAAAAGGAACGGGAGAGGTCGACAGGAATCACTTATAGTGACGGAGATGATGGTTTGGATGATGGGATAATTTTCGAGATATTGTCGTGGTTGCCAGTGAGAAGTCTGGTGCGATACAAGAGTGTATGCAAATCCTGGCACGCTATGATTTCAAGTCCGGATTTCATCTCCAAGCATTTGAAAAACTACTACAGGAACAATGACGACAACAGGGAATTTCTTATCTCGCAATATCGTCAGGATCCATCTAACCTACAGGCGTATGTAATGTCTGTAGATGAAACTGAAACGCCTCGAGTTGTTGCAGTTGAAGATATGGTGAATAGGCCGATTAAAGGATCCGAAATCTGCGGCCCTTGTAATGGTTTATATTATATATTTGGGTACTGTTATGAGCAACGCGTGTTGTGGAATCCTGCCATCAACGAGCTACGAGAGTTGCCTCCGTTAATTGATACAAAATCTGATCCTCATTTAGAGCCAACTTGTTTTGACTCTTATGGATTCGGATTTGATTCAGTGAGTCGAGATTACAAAGTCGTGGTTATTAGAAGATATTGGGATCGTGTAGACGATGACAACAATGATAATATTCCTCAATCTGTGGTTGTATACTCGTTGAATAATCATTCCTGGACGTTTTGTGGCGATTTAGACCGATTTTATAAGTTGGTTGAAAATAAGTGCTACAACTTGGTGAACGAGTGTTATTATTGGTTGGAATCGGAAGATCCCAACAATGTTATTGATGGAATGAGTACATCGATCATCTGTTTTGATTTGGCAACAAACGGGTTTGAAGAGATCAAGATGCCCAAATACAAGACGCCGGCCAATATGTGTATCGGGATGTACAATGATTCGTTCGCTGTTATAAGTTTCTGTCGTGACGACTATGTTTTGGAAATTTGGACATTGATGAGTAGTGAAGGCATGTGGAGTTTGAAATCGAGAATCGGGCCATTGCTGGAAATTTTGTTTCCTATCGGTCACTGGAGGGATGATTACTTAATGTTCCAATCTTATCGCCATGAATTGGCCTTACTTCATCCTGGATCACAAGATATAAAGAAACTATCGTATAAACATTCAGAATATTCTGGATTATGCAAAGGAGTATACGATTTTAAGGAAAGCTTTGTTTCGGTTCATGGTTACAAATACTGTGAGACTCGATATTGGGAGACTAGCGAATCAGAGTCTGGCATTCGTAAGTCACTAGAATCGGAATCGGAATCGGAATCGGGGTACGACATCCGAAAATTATTTGGCTATTCGACAAGCGAATCCGATTCAGATTTGGGAATACAAGACTTATTTTGCGCAGATATGATTGAATCCGATCCGGAATATGGAATTCAAGAATTATTTCATCTTGAAGGCTAGGTAAGGACAGTGTGTCCCATTACATGTGTCACTCCATATATACCATCTGACACACCGTCAATTCTACAAATAAAATATTCAACAAGTACTCTGTATCATTATATATGGAGTGACGCACATACTGAAGTACAAAAATGAGACAGATGATCTCGAAAATTTTGTACACTTTGTACTAGAATACTAGAATTTCAAGTGCCCAAGTTAAAACAAATTTTTTTTTTCTGAACTATTTTCATTATTTCATTAATAATTATTGTTACGGAGTATTTCACAGTTTGAAATCGTTATGGTCTTATGGACAAACCATGGTCCCATTGTCTATATGACATCCAGTTTGCTGCAAAGCCGACTTGAAGAACCCGCCTCCATCGATCCTCGAGTCTAGACAAGGTGGCGCGAATTCTAGTATAATGTCTCGTAGGGTGATCACTCCTAAAACTCGTTGTGACTCATCGACTAGGAAGTTGGTTTGGGTGTTAGTCTCCGCCATTTTCAACATCACGTTTTTTAGGATGTCGGTTTTCCTGTGGACGATGGGTGAGTCCATTCTCGGAATAGAGTCGTCGGTTTTGATGCCACAAGTGTTCATTTTGATGAATTCTTCCAATGTAGTTTTCCTGTATTCAGCAGATGTCAACTAGTTAATTAAGCCGGTAATAAAATCATTATTGACCTTAATCATAACGATAAAAGTATATAAACATTTATGGGCCTCCAACCATTGCCTTAAGGTTTCGATTGAGTTGGTTCCATATATAACATGGTATCAGAGTCAGCATGACAAAAGGTCGCGGGTTCGAATCTCCACCCCTCGTTTCTAAAGTTGAGTATTTGGCGTCAGGTATGATGAGGTCTGCGTTGTATCCACACTTCAAGCTCAATGAGCATTCAGCCATTGCCTTAAGGTTTCGGTTGAGTTACCCGTTAACATCAAAAATGACCCACATGACTCAAAAATCCATGAATTGACGATATTAGAGGAAGACGATCTTACTTTGTTAACGTAAATAAATTGTCGTCGTAGAGAAGAGGAATAATGTCACAATCTCTTACACTTCCTATTAACTCTTTGTTGTTCCTGTGAACCACAGCCACGACAACAGCTCGATTCTCCGACAAAGCCGATATTGCTTCCGAAACACTTTGATCTCCATATACTTCAACCGCGGGGTCTTTCCTTCCGAAACTATCAAGGAAAACACTGCGTTATATTGTCCTGTTTTGACTTTGATTTGCTGGTTAAACTTGTCAACTTTAATTTTACCGTAAAAGCACAGTTTTTTCACAGTTCCAAGACGTGTCGAGAAAACATTGGTCAAAGTGTAGTAGGTGGGTTAAGTGTAGTACCGAAACTCTGACAAGGCGGAATTGGCAACATTGTCGAACCATTCGAGTCCTCGTGATTTTAAAAGCAACTTGAGTATATCATTCTGCAATAGAAGAAGCGAATAAACATGAAACACCCCACATTGATTGATTGAAGATGTCTTATTCATGAGTTTAAACGACTAGTGCTTAAAAGGATTGAAAGTAATACTCATATCAACAAAGCGCACTTTCTTTTCTGGTCATCCATGTGCGCTGGAAAGCACTCGTGTTGGTCTGTGGGACCAGTACAAAGCCTGTCCTAGGATTGGGCCGGGATGTTACAGAAGAAATAAGCTGGAAAAAATAGGGCTGAAGGGTTTATTGGTTTTTAACCTGAGTGATGAAACCAATGACTCGACTTTTGGACCGTTCTATGACTGGTACGACTTTGAGTTTATGCTTCGATTGCAGCAACATGATATGAAAGAGTGTGTCGTCTTCTAAATGCACGGGAAAGAATGGGTCCCACAGGAACCGTTTTGCCAGCTCTGCAACCTACACAAAACTCGCAGCAACATGAAATGAATGAATGATTGTGTGTCGTGACCCTGTCGTCTTCCATAGTATGATAATGAAGATAGTTTTACCTTAGTCTGCTTAATTTCGGGATCTTGATCTAACCACGAAAAAAACCCAAGAGATGAACGGCTTGCTATGTCGGTTTTGCTGCGACGAGATTTGTCATCGTCCATGTGAAGTCGCTACAGAAGTTGCATTGCATTACAGCATATTTCAGTTTTGTTCAGTTCAGTTTTGTTCTGTTCAGTTTTGTTCTGTTCAGTTTTGTTCAGTTGATGAAGGGGTCGGTTTTACCTGAATGCACCAGAGGACCATGGAAGTGAAACGAATGAGACCAATGTAGCGATCCGAGGGCTTTGCAGTGGTGATAACATTGGTGTCGGAGTCCTCGACGACAGATGGGTCTGTGATGAGTGCTACTGATACATTCTTCTGATACAGCTTGTGTATTGCATCTCTCAGTAACTCCCCTGCTTGTACTTCCAGCACTAAACAACAAGATTTGAGGTCGGCTAACATGAATCAATATCTGGAGTCGTCATCCAAAAATATCGGAAAAAAAAGGCGAAAAAAACAATAAAATAAAAACAAAAATGTCATTCTCGAAAGAGACGGTTTTATCAATCATGAGACTAACCAGGAGTGTTTCCGATGCTACTAGAGAACGATGAGATGGGAATGCTATTAAGATAAGCTTGAAGAGAAGAAGCTGAGTCGAGTGAACCGTACTGTTCTTCAGTTTTCGTTCCTTGTTTTGAGATCTCTTCTGTTTTTGCATCCATTACTCTTGATACGATGACAAAACCGACATTTTGAATCTTATTCGCGTTAAATTTAGAAAATAAACACCTGAGAAAGATCCAATCACCCTATTTTGATGGGTTCAAAATTAACTGCAAGATCCTTAGTAGCCTCAAATCATGTGGACACGAATTTTTCAAGACAGTCGAGTCATACAATCGCAAAATATGGACAAAACAGACAGTTTAGACGATGCCAAGATTGAGTAAATAGACAGTTTTCCATATCGAATACATAATATGGCAGATCTCAGCGAAATCAGAAACCAAAGTACCGAAAACATTATCCTTTGATTTAGCATTGTTAAATGTAATACATAGAAACAGCAAAAAGACGATTTTAGCGACTGTCAAAATAGCATTTGAAGAACTACAAAGTACATCGTCTCAGCAAAAACCAAAAAAAAAACATATAGAACTCGATCCATGAAGAGGACTAATGTCTACAACAAGAAAAAAGAGTCTAGGCAGCAGCGGGAACTTTCTCGTTGGTAGCACGAGTGTAAATCTGCAAGCTTGAGTGATGCGCGACCATCTTGATGGTGCCTCGGGACAGTAGCTCCCTTATCGCCCTCCTTGCTAGGGATCCGTTAATCTGTAGGGTTAAAAACTGTGTTATTGCCCCGTGTTTTAAGGAGTAAAAAGAAATCAATGTCGTTACCAAACAAACATCATCTCAGAAACTCGAAAAAATGCAAGACAATAGTACATTATTGTGTGCCAATGACATCCAATATTCAAAGGGATCAAGGAAACTCGAAAGAATAGAGAAAATGAGGAAAATAATGACGGTGTAGGGAAGATAAAAGAGGTGAATATTCAGTCACCCTTCTTCGTGTCGTGCCACAAGCAATTCAAACACATTAAGAGACGTTAATTTTTCGCACTTGAACATGACTGAATATATCGTGTCATATCAACATGATGGAGTATATCGTGTCAAAACAACACAAGGACATACTCCCTCCGTCCCAATGAATTGTTTGCCTATTACATATTGGGGCGTCTCAATGAATTGTTTCCCTTTCTATTTTAGGAATGTTTTTTATATACAATTTGAATTGGAACGGAGGGAGTACAATGAAATCAAACACGGTGATGCATGATATCAATGACGGTGAAGGAGGAGAAAGAGGGGGGGGGAAACATACGCGGAAACGCTCAGAAAGAGTGGCGGCAGTGATGACCTTCTGCTTGCCAGCTTCAGTGACAAGCTTGTCAAAAGTTGCATTATCGAACAACACCAAGTTGTTCACCTTCTCCTTTTGCTTTCCCTTGCTCCACTTCTGCACTCGTTCAAAAATAATAATTAAGCTAACCATCAACACTGACCCGATTGTTTCAGTCAAGTACTCCCTCTGCTTCTCTATGATATTCCACATTTGATTGTGGGAAGAAATTAAGAAAATGGACATATGTGGAGGAAAATGAAGTTAGAGAAAAGAAGTGGGGTAACAAGCAATAAGAACCACAAAATATTTACTAAAAAGGAAAGTGGAACATCTTAGTGAAGTTTACTAAAAAGGAAATGTGAAAGATCTTAGTGAAGGGGAGGGAATGGTAAACTTTTTGAAAAACAGAAAACAGTGAAAACAACCCGATGATCACCCAGCCTAAACCCGACCCAAATCAGGCACCATAATGATTTGACCCAAACCAGGCTTGACCCACGCTGGCCCGATAACAGGAACCCAATATGACTTGACACAGCTTGACCCACCCAAATCGAGACTAACCCAAATCGAGACTAACCCAAATTTACAAAATGGAAAACAGTAAAGACAATTACAGTAAAAATGATGATAGTAAAAAAAAAACAGAGAGACCAGACCCAATTCAACACAACACAGCATATCAGTTGACTCAAAATGAATCGACCCGATAATGATTGGATCCAAAATCGACTGCACTGACAAGATTGTTATTAACTCTTCAGTGAAGTAGTAAGCTTTTTGAAAAATGGAAATAAGTGAAAACAACCCGATGATGACAAAGACTAAACCCGACCCGGACCAGGGTCCATAACGATTTGACTCAATATGACAGGAACCCAATATGACTCGACACAAATTGACCCGACCCACATCCTGACTGACCCGAATTTGCAAAATGGAAAACAGTAAAAAGTAAAAACAATTACAGTAAAAACAGAGAGAACCAACCCGACACAATGCAGCATAACAGTTAGTCGAAATGACCCCACCCGATACTGATTCGACCTTAACTCAACAGTCAAGTAGTAAGCTTTTGAAAAATGGAAAACAGTAAAAACAACTACAGTAAAAACGATGATGGTACAAAAAACAGAGAGACCCGACCCGACCCGACCCGACACAGCATAATCAGTAGCCTCGAAAGTGGAAATGGCCAGACCCGATACTGATTCAACCCTGACTCTACAGTCAAGTAGCAAGCTTTTTGAAAAACGGAAAACAGTAAAAACAATCACAGTAAAAACGATGATGGTAAAAAAAAAAACAGAGAAGGGGGGATTGACCTTCTTCTTCTGCTTTCCTCCACCAGATTTGGCAGGCTTGGATGACGGTGGTGGAGCTTTCTCCTTCTTCGGTGCCTAATCTCACCCAAAAAACAAAACAAGAAAAAAAACAGATCAAAACAATACGGTAAAAAAAAAAGAGAACAGGAAGCCATTGATGAAGATGAAGAAAAGCTCGAAGAATTACCATTTTCGAAATTTAGAGTGTAGAAGAGAAGTGAATGAATGAAGAGAGATATGTCTTGAGGGTGTGTGAGAGATAGAGAGATTAAGCTGCGGGGAAGAGAAAGTGTATGTATATGTTGTTTCTAGGGTTTGGTTTATTGGGTCAATGGGTATGTGTGTGTGATTGGGCTGAGGTTTCCTCATGGTGAGAGATATGTCAATGGTTGGTTGTCAAAAGCCCAAAGAATCAATCTTGACTTCACAGTCGCTACCTTTTTAGTGCGCTTGTTCACCGGTCAAAATCCGGACCGGACCGGATCGGACCGGTTTGACCCGCGGACCGGAAACCCAAAAAACTCAAACCCGCGGACCGGACCGGTTAACAAAGAAACCCGGACCGGACTGGACGGACCGTAAAAATACACTAAATTTGATTTTTTTTTTTAAGTGTGGACCGGACCGGAGACCGGTTACCAACTTTTTTGGGACCCGGAGACCGGACTGGTACGTGCCCCGGTCTGGACCGACCCGGACCTTACCCGGTCCGATTTGCCGGTCCGGGTCAATTTTTGAACACCCCTAGCTCTACCAGGTTAAATCACCGTCCGTGGACGATAGGCTCGAAGTCTAGAAGGCACAGTCTCAAGATTTGAGTAGTGCTCTGTATCTCATTTAACTTTTGCTCTACCGAGAGACGATATCTTGTTAAATTTAGATCATGTTTTTTTCCTAACGAACTTTTACTCTACCGAGAGAGCGATATCTCGTTAAATTTGGATCATGTTTTTTTCCCAACGAACTACCGAGAGACGATATCTCGTTAAATTTGGATCGTGTTTTTTCCTAACGAGTTTTTACTCTATCGAGACTCGAGAGACGATATCTCATTAAATTCGGACCGTGTTTTTTTTTTCTAACGAGCTTTGCTTTACCTTTTGGCCCAACATTGAAGTTATATAGTCTCTTACTCTCTTGTGAGACCGTCTCACGCAAAGTTAACGTGAGACATAACATGACAATACAAATAATAAAGATAAAATCAAAATAAATTAAAAGTACTACCCTTAGCATGAGAGGTCTCACAATGACATCTCATTTGAGAATTTGTGCAAATATAAATAGAGTTGTACACCGCTCCAGGACTGAAATCTGAAAATTTCGAACTGGGGGTCAAACCGAACGGGACCGGTTGGACCAAAATTTTCATTTTTTTTTTTTTTTGAAATTCTGATCGAAAATTCAGGGCCGATTAGGCTCGGTTAGACCGAAATTTTTATCAAATAAATATAACTCCGATCTTTCCATATTAGGACGTCTCTTACCGAAGATGTCTTAGTCGAGTGGTTAGGACTAGATGTTCTGGGACAATAGGTCTCAGGTTCGAATCCCTCTCTCCTTATATTGAAATGCGACTAAGTGCGCTCTTCGTTAAACCATAAAAATAAAAAATAAAAAATATTAGGACGTCTCAATGAAATTGTTTGCCTTTCTATTTTAGAAATGTTTTTTATATGTAACTTGATACTTCTCATGAGTTTGACTCCACTTATCACTTCCTTATTGGATCTCTTCCCCTTGGTGTCAAAAGTAAAGGCAAACAATTCATTGAAACGGAAAAAGTACTGAAGTAAAGGCTTATTTATTTTCTATCCTTTTATTACGGTATTTTTGAACAAGTTCCTGATCTTGAACTAAGAAATAGACTTTCGAAGCTAAAAAAGGTATCCTGAGCAATTGCAATAATCGGGTTTGATTTAAAGTAAAATTAAAGGTTAGTAACATCATATGGATGATATCCAATAAGATTGAAATCAGCTGATACAAAAGAATCTATGCTCTTCTTCTGAGAATTGATCTTCAAAACCTGTGGAAACAAAGATGAAATATAATCTAACTATTAGGACCGAAAAAAAAAATTGTGAAGTTTGTAATTACTCCCTCCGTTCCAATGAATTGTTTGCCTATTCTATATTGGGAATTTGACTCTTGGCTCCACATGTCACCTTCTAATTGGATTTCTTACCCTTGATGCCAAAAACAAAGGCAAACAATTCATTGGAACGGAGGGAGTATCAATGAACATTCGAGTTACAGGATTATTACAGGGAACGGTCTAGGCATATTCCTTAGCTGCTCTTGAAAAAGCTCAAAATGATCGCGGTACACATGAGCATCTCCAATGTCGTGAATGAAGTCCCCAGGAAGAAGATCTGCCAGAAAGCACATAAATTAGCAACCATCGAATAGAATAATACTCATACCCTCCCGTTTCAATGAATTGTTTGCATTTGCTTTTGACATCAAGGAGAAGAGATCCAATTAGAAGGTGACATGTGGAACCAAGGGTCAAATTATATATAAAAAACATTCATAAAATAGAAAGACAAACAATTCAATGAGACGCCCCAATATGAAATAGACAAACAATTCATTGGAACGGAGGGAGTATAGTGTTGCTGACGGACAGATACTATGCACATAATCAGTTTTAAAAGGGCGAAGGGTGTTGAGGCGTGAAGGTGCGAGGTGAAGCGCACCTCATCGACTCAGAGCACACTATTTGATAAACTTTTTTTTTTCGGATTAGAAGGGTGGGTTAACATGAAAAGGAACAGGAGTAACAATTTTGCACCATACACGGGATGAGACATCAACCACTTATGATAAATCTTGCATATTTTATTTATTCAATAGGCATACGCTACGTGTCATCCCTTGTATGGTGCGGCACACTGAGTGAGACACAAAAATGGGACAGGAGATCCGCTCTGTAATAAAAGATGTAGAAAAGGGTAGTGGATCCTTGTGCTCAAGCGCACATGAGAGAGTTCTTACAACAACTCGGCAATAGAATCAGCTAGAAAATCCAAAAAAACCCATGCATTGCATAAATAGCCTTAGTGATTCTCGATCAATGCATTAGCCGGAAGGAAATAGTATGTTTAAAACTAACCACAAACATGAGCAATCAAGCATGTCAAGAGAGCATAAGAAGCAATGTCAAAGGGCACTCCGAGACCCATATCTGCTGACGACTGGTACATGAGACAAGATAGCTCCCCGTTTGCAACATAAAACTGGCATAGTAAGAAGCAAATCAGAATAGGTCGTGTTAAAGAAGACATAGGGCTCGTTTGGTTATTGAGAACTTAAATTCACGTGAATTTGTATTTCATGAAAATTACAAAATTATTGTTTGGTTGTCACGTGGGAAATAACTTCATGCGGGAAGTTCTACCCACCAAGGATACTTGGTGAGTAACTCCCCCTGGAGGAAGGAAGTGACAATTCCTGAGAACTTGTCATGATTTTAAGAGGGCAACCAAACGAGCTCATAGTAGACACAAGTTCCTTCACACAAAGTGCCTTACCTGAGCAAATATGTGGCTTGAAGGAAGTGTCGTAGATTTAAAGTCTGACGGATTCCAAGATGAAAGGACGATACGCCTGTCATCTGGGCTATTCTTGATCTTGTGAATAACGTCTGACAACTGATCGATTCCTTGGCCGGTGTAGTATGCATGCATACCTGTGTATCTGAAGACATAACAGTAAGGAACATCAGAATTCACGTTCTCTTCTTTATATCGTGACATTCATGTTATGTTTTTTTTAACTACTTCTGAAATTGCCCTCTTATTTTCTGAAATTACTTCAAACTTCTTTAATGGCCAGTTCAACGAAATAATACTGTTCCTAAATTTTGTAAATAAAATGTCTATTTTACCCTTAACATTTGAATTAAAGTAAAATATAGTTATATCTTATTGTTCATCTAATGCTGCAACATGTACTTCAGATTCTATTCTATTATACTGCAACATATACTTCAGATGCTGCAACTTATATACTTATAATATAAGTATATCCAATGCTGCAACATGTAGAATGTACATCAGATGCTATTATGACAATGCCAGAATGAAACATAACATTTTACCTATCGATGTTATTTCTTGATATAAATCCATCCCATATATCCATGCCTTTATCTCGTAGGTCCTGAGCATTTGGAAATACCTTGTTACATTCCGAATGTATACTAATTATAATTAACTGAAGGAGCGGGGGATATTCCAGAAATTAAAGAGAAGTTATAATTATGTGAAAATAATATGCCGAGGTGTGTGTTCAAACCAAAACATGATGGTTACGAACTTGGGTTAAGGAACCGTGAGAATTATGAGAGATGAGTTTTTCATATTTCAAGTTACTTCGAGACCAAAGTTGCCAATCCAAAACTAAGGGATAATAGCATCAAAAATCAATAGATATCAGATATCAGTTCCAGCAGGCGAACAAACCAAAACAACGTTGGGATAAGTAAGCCATACCTTAGCGTTAGTTGAACCACTGATGTACCACAATAATTCCTCTACGACGCCTCGCCAAAACACTCTCTGTGATGCACAATTATAAAGATACATATCAGTCCACGTGAAAAAATCACCAAAGATAGAAACATTGAAGTGCTAGGAGTATATGACAAGTCAAATCTGCAAGTTTGGTTAGGACATACTCCCTCCGTCCCATAATGATTGTCCCATTTACTTTTGCACAATAATTAAGAAAATTGTGTAATGATGGGTATATAGGCAATTATGACTACTTTATAGGATGATGTGTGAGGTGGTGTGGGTTAATGGAATGGCAAAATGGTAAATACTTTGTCGCAGTAGGGACAAAGTTGTAAAAATGAATAGACTAAAAAGGAAAGTTAAGAAATGAGACAATCTTTAAGAACCTACCCAAAAAGGAATACAGGACAATCTTAGTGGGACGGAGGGAGTATAACCTATGATCCGCAGACAGTCACTTCCACAAGAAACAAACTATGTTACCGGATTCCCTCATGTACTCATCATTGAGAGCGAATTCGATCATGTCACTTGCTACAGTTACACATAGCACTTATTTTATAAGAGTGGATCGTGAATCGGTAAGGGCGTATTCATAGCGAATCTGGTAACCATGAAAGAAACATACATAGTACCTACTCCCTCCCCACCACTAAGATATTCCCACTTTCCTTAAAAGGAAACTCCACTAAGATTTTCCCACTTCAAAACTTTCCTTATTCATCCATTATACTCTCTTTCTATTGGTTAATATTTATGATTCGACATCTTGAACCCCACCCAACAATTTACCACCTTTCATTACCCATTTCTTAATCCATGTGCCATTATGAAGTGGGAAGATCATTGTGGTGGGGAGGGAGTACTAAAGTACACAAATCAGCAAGTGTTTTGTTTGGTTATACCTTGGTGGTAAAAAGAGGGAAAGTCTTGCGCAAATTGAATCTCATCTGCAGGCAAAAAAGAATCAACAAACTCAGGAAAAGAAAACTGAAGAATCACATTAACAGCAATAATTGTTCTTCAGATTACCTGGCAACCAAATTTTGATAAGGTGTCAGTCCCTCTTTTGCCATTAGAATTGCCACTCGAGAAAATATCTTGAACTAGCCTCAGGTACATGTACTCTTCATGTCTATCACGTATCATTTGAGGCAAGAAAGAAAAATTCTGGATCTCAAACATATCAGAACGTGATTTGCAGTAATTGTTTGAGGTACCATTTTCAATGACATTATGCCTTACACGAACATAAGTGACAAAAGAGTAACGAATATTGTTCTCGATCACAGGGGAAGATGAATACCAAGGATGAAACACAGACATATCGATCGGTGGAATGAATGAGTCACATTCTATACTAGTCTCCATCTCTGTAATATGGATTGCATCACAAGCAGGGGCATTGAGAGTTTCCCTAGATTAAAAATATTATAGTTTTCATCAATGAAAAGAAACATTAAACCTATGTTACTCCGACTTTCCTAACTACCTCGCGTACCCGTGTCCGAGTGTCCGACACTTGCCACTCGGACATAGGTATGACACTTGACTTTTCATTTTAAGCCAAAATATGCAAAAAGTTCATAAAATTAACTGTGTCGGATACTTGAACGCGCACCGTGTCGGATAATTCTAAAGGAGTCCGAGCAACATAGTAACAACCAATTGAAGGTGCATAAAGTTTCACAAAGATAAGAATAGAAAAGCATACACGAATCATGACCAACCTCAATAAAATGCCACCACCAGTGTTAAACACGGTCTCAATCAAGCCATCATAAGGCGGTGAAGCCAGCACTTCCAATGCAATATCCAAGCTTCCACACACCAAGACATTTTCCAAACCCTCAATATCAAAATTCAGAGAACGAGTCACAATGACATTAAGCCTACCCCTAAAAGGCCGGTACTCAGGAAGGAGACTGTCCCAAGACTTTCGTCCCATTATAAAAGCATTCATTTTATCGGGATTCGACGTTCTCCTAGTAATATCATGCATGAATTTAGAGTCCATGGGTAAGTGCCATGCCATTTTCCCATCTTTACCAAGTCCCCCTTCCCTTGTTACAGCAACAACTACTTGATAGGTCCTTCTAATCCCGGGTTTCTCTCTCGTACATCCATTTGAAACAGTTGGGATATCTGAACCCATTGGAATACTCACCTTGCCTTCGTGAATGGCAGAAAAAATTGTATAGATAAAGATAACAGACAGTAATTCGGATAATGAGACTTCGATAATTGTATTTCAGCCTGAAATACCAAAATATCAGTGAAATCGTGAATGAAAGTGAACATCCTATAGCTGAAGCGCGCATATGGAAGCAACAATCGCTAAAAAAAACACTTCAACTAAACTCGAAAGGCAATTACAATCAATTAACCTAACGAAACATGATGAAAACCTAGGGTTTAGTAGCGAAATTATGCGTAAATCGAACAATTAACTGCGAAAATTGGAGTGAATAGGAAGTTTACTTACAGATGGCGAAATAAAGTCAACGGATGATCGAAGAAATGACAGGAGGGAAGCCATTATTATACTGAGAAACGACCGCGGGAAAGTCCGCCAAAATTTTAGTGGAATTTTTCTACAAAGATAAAACCCCCAATTCAAATATATATAGGGGTGTAGATAGGGTGTTCACCGGTACAATTTTTTGTTGCATTCACGAATGCAAGGTGGGTATTCCTATGGCTTCAGATATTTCAACTGTTTCAAATGGATGTACGAGTGATAAACCCGTCATTAGGACATATCAAGTAGTCGTTGTTGCAACAAGTGAGGGGGCTTGGTAAAGATGGAAAATGGCATGGCACTTAACCACGGACTCTAAATTCATGCATGATATTACCAGTAGAACATCGAATCCCGATAAAATTAATGCTTTTGTAATTGGACGGAAGTCTTGGGATAGTCTCCTTCCTGAGCACCAGCCTTTTAGGGGTAGGCTTAATGTCATTGTGACTCGTTCTCTGAATTTTGATATCGAGGGTTTGGAAAATGTCTTGGTGTGTGTAAGCTTGGATACTGCATTGGAAGTGTTGGCTTCACCGCCTTATGATAACTTGATTGAGATCGTGTTTAATACTAGTGGTGGCATTTTATTGAGGTTGGTCATGAAATTCAGCTGCATTTCCTGTGTGCTTTTCTATTCTTATCTTATAAAACTTCATGCACCTTCAATTGGTTACTGTTATGTTGCTCGGACTGTCACCTATGTATGTTCGTGTAAGGCATAATGCAGTTGAAAATGGCACAATTGAAGCCTTTGTTTACTAATTTTGATCTATTTCAAGTGTAGCATTTTTTTACTAATTTATACTCCGTAGTTTTTTTGTTTAGTATTTTTCTGCTGATTACGAGTTTTTGTTTTTTTTGGTGTCTCTAACTACTGGGTTGTTTCCAAATTAGTAGGTAAGTTTCATCCTCATTCCTTGTGTCTTTTGGAGTTGAATTTTGTGCAGTTAAGTCTCTAATTACGCTGTATTATAGGAATCTGTGCTATGATCGAAGAATTGCTTGGGATTCAAAGTGCGTGTATCGTGTTTTCAATTGTAGATTAATGAAGAGCATGTCTATTTAAGGGAGTGTCGAAATCGAGGTTTAGGTGTTTTAATTAAGTTTGAAAGTGTCATCATTTTGTTGAATTGATACAGGTGTGTAGTTTGTTGATCATAATTTATATGTATAAATGTATATAAAAATATTGGAATCTCATTTCAATTTTTCGGTAATATCGTGGTTTTGACGGTTATTCTAATTGTATCCATGGCTAGCTGACACCAAAAGTTTTCATCCCTAATCTTACTGTCATTGCAGAAGTTAGTGTTGTCTTTGTCCACTTATCTTCATTTTAACGACCAATTATGCGTTGTCTTTGTCCACTTATCTTCATTTTAACGACCAATTATGCTAGTGAGTTACAAGTACGCAGGTAATACTGAGCCAACATAGATCAAAACTGCCCTAGTGATTGCATTTGCACCAACTACAAATTTCATATACATACTTGCGATAAAGTCATTGACTAGTGTTATTGATGACTTAGATTAAACTTCCCCTGTGAGTCCCTTTACAACATGGAAAAAACATATGCACAGAGCCCAAGTCATGCTCAACTTTTCAATTTATCATAAGACACATAGGCCAGAGGATTGTTTGTGTTGTACAATGGGTAATTTTTGACATTCTGACTTATCTATATAAAACAATAAAAAGTCATCATTTCTTAGTTAATTAGGATAGCAAGCCCTCAGAGGTCGACACGTGGCATGCCAAATGAAAGTCATCCTAATCCATAAATGAAAGTCTGATCAATGCTTAATAATCTACTCCCTTCTTCCTTCACCTCGAAATAGAATCGCCCTCCATTACAACTCATTTACTCCTCCATTAAAGTTCTTCTCCATTAAATTTCTCGCGGTTATACCCCGACCTAGCAGAGCATTTCCGATTAATTATTTACACAACAATCAAATTATTTTCGTAAGCATTATTTCACAGTTATTTGCTCTCCGTAAATCAACCTGCAAGAGGAGAAAGAAAAATCAGTTAGTATTAGATAACCAGTTGATACTCCATACAAGTGTAAGATAAGAGCATATAATTGAACATCACTACTAGCTGCACTTTCTCTGGCTTATTTATGTTGTGGCCGCGTCGAACACCTACTTTACCTCCACCACTTGCATCAGTACAAAACAATGCCTCGAGTTCTGAAATATATATCTCTGGAGCCCTGTAGCAAAATGGTGGCCTATTACTATTGACCTCAAAGGAGCCGATTAATACTATAACACAAATGATTTTTAGTCTGTATCTTCCTGCTCTTATTTATTATTTACTCACCCAATACCAGGTCATGCCTTTGCAGTTTGGAATCCAACACTAGCCCGTGAAATGGACAATATACAGACGGCGGAAGAACCAAACAACGCCGTTGGACTTGATAGAAATCAGACGCGTATGAATAGATTTACAAGAAAGTGAATTCTTGCAAGCATGAGAGGCGACAGAACCTCCAGTCAAAGGGCTGCCCAGCCTAACTTATGGATTTCGAATCCGACGTAAAGATTTTGTGAGTTGCTCATTCACAATTTTTATGAAATCCAAGATGTGTATTGAACGAAAAAAACCGGGAAAGGTTCTCTCAATGCTCTAACGCCCACACCGGAAAGGGATATTAAATGCTTGGAATTGAGATATATTCCTCTATCCGTAGAGTACATTGAAGTACAGAAATGACGATAATTTCTTGTCAAGACGAACATTCGCGATCAAAGATCATGGATTACCCCGCCGCAACACAACCTTCAATGCAGCCACAACCACAGTTTGAATCTTCACATTCGTCGCTTATATGCTCATCTAACAAAGAGAAATAGGCATTCAAGAAGAAATATTTTGGACCAAATGAGAAAATCCAGACTTCCATCGCCTCCAAGCCGGTCAGGAAGGGGTACGAAGAGGAAAAACATCACATCAGCACAAGGATCCACTGGGCAACTGAGCCGAAAGAAAAAAAAATGGCAGGAAATGTTACCGCTCAATCCACAGCCCAGCCCTGCGCTAAGAAGGGAGAAAGCACGTCTGAAGTTTCCCTCATTATCTGTATCCTCTTCCTCTTTTCTTTCCTCAAAATAGAGATCCCCGCATTGCAAAATAAAAGCAAAAAAATTATTTCTAATTTTTATAAAAATACTCCCTCCAAATTCCTATTATTGTCCACTTTTCTTTTTTGGATTGAATTTGATTTTTGTCCCACCTTTCTTTTAGGGTCGTGCTTTTTCCTAACGAGCTTTTACTCAATCCTAACGACATTTTACCGTTTTATCCTCCTCATTTTATCACATTTCAAAGTTACTTTTCTTGTTTTTATCTCTAAACAATTTTTTCAAATCTAACCTCCTATGAACCACCACGAACATTGAAACTGTCCGGGATCGAAGGTGGATGGATGACTGGGGTTGGGGTGGTGACTACGTGGTTGGGGTCGGTGGGTGCTTCGGGCCCAGTTCAATCCGGTGTTGGGTCGGTGGTCGGGGTGGCTGGGGTCGATCTGGGTGTTGGGTCGGTGGGTGAGGGTGGTCGGGGTGGCTGGGATCGGTCTGCACGGTGGGTGTCGGGCCAGGTCTGGGTAGTGGGTGGGTGGGTGGGTGGTTGGGGTGGATGTGGTGGTGGGGTCATGGGGGTGGGTGAGGGCCGGCAGGGATGGGAAAGGTGGAGGGGTTACGTAGGTTTTTTTTTTTTTTTTTTTTTTTTTTTTTTTTTTTTTTTTTTTTTTCCATTAGTTTGTTACAGTATTTTGTGATTTCATCGATGTTATAATTGAATTATAATCCTAATCAATGTCATCGATAAATGAATTATAATCATAATCGAGTTCGGGAACGTTATTGATTAAGTTGGAAAAGGAATCGAGTTCGGGAACGTTATTGATTAAGTTGGAAAAGGAGAGAGTTTATTGAATCATGTGTAAAAGTTAAAGATTTATGAAAGGGGTAAAACAGGAAAATTTTAGAAAAATTCGTTAGGATTGAGTAAAGGCTCGTTAGGAAAAAGTAATTTCGTTCTTTTAAGGCCATCAATGTGCTCCACAATTATTTCCTCATTTATTTGTTTCTCCTCTTTTTTTGAACCACTCATTTGTGTTTCCTTATTTTTCACCAAAAAGCTTTTGAACAATAATAAAAACTCAGATGATTAAAAAATAAGAATGTTATTCTCGTCCAAGAAAAGTTTTCTTCTAAAATGAGAGGAAGAAGTATGTTACTCTCACTTCTCATTAGGGGTGTTCACCGGTCCAAACCCGGACCGGACCGGCTTGATCCGCGGACCGGAAACCCATGAAATCTAAACCCGCGGACCGAACCGGTTAACAAAAAAACCCGGTCCGGATCGGACCGGACCCTCTTAAGATCAGACCGGACTGGACCGGACCGACAAAATACACTAAATTTGATTAATCTTTTTATGTGTGGACCGGACCGGACCGACATCCAAATTTTTGAAGAACCGGGGACCGGACCGGTATGTAGTCGGTCCAGATCGGATCGGATCGTACGATCCGATTCGGTCGGATTTATCGGTCCGGGTCACTTTTTGAACACTCCTACTTCTCACTAGGAGAGGATCAATGTACAACCCATAGAGAGGACCTTTAAACTCTTTGAGGAGAGAGTGCGCCAAGAGCCTCTCTATTGTACGCTTCCTCGAAAAAATTGAAACGTTTCGCGGTGTTCGAAAGTCGAAACTCTAAAGATTTTTCTCCTACTTCTGCTTCTGGTTCTGGTTCATTTCATGGGCTCATCAGGTAATACTCTGTAGTATTTGTTCCGGATTGAATTTTTGTTGTTTTCATGCTTGATTGATTGATTGATTGATTGAGCAATTTCTATTTTCAAAATTCAGTTCGCCGTTGGTGATGGTGAATTTGTCGCGAACGAACGAACGAACTAATTCGTAAATCGTGCCAATCTGGTAACACTATTGTGAATTCTTGTTAGGTTTTGTTGTTGTTGTTGTTGTTGTTGTTTTCATGTTTGATTGATTGAGCAATTTCTATTTCAAAACTTAGTTCGTTGGTGATGGTGAATTAGGTCGCGAATCGAACGAACTAATTCGTAAATCGGGCGAACTAGTTCGGAAATCGTGCCGGCGAACTGCGAATCTGGTAACACTGACATGAAAGAGTACATGTACCTGAGGCTAGTTCAATATATTTTCTCGAGTGGCAATTCTAATGGCAGAAGAGGGACCTGATAATCTGAAGAACAATTATTGCTGTTAATGTGATTCTTCGGTTTTCTTTTCCTGGTTTGTCATTATAAGATGAGATTCGATTTGCGCAAGGTATAATCGAACAAAACACTTGCTGATTAGTACTTGAGTAGGTACTTTGTCGGTTTGTTTCATGGTTACCGGATTCGCTATGAATATTCCCTTACCGATTCACGATTTGCTCTTATAAAATATGTGCTATGTGTATTTGTAGCAAGTGACACGATGGAATTCACTCTTAATGATTCACGATTCGAGGAGTACATGAGGGAATCCGGTAACCATAGTTTGTTTCTTGTGGAAGTGACTGTCCGCGGATCATAGGTTATATGTCCTAACCAAACTTGCAGATTTGACTTGTCATATAGTGCAGTTGCTAGTAGTATGCTATACTCCTAACACTTCGATGTTTAGCACATGGAGATCACTCACAATCTATTTTTTCACGTGGACTGATATGTAACTTTGTAATTGTGCATCACAGAGAGTATTTTGGCAAGGCGTTGTTGAGGAATTATTGTGGTACATCAGTGGTTCAACTAACGCTAAGGTATGACTTACTTATTCCGATGTGATCATGTGTGTTTGTGTTGGTTCAACTGCGGGAACTGAATTTTTTCAGTTTTTGATGATATTATCCCTGCGTTTTGGAATGACAACCTTGGTCTCGAAGTAACTTGAAATTTGAATCTCTATTTAAATGTCTCATAATGCTGATATATCTTTCGGAATTACGCTAATCAGTAAAATCTACTAAATCCCGAACCCGAGTCTCAGATTGTGAAGGGACTGCACTGGGTTGGAGTCTGTTACATCTGTCCACTTCAAAAGAAGAATTACAACTGAGGACTTATATATCACCATATCCAACTGTAGTGCTGTACACGTATTTTTCAGGAATGTCTCATGGGTCCTTAACCGAACTTTGTACCATCAACTTTTGGGTTGAACACACACACTTCTGCATATCATTTTCATTTAATTTTAAGTTCTCTTTAGTTTCTGGAATATCCCCCGCTCCTCTGGTTAATTAGTATGCATTCGGAATGTAACAACGTATTTCCAAATGTTCAGGACCTACGAGATAAAGGCATGGATATATGGGATGGATTTATATCAAGAAATACTATCGATTGGTAAAATGTCATGTTTCATTCTGGCCTTGTCTACTGATGAACTAGCATTCACCATAATAGCATCTGATGTACATTCTACATGTTGCAGCACTGGCTTGACAGATTTTGAAGAGGGAGACTTAGGACCTGTCCGTGGGTTCCAGTGGCAGCACTTCGGAGCCAGGTCTTCCATTGATTTAAGATATTCTCTTATATTCTGCAGAATCTCCCTATTTTTGTATGGCAATTTGCGACATGTTAAGGAGAGTTAATTAGATGAACCATAAGATATAATTATATTTTACTTTAATTCAAATGTTAAGGGAAAAATAGACATTTTATTTACAAAATTTAGGAACAGGATGATTTCGTTGAACTGGCCATTAAAGGAGTTTGAGGCAATTTCAGAAAATAAGAGGGCAATTTCAGAAGTAGTTAACATGCATTTCACTATATAATGAAGAGAACATTGATTCTGATGTTCCTTATTGTTATGTCTTCAGATACACAGGTATGCATGCAGACTACACCGGCCAAGGAATCAATCAGTTGTCAGATGTTATTCACAAGATCAAGAATAGCCCAGATGACAGGCGTATTGTCCTTTCGTCTTGGAATCCGTCAGACTTCAAATCTACGACACTTCCTTCAAGTCACATATTTGCTCAGGTAAGGCACTTTGTGTGAAGGAACTTGTGTCTACTATGTCTTCCTTAACACGACCTATTCTGATTTGTTTCTTATTATGCCAGTTTTATGTTGCAAACGGGGAGCTATCTTGTCTCGTGTACCAGTCGTCAGCAGATATGGGTCTCGGAGTGCCCTTCGACATTGCTACTTATGCTCTCTTGACATGCTTGATTGCTCATGTTTGTGGTTAGTTTTAAACATATTTCCTTCAGGCTCTATTTTTTTGTTAGTCAATATTTAAACAACATACTAATGCGTTGATCGAGAATCGCTAAGGCTATTTATGCAACGCATGGATTTTTTTTTGGATTTTCTAGCTGGTTCAATTGCTGAATTGTTGTACTCTTTTTTTAAAACAACTCTCTCATGTGCGCTTGAGCGCAAGGATCCACTACGCAAAATTTGCATACCCTTTTCTACGTCTTTTATTATTCCATCTTTGCCCCGTTAATCCATTATACTCCTACATAACTGTTACTCCTGTTCCTTTTCATGTTAACCCACCCTTCTAATCCGAAAAAGGTTTTTTGTTGTACATTTTTATTTGAAAATACAAATTTATTTTTTCAAAATAGTGTGCTCTAAGTCGATGAGGTGCGCTTCACCTCGCACCTTCACGCCTCAACACCCTTCGCCCTTTTAGAACTGATGATGTGCATAGTATCTGTCCGTCAGCAACACTATATGAGTATATTCTATTCGATGGTTGCTAATTTATGTGCTTTCTGGCAGATCTTCTTCCTGGGGACTTCATTCATGACATTGGAGATGCTCATGTGTACCACGATCATTTTGAGCCTTTTCAAGAACAGCTAAGGAATATGCCTAGACCGTTCCCTGTAATAATCCTGTAACTCGATATGTTCATTGATAATTACAAACTTCACAATTATTTTTTTCAGTCCTAATAGTTAGATTATATTTCGTCTTTGTTTCCACATAGGTCTTGAAGATCAATTCTCAGAAGAAGAGCATAGATTCTTTTGTATCAGCTGATTTCAATCTTATTGGATATCATCCACGAGCAAATTGAAATGAAGACGGCAGTATGAAGCCTTTACTTTAGTAAGTCACTAGTAGAAAATATCTAATTTGCGGCTCCGAAAAAACCCTCTATTTGAGGCGTTTTAGGCATGGCAGCAAATAGAGGAGTAGCAACTAAGACAGTCATTTGCTGAGTTTCAGAAACGCCTCAAATAGAGCACGATTTGCGGTTGTAACTGTTTGAGGATTACATATGTCGAGACTTGTTTCGGATAGGATATTACAATTTCCGAACAGGTTGCGATTATGTTTTATTTTTTTGGCAAATTATGTTCAAACAGAATATTTTTAAACAGCGGTACCAAATCCTCTGTTGTTGTAACGGTTCACCAACCGCATTTATACTGTATCTATAGATGATAACTAAGCTCTGATGTCTGTGTATTTGAACATAGATTATCAGTGTCAGTTAATCATAGAAAAATTCGGTTACATAGCTATCTATTGCTCTCTTTATAGGATGCTGATTGTGCCAAGACATGTACAAGAAAGAAGTTCTACTCTTTCTTAGTCACTGATAGCACAATGTCGAGGTACTCACCTTTTTTTTTACAGCAATTCGTTCCTTAATACGTGTTTCAAACAATAGAAACAAATCATCCATGGCTAAATGTAGTTTCAAGTAAAGATTCTATCACTGTTCTTAAGCCTTTCGCTGCAAATTTGGCTCGGGATTCAAGGTCTTGAGAGCTATGGTAGCTCCAATCAATTGTGAATGTTTCAAGTTTGTTGAGAGCGAATGATGTTTCAGCATGGACTAATTGTCTTACTTCCTCAACTGTGGGATTTGCTTAATAAATTGAAAATTGGTGGCATTTTCTTCCTCTCCTTGTTCCTCAAACCATGTTTTACGGAATATTGACCAAACAGGGGTTGTCTCTCGTCTTCATATTCCTGGTCGTTTCCTTTAGCATAACATAGTTTTGCCAATTGTATATCACTCCATTTTTTATTAGGTTATTAACACTCATTGTCTCCTAATTTCCTTTACTCTTTTCTCTTTTATTAACATTAAGTTACACGACCTCCTGTTAACAAGCATTGTGATTTCCGTGTATCATTCTTCTATAACAATAGATGACGTTAATTAGTTACCTTTAAAACCATGTCTTGAGGGTAAAGCCGAGCAAGTTCACTAACGAGTCTGGGTCATCACTGTCGAAACAACCCAAGATTATCAAGACCATGCGACCACCAGAGAGTCAGAGACCATTTCCCTGGAACGTGAATTTAAAAACAGGGAGAAGTCCCGGTTCAATTGCACAATGTATGCCTTGTGTGCTTCTTGAGGACTTGTTTTGCTATGTGTATGTCTCCATTGTTTCGTTCACTAATCCGCTTGGTTGCTGCCATCTCCATTAACATAACTTTAATATATGCATCTTTTATAGCCTGTATAGCTGTATCCAAAAGTATTTTACCTTTTAAATTAGGAATGTTTTTCATTTTGGTGACTGGCTTCTGCTGTTTATATTTTAGTGACTTAGAGATCCCATGGTTACAACTAACAAGGTCTGCGAATCGCGGATAAATTTGGGATTGTTTGCATATCACCAACCATCATTCGTGATTCAGGATTGGATATATTATGAATATGGTAACTCCGTTCATACATTCATATGTTTTGAATGAATTCTGTTGCTGTTGTTTTTCACTGATTGTAAATTACTGAACCATTGTCAAAAGGGTTTATGTTTACCTGAGAAGCCAATGAACACAGTATTTGGAGTGAACAATATGAAGAAATTTGTCAGGGAAGACCTGTCCAAAATTGATCTGGGAGCTCCTGACACAAAACAAGGTCCAAAACTGCTTCCGTTAGCTTTTTCTATCTACTTGTTGAAACTCGGGAGCAAGTTAAACAATGCATTGAAATCGTTGCATGGTAGATCATTCAAGAACACTCCAAACTGAGGGCATTGGCGGTTCAAAGTCTGGCTAGCCTTGTCAATTACATCAATGATTCTCGAGAGTCGAGACCAATTGCAAAGCACTGTTCCCTGAAGAACAACCCATGTCCGCCGTCATAAAGCATTCTTGCTTTAAGGTAAGATAGACTTCCATTTGCTTTCTTCTATTATGGGTCTTGCCTGTGTTGTTACTTGTTACTGTTCTCTGTTACCAAGCAAAACCTTTGCAGGGTTCAGTGTAAAATTAGTGACTTGACAAAAAGTATTAACCTAAATAAATAATGTGCATGAAGCCATGAAGTAAATATATATATATATATATATATATATATATATATATATATATATATATATATATATATATATATTTGATGCGTATGGAGGGAGTACAACAATATAATTGATTGGAATGGAGGGAGTAATTCTCTTAGATTTTCAGTAACAATCCCTTTTACAGTTCACAACATAAATTTCATTACATTTTGATCTATGATCTCTCTATAGGATGCTGATTGCGCTGAGACTTCCAAGTTTTATTCGTTCTTCGTCACAGATAACACAATGCTAACGTGTTCAGCTCTTTTTCGAGCAATCCGTTCCTTAGCACGCAGTTCGAACAATAGAAACAAATCATCCATCACTTCATGGGTAAGTGCAGCTTCAAGTAGAGGTTCTGCCACTGCTCTTACTGTCTTGGCAATAAACTTGGCTCGGGTTTCCAGATTTTGAGAGGTATCTACGCTCCAATCAATGGTAAATGCTTCAAGTTTGTTGATGGTAAATGATCCTTCCGCTTCTACTAATTTTCTAACCTCCTCAACTGTTGGACAATAGATGGGCAAGTTGAACTTGTCCAGTTTTTCCTGCTCAATCACACCCTGTTGATGACTCAAGGGTTAAATTTCTTTCCTAATTGATACTCCGTATTTCTTGTTACTCAAAATACGAGCGATTGTCCCCATTCCAAATTTAGTAAGTAAAACGGTGAACTCCCCATTTCACCCCTAGTTAAATAAGCTTGCTATACTATTCCATTATACCCTTTACTTCTTGTTCAATTGCATTAGTCAGAGTATTTCTTAAATCAATCTGAATTTTAGTTAATGGGACAATAAAATTGGGATGGAGGGAGTATGTAATTACCTCTAAAACCATGTCGTGGAGGGTAGAGCCAACCAACTCCCATATGGAGTCTGGATCATCGCCATTAAAACAACCCAAGAATACCAAGACCATGCGACCACCGCAAACCATTTCCCTTGACCGTGACCTTATAAACAACGTAAAATCCCTCTCGAATTGTGCGTAGTATGCCTTTTGTACTTCGAGAGGGCTTGTTTTTGTTATGTATATGTTCCCTTTGTTCAATGCCTCTCCATTTTTGTTCACCAATCCTCCTGGTACCTGCCATATCGATTAACGGAACCTCAATAAAGAGAAATTGGCTTAATGGCTAAGATTTGAGACATAGGAGGTATTGTGAATATAGTTGCAGGTTCGGATCTTTCTCCTTTATATTGTACTCGTACATCCTTGTTACTCATTTGGCCTTTTTTTAATGAGGTGGGGATTTCTTCTAAAATTTTAGTGTAGTGGGAACAATATAAATGAAATCTTATGATTATACATATGATATGAATCATTCTCTTTGCTACTGTTTTTCACTGTTGTAAAAATAACAGGGACATTGTCAAAAAG
Source organism: Agrostemma githago (assembly GCA_958450325.1). Lineage (NCBI taxonomy): Eukaryota > Viridiplantae > Streptophyta > Magnoliopsida > Caryophyllales > Caryophyllaceae > Agrostemma > Agrostemma githago. Next base: position 88,242,633 of record OY288239.1, on the reverse strand, counting down.
GCTCTTTGTTTACCTGAGAAAGCCAATGAACACTATAGCTGGAGTGAATAAAATGAAGATATTTGTCCGGAAAGACTTTTCCATAAAATGACTTCGGTATTCCTGAAATAAAACACGGTATGAAACCCCTTTCTTTATCAGCTTCTAACTCCTGGTGGAAGCTCGGGATCAAGTTAAACAGGGTGTTGAAATCATTCCCAGGGAGATCGTTTAAGAACACTCCGAATTGAGGGTATTGCTGGTTCAATTTTTGGCTAGCCTTGTCAATCACGTCAATGATTTTCGAGATTGCTAGCAACGCATTTGGCCCTGAAGAACAGCCCATTTCCGCCATCATAAGGCATTCCGGCCTTAAGGTAACATAGGCTTCCCTTACACTTTCTTCTATTATGGGTCCTGCCTGTGCTGTTACTTTTCTCTGTTACAAAGCCAAAGCTTGATATTTCAGCGCTCAATGCAAACATGAAGATCCGTTTGACCTGTTTTAGTGGTGAAATGGATGTGTCCCGTCTTAAACAAGAATTGTGAAACGTAAAATACTCTAGAATTTTAAAATGTCACTCTTTTCGACTGATAATTCTTCCTAAAACTAGTTTCAAGGTTGGGCTATGGTTCTAAGTTTATCGCTCAAATACTTGCGTCAGAGGTTTTAAAAGTCGTGCATATATTAATATGTAAGACGGTTTTACATGTGAAACCGCCTTATATAAGAGTTTGTAGTTATATAAAGAGTGGGAGAACAAAACCGGAGAGGGAGAGGTTGGAGGAATATACCTGAAGCAGAGAGTTCGCTGCATAGCTAGTGTGGCCAACACCTTTCTTCATGTGAAGAACCTTTTCGACTTGTATTTCAGTGACTTGCATGTTGGATAGGATAGGATTACGGGTGGACGTAATATGTTGGTAATTAATACTACGTACAAGTTTCCTCCACACAATGAAAACACTGATCGTCAAATAAATGTAAAAGTACAGTAAACCACAAAGTAATAAGTTAAGACACGTATATTATGAGACTTCGTATACTGCCTCACAGACAAAAACCCGGTTAAAATATTATCTTTATCTCGACTCCTATATTCTGTGTTGATTTTATTTTTCTGTGGGAAAATGTTAGAAGGAATGACTTTTTTATATAGGAGCAAACAATAATTACTGTTCCTTTTGCATTCTTAAAGTGTGTATGGTATTGGTATGACTACGTAGTAGCAAAATTTTTCCTGTAGCATTCTAAAAACATGCAGCTGCATGTCCTTTTCTTTTAAGAATAAACTTTGGGTAAGGCTCTACGTTACCAGGGTATTTCAGGAAATTCTGAGTACTCTATTTATTACGATGTTACGAGTACGAAATTTATAGTGCAATTTAAAGGTCAATAATTGTCACTCAAATTACGTAACTAATTGGTTTAAATCACGAATTGAGTCACTCACTCACTCCAGTGGTTTAGTTCAGAGGCGGACCCAAGAAAAAAAATGGGGGCGCACAATTTTTAAAAATAAATAAATTAAAAGAGAAGTTGGGGAAAATTGAATTTGAATCTTCTGACTAAAAGTACATAGCACTTACCAATATACCACATAATACATAAATGTAATTAGAACATCTTTTATCTATATATATATATATGTAACCTAAGATTTTTTTTTTTTAAAAAACAAACAAACTAAAAACTCGAAATAATGGGGGTGCACTTACGGGTCTGTGCACCCCTCCGGTCCGCCCCTAGTTTAGTCGGTATAACTCATTGAATCTTGATGGAGTATGAGTATTTATGTGCGGGTCATCTACCGGATAATATTTTGTGTTGCTTGCCTAGTGCCTACATACGTTGTTGTCGGTAGGTCTGATGTTGCTTCTTGGCATTTCCTTGGGTAAGGCAGTCTTATGCAAAAGTTGGGTAAAATGGATCTAAATCACAGGAAAATGATACTCATATTGGTACGAAAGTAAGTTTTATACACCCTTACCTGTTTGCCTTTTATTTGAGGGGGATTTCAAACATGGACAAAGACGTAGGGTATAATTTATAATATACGTGTAAACCCTAAACCATGTACGGAGTATTTGTTGACTAAACGAATCCAGATTACAATAGTGCTGGACTGCTGGCCACCGCCCAAAAAGCGCATGTGCTCGAGAATGTAGATCACATGTTTTTGGTGATTGTTCATGAACTGAGGTGCTGCATGGATCAAATCATCAAAGTATAAAACTTGTTTTTATGTTAGGGAAGCTATCACACTGGTTGATTTCTAGCGCTCTCAACCTAGCAATAATTGTACCATGGTACTTGCATGGTCAATCAATATGAATGCGCAAAAGATTCCATGTTTTTGAAGCCAAGAGAAGAGTACAGACAAAGACAATAATAAATTACTGCAGGGCCTTAGTTGTTTTGCTCTACTTCTGTGAGTTCAGCTTAATGTGTTATAATCTGTTATGAGTTCAGCTAAGCTTTTATAAGTTCAGTTTAACTCTAATAACTTCAGTTTTCATCTCTTATAACAACCTGTGATCATCAAGACCATGCAACCACTAGAGAGGCCATTTCCCTGGAGCGTGACTTTAAAAACAGGGAGAAGTCCCGGTTAAATTGCGCAATGCATGCCATATCTTGTCGTAACTTATTATCAGCTTGTTGGCTGATTTCTGTTTTCGTAGCGTGTGATATTATTGGTGTATTTGAACGTAGATTATCAGCGACAACATTAACACTGACTTCGTATAAACTATAAAAAGATAAATGATAAAGCTAGCGAGCTTTGATGTCAGAGTATTTGAATGTAGATTATCTATGAACAGTTAATAATAGAAATTCTGTTACATTGTGATCTATTGATCTCTTTATAGGATGCTGATCTTGCCAAGACTTGTACAAGAAAGTAGTTCATTCTACTCTTTCTTGGTCACTGATAACACAATGTTAAGGCACTTGGTTCTCTGTTGAGCGATTTGTTCCTTAACACGGGTTTCAAGCAACAGAAAGAAATCATCGATAACTGCTTGGGTAAATGCCGTTTCAAGTAAAGATTCTGTGACTGCTCGTAAGCTCTTTGATACAAGTTTGGCTTGAGTTCTGAGATTCTGCGAGGTATCTATGCTCCATTCGATCATTTGTGTTTCAAGTTTGTTGATTGCAAAGGAACCTTCAGCCTCGACTAATTGTCTTACCTCCTCTACAGTTGGAGTATAAACAGGAATGCTGAAGTTATCCAGCTTTTCCTGTTCAATCACACCCGCAGGTAGTCACGTCAAGTCAATCGGGTTGTGTTGAGTCGATTCGTGTCATAGTTATAGAGGATGTCATTTCAAACTGTTTCCTTTTGCTTCTTCTACAGCCTGCTCGAAACTCGGGAGCCTGTTAAACAAGGCATTGAAGTCGTTCCCCAGTAGATCATTAAGGAAGAGACTGAACTGAGGGCAATTACAGTTTATACTCCGACTAGCCCTTCAATTATGTTGATAATTCTTGAGACTAACAGTAATGCATTTGGTCCTGAAGAACTACCCATGTCTGCCATCATTAAGCATTCTGGCCTTAAGGTATCACACACTTCCCTTGTGCTTTCTTCTATTACTGGTCGTGCTTGTGTCATTATTGTTCTCTGCCCCAATGCCGTTAATTTCAGAAGAAGAATGGAACCGATACACGAACTTTCAAATAAGACTTAAACTCATATATGTACTTGTGTATTGTGAGTACTTAAGAATGAAACTGATACATAAATTCTCAAATAAGACTTTACTACTTATATTATGTACTTATGTAATGTGAGTATTTAAGAATGAAACCGATGCATAAATTCTCAAATAAGACCGCGGTTTTATAATACTTACGGAGTATATTATTAGTACTACTATTGGACAAGGTGCAAAAGTTTATTGTATAGTACAAGTGTACAACGGCTACACATAATGTAGAGTTTTTACTCTAGTGCACACCTTAGTTTGAGATTTACCTATTTTATTGAGGAAACTTCGTGATTTTGGCTAAAAAAAGATTGAACAAGTCACACTCGTGTCATCATGTGATAATATGTTGAGTGTTGGACATTGGTACACGAGGTAATACAAATTGTTGGCGTAATGAGCTAGTAAGATAGACCTGAAGCAAGGAGTTCTTTGCGTAGCTGTTGTGACCAACACCCCCTTTCTTCATGTGTAGAACCCTTTCAACTATCATTCTTTCTTAAACCGTTTGTCACTAGTTGCATGTTCTTTTGGATCCCTTATATATAAGGTATTCCATATATAAGCACCCATTATATTGGCCAAAAGATAGTTGTATTGTTCTACTGGTATTTTATGTTTCAAATTAGGCCGGAGTTCAAGTACACAGTATTTGCCTCTCCATTCTTAGTTTTTATTTGGATTATTGGTTCTTATGATGTACTCATAAGACGAAATACTCTGACCTAAACACCTTTTAGAATATTACAATTCGTCCCCAATTTCCAATTTATCGTATTAATAATGATCATTCGTTGCTTCAGTATGACAGTAATCACAAACTCCGTATAAGACACAAGATTCTAACCTAAACACCTTTTAGAGTATTACAATTCGTCCCCAATTTGTAATATACTCTATTCGAAAATTTTGAATATATTACTTTGTATATTCCTAAAATTATATTCAAACAGCTATCCCCATACTTGAAAGAAGTTTATTCTACTCTTTCTTGGCAACCGATAGCACAATGCTAAGGTATTCACCTCTCTTTCTAGCAATTCGTTCCTTAACATTGGTTTCGAACAATAGAAACAAGTCATTCATGGCTGCATGGCTGAATGCAGTGGCAAATAAGGGTTCTGCCACTGCTCTTAGGGTCTTGGATACAAATTTGGCTCGGAATTCAAGGTTTTGAGAGGTATCTACGCTCCAATCGGTAGTAAATGCTTCGAGTTTGTTGATAAAAAACGATCCTTCAGCCTCGACTAATTTTCTTACCTCCTCAACTGTTGGAGAATAGAAGGGTATGTTGAACTTCTCCAGTTTTTCCTGCTCAATCACACCCTGTTGATACTTCAACTAGTTATTCTTTGCCCAAGTTAATAATACAATTAATTGTATATCACGCAAAATGATTCAGTATTAAAGGAATTACTCCGTATTAAACAATAGATCCAAGCTAATTACCTTTAAAACCATGTCGTGGAGGGTAGAGCCAAGTAACTCGTATATCGAGTCTGGATCATCGCTATTTAAGCTCCCCAGGAGTACCAAGACCATGCCACCATCAGAAACCACTTCCCTTGAGCGCGACCTTAGAAACAACGTGAAATCCGTCTTGAATTGTTCATAGTATGCCTTGTGTACTTCAAGAGGGGTTGTTTTTGTTATGTATATGTTCCCCTTGTTCAATGCCTCTCCATTTTTGTTCACCAATCCTCTAGGTACCTGCCATATCCATTAACAGAAGTTTTACATATGCATCTTTTAGGGCTTATATGTTATTCATGTTGTTAGGATACAAATCTAAGCCCCAAGCAGTGCAAACATGGAAGGACTTTGTAGTACGGGACTTTTGGAGGAAGTAAATAGTTAATGTTTACCTGTGAAAGCCATTGAAGACTATACGAAGAGTGAACAAAATGAAGAAAGTTGTCAGGAAAAATTCTTCCATAAAATGACTTGGGTATTCCTGATACAAACCAAGGTCTCTTGAAACTGCTACCTTTTGCTTCTTCTACAGCTTGCTCAAAACTCAGAAGCATGTTAAACAGGGCATTGAAGTCGTTCCCTGGAAGATCGTTAAGGAAAACACTGAATTGAGGGCATCGATGATTTATACTCCGGCTAGCCTCGTCAATTACGTCAAGGACTCTTGAGACTATTAGCAAAGCATTCGGCCCTGAAGAACAACCCATGTCTACCATCATAAAGGATTCTGGTCTTAAGGTATCATACACTTCCCTTGCACTTTCTTCTATTATTGGTCTTGCCTGTGCTGTTATGTTTCTCTGCCCCCAAGACAAAATACAAAAAATCAAAATAAAAATAAAAATAAAAATAATTGGCAATAGATGCAGTAACTTTTGATTGATATAGTTCACAACTCTCACATGTTTCGTCTACATAAGACACTCATGAACTGAAGTTGAGTAGGGCTAGCCGGCTAGGGAGGGCTAGCGGTAAGTGAATAGAATAAGGCCTAAAGTGTGACAAACTTAAAAAATGCTCCGTACTCTATGTATGAACGTCTGAATTACTCATACTCTTCTACGAGGTATCGTGTCTGCCACGGTGTCGAAGCATAGGATACGACTATTTTGAACAAAAAATTCAATTTTTTGGTCTAAATTGAAGTATCAAAGTGTCGTATCAGACACGCGACACGACACCTAATAAGTGAAGTGAGGTCATATAAAATTGTTGAGAGTAACTTAAAGTCTTAATTGAGTAAGTAAGGGAGAGAGATGAGCCAAAGAAGCGACCTGAAGCAGAGAATTCTTTGCATAGCTATTGTGGCCAACGCCTTTGTTCATGTGAAGAACACTTTGAACTTCCATTTGCTTTGAGTTGAGTGTTCTGTTGTGGCCAACGCCTATACAAGCAGCTGGTTACCATTGCCCTATATATAAGGTACTCTATAAATTGAAATACAAATTCTTGTTTAAGATGGAGATATCCGTCATAAACTTAAAACGGGTCAAATATTGTACCATATACATAAATAAGACTAATATTTTTGCTAGTATCAAGGAGTGCTGTTTTTCGTCGTCGGCATTTCAGCCACGTCGTCGGCGCTTTTTAATGTAAAAGACGATCTTGCCCTTGCCTTAATTAGATTAGTTAACTAATGTTATGTAATTTTAGAAGTTAGATTAGTTATTGAAACTCGTTAATGAAGCGGTTTTTAATTTTTCAAACCGTTCCGTTATTATCTTGTCCTTATTATATATCCAATCAAACTCCACTCACCATATTTAATTTTATTTTCTCTCACTTAAAAAAAAGCGTCTTTTCTGTAGAGAAATCCGACTTTTCTAGAAATTAGGTTGTCGGCGGTTTTTAATGTGAAAAGACAACAACGTCCTTCCCTAATTACATTCACTAACTTTGTTAATAAAATTAAAAAGTTTAATCATGTTAATGAAACTCGATAATAAAACGTTTTTTTTTTTTGAAAACCGTCATTTTATTATGTTACGGATTATGTTATATTATATATCCTCCCCCACCCAAAACAACACTAATATTATTAATAATATTAAAATTGTGTTAATAGGCGATTTTAGGGGGTTTTAGAATCAAATATAGATAATATTTTAGTAAGAATTATCAACAATGTTCAATTGGTTCAGTGGTAAAGAGGCTCATTTGTGTTTGAGAGGTTGTGGGTTCGAGCCTTGATAATTACAAATTTTTGTAATTTTGCATCTGTTGGGCGTGGGTTTTGGGCGTCCAGGGGACCCCTCAGACGCCGATTTTGGGCGTCCAGGGGACCCCTCAGGCGCCGATTTTGGGCGTCCAGGTCGATTTCCAGCGGCCCCAAACCCAGAAAACGCGCCCCTATTCGCACAAATCGATCTCAATCTCACCCAAACCGATACCAAAATCGAATATAGAAAAACATATTCCCGAGTTACATTGAGACACGTGTCTCAAAAACCGTTCAAAAGTTCAAAAAACCATAATTTCAAATTAGTCGGGAATATAATAGTTACATTAATTAAGAAACTTAATTAATTTCATTAATCACAATTATAGAAGGGTAAAAGAGTTACGTTGGGACATGTGCCTCAAAAATCGTTCAAAAGTACAAAAAGTGTAATTTTAATTTACTCGGAAATATTAATTAAATTAATTAAGAAACTTAATTAATACTCCCTCCGTTTTTTAATATAAGTCATTCTCACTTTTCGAGACAACCCCTTCTCTCTTCAATATCTCTCACAACATAAGAAAAAATACTATGAAATGTATACTCATTTGAAAGCTCTTTTTGTAAGGGATTTTATGGTGCAATTTTTAAAAATTTTGGAATAATATATTTACATAAAAATTAAAGTCAAAGTCTCACCTCGAAAAAGTCAAACGTCATATAAAAAAATACGGAGGGAGTATCATTAATCACAATTAGGAAAGGATAAAAGAGTAAATTCACGTATAAAGCGCCGACGACGTGGCTGAAATGCCGACGACGAAATGTAGTAGTGGTATCAAGTCAATGTACTTTTTGTCTTTCATATAATACTTGACCCGTTATAACCATGTGACAGATAGACCTGTCATAAGGGGGACCAGATAAATATCAGTGTTACTATCAGTGATAAGTTTCACATGTCAGATTTTGGTGGCCAGTATAGTTTCGTACAAGTGTGTGGTTCTGCTTCTAGAATTGTACTCCTTTCATCCCAAGAAAAGGTACTGATAATGAAATTTTGTAAATAGGTAATGTGGAATTATTGTGGATTAGGATAATATCGTAAAATAGTCTAACGCTAATCAAATAAGAAAATAGAAAGTTAGTAAATGAGGCGATGTTGGTGGAATGTCCCTTTTTAAGGAAAGTTGGAAGAAGATAGTAGAATGGAGGGAGTATTTATTTCCGTTTTCACAATCCTGTTTAAACTTAAGCCGAACTTCAAGTTGACCCATGGCTAGTCTTGAGTGGGTGAGTCTTGTCTCAAGATTACTAATAAACTAAAAAAAAATTCAGGTAAAGATTAATAAATCTATAAAATTGTAAATAATCTCTCCTACAATAAAAGAGACTTGGTATATACACAAATCCTTGTGTTTGTAAAAGTGTCCTTTTAAAGTTGGTTACCCTCATTTTAATTTGAGGTGATCACACCTTATGCTATAGGACAGTCGTATAAAAAGTTACTGTAATTGAGAAAGAAATGGGTAGTCGACCTAAACATGAATTGATATAAGTATGCAACCACACCAACAATCTGTTAAACCGAACAATCTTTTTAGACTGAACAATGTGTTTAAACTGAACAGTCTGTTAAACAATAAGTTTTAAACTACTACCGCCTCCATTTTTTTTATTTCTTCCCATACATAACGATTTGTGAAGTGTATTTTATTGAAATGGAAATATTGAAAAAAACCTGGAGTATCTTACTTAAATGTGATTCTTAGCAGAGTGGGTCATAATTGGTACTCGTACTCTATAACCAATAAGCTTGAGTTTTTGTTGCCAGGATTATATTAATAACTAGTTTACGTTTCGTGCAAAATGCACGACTTATATGGGGGATTGTGTGTTAGAATACCGACTTATGTTTAATTTTTAGTTGTGCAAGTTTAAAATATGTAGGTTAAAATTTAACAAACAAAAAATCGTTAACTCTACTTATTTTACTAGCATTGGTCTCTAATGGGCTGATTTCGTGAGTTATTTTTGTAGCCCGAATGCAGTACAGGATAGTTAGTGTTTAGGCGGGATTTTTTTTTCCTTGTGAGAGTGCGACATGTGTCCTATACTTTTTTTAGTGGTTTCTCTTTTAGTATATAACAAGATTGAAGGATAAACGGTTATATATGAAAGCATAAGTCATCTCTTCCCCACCAGTACACCAGCCATAGGGAGTTATCTGTAACATCCATACCATACCCGTTATCACACCCATTAAAACTCTGCCGTACCCGCCCAAGAGGGGTTGGTATATCGCGATACTTGGTTATTATACCTACTCCTTCGACATCCATGGTGACAATGGACACAATCCTGATTGAAATCATGTAAATATTTATTTATGAAAATTTCTTACGAATGTAACTAATACAAAACCTCGGTAGTAAAAGGCAAGGCCGGCCCTGGGCATGTACAACACAGGGCCCCAATATTTTGGGGTTCATTTGATTTTTTTAACAATATGTATTACGAGTATTAATCACGAGATGTTACAGCCTTACACTGTAAATCTTTATATAAGAGAATGCTGATTTTACCAGGACTTTTATAACAAGGGGATTTTACTCTTTCTTGGTCACTGATACCATAATGTTACGGTGTACACCTCTCTTTCGAGCAATTCGTTCCTTAACACGGGCTTCGAACAATAAAAACAATTCATCCATGACTGCATTGCTGAATGCAGTAGTTAGTAATGGTTCTGTCACTGCCCTTATGGTCTTGGCGACAAATTTGGCCTGGAATTCAAGGTCTCGAGAGGTATCTACGCTCCAATCGACAGTAATTGCTTCGAGTTTGTTGATAAAAAAAGATCCTTCAGCCTCAACTAGTTGTCTTACCTCCTCAACTGTTGGAAAATAGAAGGGCATGTTGAACTTGTCCAGTTTTTCCTGGTCAATCACACCCTGTTGATGCTTCAAATAGTTAGTTTTTTCTAAGTTAATTATTGAAAGTGTTAAAAAATAATTCTGACTTAATTACCTCTAAAACCATGTCATGGAGGGAAGAGCCAAGTAGCTCATATATCGAGTCTGGATCATTACTATTAAAGCTCCCCAGGAGTACCAAGACCATGCGACCATCAGAAACCACTTCCCTTGAACGCGACCTTAGAAACAACGTGAAATCCGTCTTGAATTGTGCATAGTATAGCTTGTGCACTTCCGGAGGGCTTGTTTTTGCTATGTATATGTTCCCCTTGTTCAATGCCTCTCCATTTCCGTTCACCAATCCTCTAGGTACCTGCCATCTCCACTAACAGAACTTTAACATATGCATCTTTTATAGCTTATACCCTCTTCAATTCTTCATGTTGTTAGGGCCCTTAGGGGTACAAAGTACAAACCCAAGTCATCAAAGATGGAAAAACATCTTTGTAAGTGTCCATAAACTTTACATTTTTTGGGAAGAACTCTAAGATTAAATCCGTGAGGGTTTAGCCTAAAGTGGACAATATCTAACTATTGTGGGTCGTGGGTGCCGATGCAGCAGGGCCCTGTCAAGGAATATCCGACATTTTCGCACAAGTTGTGTCAAAGACAAGGTTCAACTTGTATCTGCAAGTCACCGTCACATGCCCTTGAACTAGCATACGGTTTTCAAATCTTGACTTGATCTAGCATCAAGTCAGGACTTGAACGTTGCATGGGGTATAAAGCATGAAACTCCTAGCTCAAGGTGGAGCCTCATTGGATGTAAAAGACCATTTGTGTATTAGAATTTTTGATCAGGTCAGCCCTTATTAGGTAGGGTGCCACACAAGTTTGGTGGATGCCAAATGTCGCTTGTGCTGTAGGACTTTTGCTTAGGTGACGGACCCGATCCATGGATTATTGACTTGTGATACTTCGGGTGCCTAGAAATTAGGGCTACATAATACAGGGTGTTCTCCTTAGAAGTCAAAGTTCGAGGTTCAAAACTTGAGCTAGGATAATGTAATTCTTATATTTAATGAAGAAAATAGCTTATGTTTACCTTTGAAAGCCAGTGAACACTACTTGAGGAGTGAACAAAATGAAGAAATTTGTCCGGAAATACTCTTCCATGGAATGACTTGGGTATTCCTGACACAAAACAAGGTCTCCTGAAACTGCTTTCTTTTTCTTCTTCTACAGCCTGCTCGAAACTCGGAAGCAAGTTAAACAAGGCATTGAAGTCGTTCCCTGGAAGATCATTCAGGAAGACACCAAACTGAGGGGGTTTCTGGTTTATACTCAGGCTAGCCTCGTCAATTATGTTGATAATTCTAGAGACTAGCAGTAATGCATTTGGCCCTGAAGAACACCCCATGTCTGCCATCATAAAGCATTCTGGCTTTAAGGTATCGTACACTTCCCCTGCGCTTTTTTCTATTATTGGTCTTGCGTGTGTCGTTATGGTTCTCTGGCACCATGACGAAATATAAAAAAAATATTAGAAAAGAAATTAAATTGACATACAAATTCAAAAAATAAAATACAGTAATTGGCAACAAATGCAGTAACTTTTCATTTATATAGTAGACGGTTGTCTCATCTTTCGTCTATATAAAATATTCGAAGCATTTTAAAGCAGACTTAAAAAGTATCTCACTCACTTGCGTGCCTAAGTGTTAGAGACTTTATAAATAATACGCATACCAACACAAGGACGGGGTTGAACCCAAATCATGAGTATCACCCTTCATAACTTAAGCAACAAAGCTAGTTGGGATCAGCTCTTAGACATTTTTGAGAGTAACATATATAGTGTGTTAGTAAGGGAGAGAGATGCGTTAAAGAGACGACCTGAAGCAAAGAGTTCTTTGCGTAACTATTGTGGCCATCACCTTTCATCATATGAAGATCCATTTTAACTTCCATTTTTGGTAAAATTTTTTGTGAGCTATGTTCTATGTGCGAGTGGAGTTATTACGTCGTTTGGTCCAAAATCAATCTTTTTATTTATTTTTGTGCTAAAAATTATGAAATCAAGCTAACACACCATTGTTATGATGAGCTTAGTGAATATGGGAGAGAAAGTAGAGTGGACAAAGGAGTTAAATAGAATGTGAATGAGATGATCAAAACTCGTAATGTTTATATAGGTGTGTGTATAGGTCTTTGGCAGTAGCTACGTCTGTTTATCCCCAATAATTAACTCTTGCTGTCTAGCTCTTTCTGATTGTGACGGCAGATCCAAATATGGTGCTGAATAAGTGAAATCGATTTGAAAAACTTCTGACTATTAATGCATGCTACTCCAGCTTTCAGTCGTCTTCAACCTAAGAAAAGACGAGTAGATTGACAATCCACTGCCTTGAATTCTGACACCAAATACTTATTAGATCGAATAAGTACGTTTTTTTAATGACACTAGGCTATGTTGCTTGGCCTCATTTAGAAGTATCGAGTGTGTGTCCAAGTGTTAGACTTGATTATTTTTACGAAAATTCGGCATACTTTAGTTTAAATGAAGAGTCCAAATGTCATACTCATGTCTGAGTGTCAAATGTCTGACACGTGTACCGTGTACGCGAGATAATTAGAAGAGTCTGAGTATCAACTTGAGCCGTACTTCAGGTTGACCCACTTTTTGGACCACCATTGTTAGCTAAAGGAGGGGTGGGTATATTGTCATTACTCCATGTTGTGAATCTGTGATACTCCCTTCAATTCGTTCAATAGTACCTATTGCTTTTGGATCAAAAATAAGGAAAGAAAAATTGGTGATTTTGACTAACAAAAAACTCAATGTGTAAAATTGCTTGTTGTATGATTGCTCCTCAACGTGACGCATGTCGTAAAAGATTTTAAAAGATTCATGTGTATAATTGCTTGTTGTACTTGCTCCTCTAACATACATAGTGACTAACTGACAATGAACACATTACCCATGTGTAAAAGATTTCAAAAGATTTAAAGGCCACTTATTCATTTTGATAGAATATTTTAAAAGATTTAATGGTCACTTTTGGTGTATGTTTATTTAGATTGAAGTTGACTCAAATGAGGTGAGATGAGTTAAACTAAACTGAAATCAATTGAAGTGGGCTGAACTAACTGAGACAAAATGAATCTTATAGGGTTGAACTCAACTGAACTGAACCAAAAAGAAGTCTGAAAAACAGGACCTTAATGATTGAAATATGAATAATACATGATACTCATATTTGTCAAATGAGACTTGTGATTGTGAGTATTTCTAAGAATCATACTTCATTTAGCAAGACTGCAAGAGTTAAGCTACAACATTAGACATAATGTCATAAACACAACCTGCTTTGCATTTACCATTATAAATTATGTTACACTGTAAATCTCTATATAAGTGGATGCTCATTTTACTAACTTTTAAGGCAAAGATGTTTTACTCTTTCTTGGTCACTGACAGCACAATGTTAATGTATTCACTCCTTTTCCGAGCAATTCGTTCCTTAACACTGGTTTCAAACTGTAGGAAGACTGCTTGGGTAAATGCCTTAGCAAGTAAGGATTCTGTCACTGCCCTTATACTCCTGGCTATAAATTTGGCTCGGGTTTCGAGATTTTGAGAGGTATCTACACTCCAATCGACTTTAAATGTTTCGATTTTGTTGATAGCAAATGATCCTTCCGCCTCGACTAATTTTCTTATCTCTTGAACTGTTGAAGAATTGAAAGGCATGTTGAACTTGTCCAGTTTTTCGTGCTTAATCACACCCTGCTTATTCTATATGAACATTTTGAATATATTACTTTGTATATTCCTAGAATTCAATATATGTCGATACCTCGACATATTCAAACAGCTATGCTCATACTTGAAAGACGTTCATTCTACTCTTTCTTGGCCACTGATAGCACAATGCTAAGGTATTCACCTCTCTTTCTAGCAATTCGTTCCTTAACTTGGGATTCTAACAATAGAAACAAGTCATCCATGGCTGCATGGCTGAATGCAGTAGCAAATAAGGGTTCTGCCACTGCTCTTATGGTCTTGGCTACAAATTTGGCTTGGAATTCAAGGTTTTGAGAGGTATCTATGCTCCAATCGATAGTCAATGCTTCGAGTTTGTTGATAAAAAACGATCCTTCATCCTCGACTAATTTTCTTACCTCCTCAACTGTTGGAGAATACAAGGGTATGTTAAACTTCTCCAGTTTTTCCTGCTCAATCACACCCTGTTGATACTTCAACTGGTTATTCTTTGCCTAAGTTAATAATTCGATTAATAGAATATCACGCAAAACGATTCAGTATTAAAAGAATTATCAAACAATAGATCCAAGCTATTATATCGATTAATAGAATTATCAGTACCTCTAAAACCATTCTATGGAGGGTAGATCCAAGTAGCTCATATATCGAGTCTGGATCATCACTATTAAAACTCCCCAGGAGTACCAAGACCATGCGACCATCAGAAACCACTTCCCTTGAGCGCGACCTTAGAAACAACGTGAAGTCCGTCTTGAATTGTGCATAGTATGCCTTGTGTACTTCAAGAGGGCTTGTTTTTGTTATGTATATGTTCCCCTTGTTCAATGCCTCTCCATTTTCGTTCACCAATCCTCTAGGTACCTGCCATCTCCATTAACAGAACTTTAACGTATGCATCTTTTAGGGCTTTTATGTTATTCATGTTCACCAATGTAATGAAGTAAATAGCTTATGTTTACCTGAGAAAGCCACTGAAGACTATACGAAGAGTGAACAAAATGAAGAAAGTTGTCAGGAAAAACTCTTCCATAAAATGACTTTGGTATTCCTGATACAAACCATGGTCTACTGAAACTGCTACCTTTTGCTTCTTCTACAGCTTGCTCAAAACTCGGAAGCATGTTAAACAGGGCATTGAAGTCGTTCCCTGGAAGATCGTTAAGGAAAACACTGAATTGAGGGCATCGCTGATTTTTACTCCGGCTAGCCTCGTCAATTACATCAAGGATTCTTGAGACTATTATCAAAGTATTCTGCCCTGAAGAACAACCCATGTCTACCATCATAAAGCATTCTGGTCTTAAGGTATCGTACACTTCCCTTGCACTTTCTTCTATTATTGGTCTTGCTTGTGTTGTTACAGCTCTCTGCCATCAAGACAAAATACAAAAAAAAGGGATTAAAAGTAAGACACTCATGCAGTAACTTTTGATTGATATAGTTCACAATCTCTCATCTTTCGTCCACGTAAGACACTCATGTGTGTGACATTTTTGACGCATTTTAGAACTTGGTTATCCTAAAGTATCTTAAAGTATCTCATGCACGAAAAACAATCGTTTCAACGACTGCTCTTTTTTAAAATTAAAATAACGTTGAAAAAAATTAAAATTGTTTTGGGTTTGTATGAAAATTATTGATTTGCAATGAGAAATGGAGGGTGGAGTTGAGGGTCAAAGGGTGAGGATGAGTTGGGTATAAACTTTAGAGGTGGTGTTATAAATAATCTTCAATATAATTTTCCTATCAACCCAAAACAATACTTATTTTACTATTTTTCAACATCTATATCTATATAATATAGTTAAAAGGCAACCATAACATTTAAGTTAAACAAATGGTTAGATTTTAATAGAAAGTTCACTTTAATGGGGTTGAACATTAGGGTGGGTCAAACTCCTGGGTCAACCAGGAACCGGCTCCCCCTCGAGCCACTTTTAACTTGGACCGCCAACCCAAACTGCCCTACACCCGGGCTGGGTATGGGCCCATCACATTGATTGACTCGCCTGCTCCAAAAACAATTGTATTTTACCTCCAGTGGTCGGGTTTGTGTCGACCATCACTCCGCCCCCCGCCCACTCCACGGGTCGAGTCTGGATTCCCCAAACCAAGCCCGAACTGTGACTCCTCTAGTTAAACTTAACTTAAATGAACTGAAGTTTAGTAGGGCTAGCCGGCTAGGGAGGGCTAGGGGTAAGTGAACAGAATAAGGCCTAAAGTGTCACAAACTTAAATAATACTCCCTACTCCCTACTCTATGTATGAATGTCTGAATTACTCTTACTCTTTTACGAGGTTTTGTGTCTGACACGGCGTCGAAGTGTCGGACATGACTATTTTTGAACAAAAAATTCAATTGTTTTGGTCCAAATTGAAGTATCGAAGTGTCGTATCAGACACGTGACACGACACGACACCTAAGTGAAGTGAGTAACATAAGTTACAGACACTAATAAATGAGGTCATATAAAATTGTGGAGAGTAACTTAAAGTATTAAATGAGTAAGTAAGGGAGAGAGATGAGCCAAAGAAGCGACCTGAAGCAGAGAGTTCTTTGCATAGCTATTGTGGCCAACGCCTTTGTTCATATGAAGAACACTTTGAACTTCCATTTGCTTCTAGTTGAGTGTTCTTTGATACACTAATACGGTACCTATACAAGCAGCTAGTTATATATAAATAGAAGGATCAGTGATATATAAGTCCACATCTTAGATTTTGGTGGCTAGTATTAGCCGAAACGGAAAGTGCACCATTCTATGTTGGTTCTTTGATGGGTACATTAGACGAACATCACTTCACTATTCTGGTTCTTTGATGAGCCAAACTTCAGGTTGATCCACTCTTTGGACCACCATTGTTAGCTTTCTAACTTTTGGCACTGAGTAATAAAACATGATGCACAATTTGCTTGGTAAGATGGTCTTATACGGTAAGATAACCCATTTAAATATTTAGTCGGGTAAGAAAAAGATCTATTTTGATAAGTCCTCTTTTTTGTTAGTTATTCTTGATTTAATTTAGTTGAACACGTCTTATGCTATAGAAGAGTCGTATAAAAAACAACTTGATGTAAGTATACAACCACACCGAACAATCTGTTAAACGATAAAGTCTCAAACTACCGGTGTATCTTACTAAATGTGATTCTTAGCGGAGTGGGTCATAATGCATACTCTGTAACCGATAAGCCGGAGGTTTTGTTGCCTGGATTTAATTAATAATTGAAGGATAGGCAGGTATACTCCCTCCGGGTCGGAGTGTTCTTCCCCTTTGTTTTTTCACAGTCTTTGAGGTAGTACTTTTGACTGAGTCTTTGAGGTATACACATCATTATTTTTTGTTGAAAATATAATTTGATAAAAGACTTTTTGATAAATAGTCTAATATGTGAAAATCATGTAACAATAATTTGTGTTTTTTTTATTGTATTGATGATCAAAGTTTAAAATTTTTGAACTCAATAAAGAAAAGAGGAAGAACACTCTGACTCCGAGAGTCCGAGGTAGTATATGAAAGCAAAATTCATACATAATTTTTTTTCCACAACTTTTACAAGAGATAAGTTCTACTATTTCTTGGTGACAGATAGCACAATGTTAAGGGATTCATTCCTTTTCCGAGCAATTCGTTCCTTAACACTGGTTTCGAACTGTAGAAACAAGCCATCCACGACTTCATGGGTAAGGCCTTAGCAAGTAAGGATTCTGCCACTGCCCTTATACTCTTGGCTATAACTTTGGCTTGGGTTTCGAGATTTTGGGAGGTATCTACACTCCCATCAACGGTAAATGTTTCGAGTTTGTTGATAGAAAGCGATCCTTCACCGCCCTCTATTAATCTTCTAAATGTTTTGAGTTTGTTAATAGAAAACGATCCTTCAGCCTGACTAATTTTCTTATCTCTTGAACTGTTGGAGAATAGAAGGGCATGTTGAACTTGTCCAGTTTTTCCTGCTCGATGATACCCTGCTGACATTTCATCAAATAGTTACTCTTTGTCCTAGTTAGTGAACTTTTTGGCTTAAACGAGGTTTAAATACAAATTTAATCCAAAGATGGGGCTCAATTCAAACCAATTCTTAGAAATGGGTCTGATTTATTTCAGTTTTTTCTTTTCATATTTCTAGCAAAGTATGCCACACAGTGACTTAGCATGAATAATTTTTGTTAAATAAAAAGTCGATGTCGAAAGACAGTAATAGAAGACGTTGTCCGAGCGAATGATTTGCTATGCTGTTTTAAAGTCGTGGTATGCATGGCATAGCAACTTTGTTAGAATTCCGAGGAAAAAAACCATGGTGACAGTCCCATTTCTTGTATTTCATAATTAGTTTATTTTGAGTCTCATTTTAGCAATAAGTTTGCATTTGAACCCTATTTAAGCAAAATTCTTAACTTAAGTGGATAATTGTATATCATGCAAAAAATCTCAAAATGAAAGTAAGTTTTAAACAACAAATCCGAGGTATTTACCTCTAAGACCATGTTGTGGAGAGTAGAGCCAAGCAATTCCCATATCGTGTTTGGATCCTTACTGTTAGCGCTACCCAGGAGAACCAAAACCATGCGACCACCAGAGATGATTTCCTTTGAACGCGACCTTAGAAACAACGTGAAATCTTTCTTGAATTGTGCATAGTATGCCTTGTGTACTTCTTGAGGACTTGTTTTTGTTATGTATATGTTCCCCTTGTTCAGTGCCTCTCCATTTTCGTTCACCAATCCTCTAGGTACCTGCCATCTCCATACATATCTTGTCAGCTTGTAGCTAATTCCATTATTGATAGACCCTCGATCCATATCGTGGAATTTTGCGATTCTACGATCCATAAAGGGTTGAATTATTCCGATCTTAAGTAGGATTGTAATTTTCTAGGATCTTATTTCACCTTGTCGCAAATTTTTAAACTAAAGTCTTAATCCGATCTTAGTTTGTACGGAATAATATCTTACGACCCATTCCTATTTCCTAGTGACCATTAGATTTGGGAGATTTCATTTGGGAATTTTTTTAGAGGCTTCGAATATTCCTGTGACCTTACTGGTACCTTGTTAGAGAAGTAGAGAACTACCTGAACCAGAAATTTAAGGTTATAATTAAGGCCTAATCAATGTTTTAAATTTTAATGACGTAATAAGGGGGAAAAGAGCTTTATGTTTACCTGAGAAAGCCAGTGAACACTATGTGAGGAGTAAACAAAATGAAGAAATTTGTCAGGAAATATTCTTCCATGGAATGACTTTGGTATTCCTGCCACAAAATAAGGTCTACTGAAACTGCTTTCTTTTGCTTCTTCTACAGCCTGCTCTAAACTCGGGAGCAAGTTAAACAAGGCATTGAAATCGTTCCCTGGAAGATCGTTAAGGAAGACACCAAAGTGTGGGGGTTGCTGGTTTATACTCCGGCTAGCCTCGTCAATTACGTCAATGACTCTTGAGACCGGTAGCAAAGCATTCGGCCCTGAAGAACAACCCATGTCTGCCATCATAAGGCATTCTGGCCTTAAGGTATCATACAATTTCCTTGCGCTTTCTTCTATTATTGGCATTGCTTGTGATAACATGGCTCTCTGCTACCATGACAAAATATAAAAATAGAAAAAAATAAAATAAAAATGAAATGAAACTGATGTCCAAATCTACGAAAAATAATAATTGGTTATAACTTTTTATTTATATTGTAGACAATTCTCTCATTTTTGGCCAACGTAAGACCAGTTGGTCTTACTTGCGACGGACATATCCGTCATAACGTTAAAATGGGCCAAATATACCCAACTAAGAAGGAAATGGTGAAAATCTTTTCCTACAACCCAGGCACATGGGTTTGTCATATGCTAAATATTTGACCTGTCATATGCAAAAGACGGATATACCCGTCTTTAACAAGTATTTGCCAAGACTCTTATGCTTACATTTGACATCTTGCATTATAATGTCTGGTTGCCTTTCCATGTAAAAATGTAAAGTATCTCATCCCGTAAGTGTCAGACTTTATAAATACGGAGTAATACGGAGTACTTCCTCTTATCTCAAAATAATCTTCTCATTTGCGTTTCCTTGGTTTTCAAGTTACTACTTTGACTTGGTTTTTCTCCGTATATATGAAACATTTTACGTCTAAAAACTGTTTTTATCGAAGAGCTTTTTTAGATTAATGTAGAAGTGAATTTTGTTTTGTAAACTATATTTTGTTAACCCTTATTCATGACATTTTTTTTAAGTTTAAAAAAGTAACCAAAAGATTTATAAATGAGGTCATCTGAAAATTTCTAGAATAATTTAATGCGTTATTCCCTCCTTCGTACTCATTTGTTTATTTTTGATAGAAAATTCTCAAAAATAATACAAGTAAACAAATAAATAAGAGAGAGGAGTGGTAAGGATGATAGATATGCCAAAGAGGAGACCTGAGCCAGAGAGTTTTTCGCGTAGCTATCTGGGCCAATGCCGTCATGTGAAGGACACTTTGAACTTCCATTTTTTATCAAAATAATCTCTCCTAAAACCGTTTTCAATGAGTTGGGGTGTTCTTCGGGATCCCCTCTATATATAAGATTATGAGGCACTCTATTCAAGCACCTAGATATATTTGTTGGAGTTTGTAATCCCATGAGTTGGGCTGTCTGTTATTAGTGATACATACTCCGTATCATGGTTACCGGATACGTGATTCGCTCGATTCGAAATCGTGATACGAATTCGCGATTCGCTAAAAATAGAATATAATTCGGTATAATTGTAACCAAACATCATAATATGCTCTAATACGAATTCGGAATTCGATCGAATCGATTTGCGATTCGTAGGGTGATAGACCCGAATTAGGTAACCCTGCTCCGTATACAAGATTACATCGAATCACATTAGCTGTACAATCTTTATGAACTAGGAAGGCTATCACTATACAAGGAAGAGTATAAATTAGCGATATACAATCGGGAAAAGGATCAGGGAGAGTGTATTGTAGAATAATACCCGGAAGATTATCATTTAGCAATATACAATAAGGAAAATGATCAGGGAGAGTGTATTGTAGAATAATATCTAACAGTCCCTCTCAGTCGGAGCGGAAGGTGGACGAACGCTTAGACTGGATCGAACTGAAGTGAGATGAGTTAAACTGAACTCAGACAGATTGAACCTTATAGGGTTGAACTATTGAATAGAAGTGGATTGAATTGAACCGAACCAAACCGAAAAGAAGTAAAAAAAAACAGGGCATGATACAAATATGAATAATACATGATACTCGTATTTGTGAAATGAGACTTGTGCTTGTGAGTATGTCTTAGAATCATATTTACCAGGAGTAAAGCAACAACATTAGACATAAAGTCATAAACACAACTTGGTTTGTAGTTTTAACATTAAAAATTATGTTACACTGTAAATCTCTATATAAGAGGATCCTGCTTTTACTAACTTTTAAGGCAGATAAGTTCTACTCTTTCTTGGTCACTGATAGCACAATGTTGAGGTATTCACTTGTTTTTCGAACAATTCGTTCCTTAACACTGGTTTCGAACTGTAGGAACAAGCCATCCATGACTGCTTGGGTAAATGCCTTAGCAAGTAAGGATTCTGTCACTGCCCTTATACTCTTGGCTATAAATTTTGCTCGGGTGTCGTGGTTTTGAGAGGTATCTATGCTCCAATCGACGGTAGTTGTTTCGAGTTTGTTGATAGAAAACAATCCTTCGGCCTCAACTAATTTTCTTATCTCTTGAACTGTTGGAGAATAGAAGGGCATGTTGAACTTGTCCAGTTTTTCCTGCTCAATCATACCCTGCTGATACTTCATCAAATAGACACTCTTTGTCCTAGTTAGTGAACTTTTGGCCTAAACGAGGTTTAAATACAAACTTTTTACCAAAAATGGGACTTATTTCAAACTAATTCTAAGAAATGGGTCTGATTTATCGCGGTTGGTTTTTTCTTTCATGATTCTAGCTAAGTATGCCACACAGTGATAGAAAGGTTCTGTCGAATAACAGTAATAGGAGTCGTTGTCCAAGAGAATGATTTGCTTATGTTTTAAAGTCGTTGCGCATGGCATAGCAAATTTGTTAGAAATCTGAGAAAAAAACCGCGATGTAGTCCCATTTCTTGTACTCCGTAATTAGTTTATTTAAAATGAGGCTCATTTTAGTAATAAGGCTGCGTTTTTGAACTATATATAAGCAAAATTCATTGGATTAGTTGTATATTGCAAAACGATTGAAAATAAAGGTAAGTGTTAAACAACAAATGCGAGTTAATTACCTCTAAAACCATGTTGTGGAGGGTAGAGCCAAGCAACTCCCATATTGAGTCTGGATCATCGCTATTAAAGCTACCATTGAGAACCAAAACCATGCGACCACCAGAGACGATTTCCTTTGAACGTGACCTTAGAAACAACGTGAAATCACTTTTGAATTGTGTATAGTATGCCTTGTGTACTTCTTGAGGACTTGTTTTTGCTATGTATATGTTCATCGTGTTCAATGCCTCTCCATTTTCGTTCACCAATTCTCTAGGTACCTGCCATCTCCAAATATAGAATTTTACTATGTTGCTCGGATTCATTTTGAAGTATCCGACATGGGTTCGTATCAAACTCAACTATTTTTATAAAAATTCGGCATATTTTGGTTTAAAATGAAGAGTCCGAGTGTCATACCCATGTCTGAGTGTCATGTGTCGGACACGGGCACACAAAGTAATTAGAAGAGTCGGAATAACATAGGAATTTGATTATATGCATCTTGTACAACTTGTACATAATCCCATTATTGATGTGCTCTGATTTGTATCGTCGGATCTTATGATTCTACGTTCCGAAAAGGGTTGAACTATTCTGATCTTAAGTAGGATGGTAATCTTCTAGGATCTTAATTCACTTTGTCTCAAAAATTTCAACTAAAATCTAAATCCGATTATAGTTTGTACAGAGTATTATCTTGCAATCCAATCCTAGTGACCATTAGACTTAGAAGAGCGGTTAATGTACAAGTTCTCCATACCATGTGTTAGAAATTTCATTTGGGAGATTTTTAGAGGTTTCGAGTATTCCTCTGAGACTCACCATGTTTTAGAGAACTATCTCAACTAAAATTTTAAGGTTATAATTAAGGCCTAATCAATGTTTTAATATCGCAATTTGGGAGAAAGGAGCTTTATGTTACCTGAGAAAGCCAGTGAACACTATATGTGGAGTGAACAAAATGAAGAAACTTGTCTGGAAAAACTCTTCCATAAAATGACTTGGGTATTCCTAACACAAAACAAGATTTACTGAAACTGCTTCCTTTTGCTTCTTCTACAGCCTGCTCGAAACTCGGGAGCAGATTAAACAAGGCATTGAAGTCGTTCCCCGGTAGATCATTAAGGAAGAAACCAAATTGAGGGCATTGTCGGGTTATACTCCGGCTAGCCTCGTCAATTACATCGATAATTCTGGAGACTAGCTGTAATGCATTTGGCCCTGAAGAACAACCCATGTCTGCCATCATAAAGCATTCTGGCCTTAAGGTATCATACACTTCTCTTGCGCTTTCTTCTATTATTGGCCTTGCGTGTGTCATTATGGTTCTCTGCCACCAATACGAAATATAAGAAAAAATACGGAGTATTAGAGAAGAAATGAAATTGTCCTACCAATCCAAAAAATAAAATAATTGGGAACAAATGCAGTAACTTTTTGTTTTATAGTAGACCATTCTCTCATCTTTCGTTCATATAAAATCTTTGACGCATTTTAAAGCAGACTTTAAGGTATCCCACCCACTAGCTTGCCTAAGTGTCAGAGACTTGATAAATAATACGCGTACCAACACAAGGACGGGGTTGAACCCAAATCATGAGTATATATGAGCCCTCATAACTTTCGCAACAAAGCTAGTTGGGATCAGCTCTAGCTTAGACATTGTCGAGAGTAACTTAGTGCGTTAGTAACGGAGAGAGATGCGTCAAAGAGACGACCTGAACCGAAGAGTTCTTTGCGTAGCTATTGTGGCCATCACCTTTGGTCATGTGAATAACCCCTTCAACTTCCATTTTTGCTAGATTATTTATTTATTTGTGAGCTATCTTCTATATGCGAGTGAAGTTATTCCTTTCTATTGTTGTGCTAAAAGCAATAGAGAACTAGTGGCCTAAATGGAGAGAACTATTTTATGTTGATTGATGTGAAATCAAGCTTTCTAGCTTGTAGCTTCAACAATGGAGTTTACTACGCCATTGTTAATTTGTTGTGATGAGCTTAGTGAATATGAGGGAGAAGGTAAAGTGGACAAAGGAGTTAAATAGAATGTGAATGGGATAATCATTAATGTCTGTATAGGTGTGTGTATACATTGTGTGATAAATGTAGCAGAAAACTACTCGTATTAGCTGAAACGGAAAATGTACTTTTTTATGTTGGTTCATTGATGGGTACATTAGACCAATATCACTTGCCGCAGTTACTATTTCAGGTATCATCATGAGCCAAACTTCAGGTTGTCCCACTCTTTGCACCACCATTGATAGCTTTCTAACTTTTGGCATTTGGTAATAAAACATGTTGCACAATTTGTTTGGTAAGACGGTCTTATATGGTAAGATAACCCATTTAAATATTAGTCAGATAAAGAAGGTTTATTTTGATAAGCTCTTTTTTTAGTTAGTTACTCTTAATTTAATTTAGTTGAACACGTCTTATGCTATAGAACGGCCGTATAAAAAAGTTAACATGATTGATAAACACATGGGTAGTTGGCCTAAAAACAACTTTATATAAGTATACAACCACACCGAACAATCTGTTTAAACCGAACAATCTGTTTAAACCGAACAATCTGTTAAATGATCAGGTCTCAAACTACGGGAGTACCTTACGAAATGTGGTTCTTAGTGGGTCATAACTCATAAATCATAATCCATACTCCAAACGATATGCTCGAGTTTTTGCTAGCTGGATTATATTAATAATTGAAGGATAGGCAGGTCTACTCCCTCTGGGTTGGAGTGTTCTTCTCCTTTGCCTTTTCAGAGTTTGTCATAACTATACATAATTATTTTTTGTCGAAAATATAATGTGATGAAAAACTTTTTGATAAAGAATCTAATTATGTGAAAATCATGTTAGAATAATTTGTGTTTTTTATTGTATCGATGGTCAAAGTTTAATAAAGCAAGGGGTAAAAACACTATGACTTCGAGGGAGTATATGAAAGCAAAATTCATAGTACATTCTATGTACACTGTAAATCTTTATGTTGGAGGATGCTGATTTTTCCATAACTTTTACAAGAGATAAGTTCTACTCGTTCTTGGTCACTGATAGCACAATGTTAAGGGATTCACTCCTTTTCCGAGCAATTCGTTCCTTAACACTGGTTTCGAACTGTAGAAACAATCCATCCACGGTTTCATGGGTAAATACCTTAGCAAGTAAGGATTCTGTCACTGCCCTTATACTCTTGGCTATAACTTTGGCTTGGCTTTCGAGATTTTGGGAGGTATCTACGCTCCAATCGATGGTAGCTTTTTCGAGTTTGGTGATAGCAAACGATCCTTCAGCCTCGACTTATTTTCTTACCACTTGAACTGTTGGAGATTAAACTTGTCCAGTTTTTCCTGCTCAATCATACCCTGCTGATACTTCATCAAATAGTTACTCTTTGTCCAAGTTTTAGTGAACTTTTTGTAAAAAGGATGTTTAAATACAAACTTTTTACCAAAAATGGCATCAATTTCAAACTAATTCTAAGTAACGGGTCTGATTTATCGCAGTTCTTTTTTCTTTCATCTTTCTAACAATGTATGCCACACAGTGATAGAAGTCGCTGTCGAAAAACAGTAATAGAAGTTGTATACTGCAACTGCTTCCTTTTGCTTCTTCTACAGCCTGCTCAAACCTCGGAAGCAGGTTAAACAAGGCATTGAAGTCGTTCCCTGGTAGGTCATTGAGGAAGACACCAAACTGGGGGAATTGTCGGTTTATACTCCGGCTAGCCTCGTCAATTATGTCGATAATTCTCGAGACTAACAGTAATGCATTTGGTCCTGAAGAACAACCCATGCCTGCCATCATAAAGCACTCTGGCCTTAAGGTATCATACACTTCCCTTGCGCTTTTTTCTATAATTGGCCTTGCGTGTGTCATTATGGTATATCTACAATAGTGTGTCATTGTGCCGTCATGGTATCATACAATAGCGTCACACAATAATGTCTAGATATATCTACAGTTGTTTGATGGGTACATTAGAGCAGCATTACTCACAGTAACTACAGGCTATATTGCTCGGCCTCGTTTAGAAGTATCGAGTGTGTCCAAGTGTTAGACTTGACTATTTTTATGAAAATTTGACGTACTTTGGCTTAAATGAAGAGTCCAAATGTCATATTCATGTCCGAGTGTCAAGTGTCGAACACGTGTACACGACATAATTAGAAGAGTCTGAGTATCAACTTGAGCAATACTTCAGGTGACCCACTTTTTGGACCATTGTTAGCTAAAGGAGTTGTGGGTATATTGTCATTACTCCGTATTGTGAATCTCCCTCCAATTCATTCAATAGTACCTATTGCTTTTGGATTAAAAATAAGGAAAGAAAAATAGATGATTTTGAACCACACAACTTCAACTATCCCACCTAATAATTGAAGTGGATAACTCATTAATAATCTCCAAAATAACAGATAAATGTCAAACTGCTGATGAACCTTACATGGCTCAACTGAACTGAAAAGAAGTCCAAAAGAACATAGCCTTAATGATAGAAATATGAATAATACACGATATTTGTGGAATGAGATTTGTGCTTTTGAGTATATCTAAGAATTATATTTAGCAAGAGTAAAGCAACATTTAGACATAAAGTCATAAACATAACCTGGTTTGCATTTTTAACATCATAAATTATGTTACACTGTCAATCTCTATATAAGAGGATCCTGCTTTTACTAACTTTCAAGGCAGATAAGTTCTACTCTTTCTTGGTCACTGATAGCACAATGTTAAGGTATTCACTCGTTTTTCGAGCAATTCGTTCCATAACACTGGTTTCAAACAGTAGAAACAAGTCATCCATGACTGCGTGGGTAAATGCCTTAGCAAGTAAGGATTCTGTGACTGCCCTTATACTCCTGGCTATAAATTTGGCTCGGGTGTCGTGATTTTGAGAGGTATCTATGCTCCAATCGACGGTAATTGTTTCGAGTTTGTTGATAGAAAGCGATCCTTCAGCCTCAACTAATTTCCTTATCTCTTGAACTGTTGGAGAATAGAAGGGCATGTTGAACTTGTCCAGTTTTTCCTGCTCAATCATACCCTGCTGATACTTCATCAAATAGATACTCTTTGTCCAAGTTAGTGAACCTTTGGCTTAAACGAGGTTTAAATACAAACTTTTTACCAAAAATGGGACTTATTTCAAACTAATTCTAAGAAATGGGTCTGATTTATTGCGGTTTTTTTTTTCTTTCATGTTTCTAGCAAAGTATGCCGCACAGTGATTGAAAGTCGCTGTTGAAAAACAGTAATAGGAGTCGTTGTCCAAGAGAATGATTTGCTATGTTTTAAAGTCGCTGTGCATGGCATAGCAAGTTTGTTAGAAATTTGAGAAAAAAACCGCGATGATGTTGTCCCATTTCTTGTACTCCGTAATTAGTTTATTTAAAATGAGGCTCATTTTAGTAATAAGGTTGAGTTTGTTAACCCTATATAAGCAAAATTCACTGGATTAATAGCATATTGCAAAATGATTGAAAATAAAAGTAAGTGTTAAACAACAAATACGAGTTAATTACCTCTAAAACCATGTTGTGGAGGGTAGAGCCAAGCAACTCCAATAACGAGTCTGGATCATCGCTATTAAAGCTACCCTGGAGAACCAAAACCATGCGACCACCTGAGACGATTTCCTTTGAACGCGACCTTAGAAACAACGTGAAATCTCTCTTGAATTGTGCATAGTATGCCTTGTGTACTTCTTGAGGACTTGTTTTTGCTATGTATATGTTCATCGTGTTCAATGCCTCTCCATTTTCGTTCACCAATTCTCTAGGTACCTGCCATCTCCATATATAGAATTTTACTATGCTGCTCGGATTCGTTTTGAAGTATCCGACGTGGGTTTATGTCAGACTCAACTCTTTTTTTTTTTTTTTTTTTTTTTATGAAAATTCGGCATATTTTGGTTTGAAATGAAGAGTCCAAGTGTCATACCCATGTCTGAGTGTCAAGTGTCGGACATGGGTACACAAAGTAATTAGAAGAGTCGGAATAACATAGGAATTTGATTATATGCATCTTGTACAACTTGTACCTAATCCCATTATTGATGTACTCTGATTTGTATCGTGGGATCTTATGATTCTACGTTCCAAAAAGGGTTGAACTATTCTGATCTTAAGTAGGATATGGTAATTTTCTCGGATCTTAATTCACTTTGTCTCAAAAATTTTCAACTAAAACCTTAATCCGATTATAGTTTGTACGGAGTATTATCTTGCGATCCAATCCTAGTGACCATTAGACTTGAAGAGCGGTTAATGTAAAAGTTCTCCATACTACGTGTTAGAAATTTCATTTGGGAGATTTTTAGAGGTTTCAAGTATTCCTGTGAGACTCACCATGTTTTAGAGAACTACCTCAACTAAAATTCTAAGCTTATAATTAAGGCCTAATCAATGTTTTAATATCGTAATTAGGGAGAAAAGAGCTTTAAGCTACCTGAGAAAGCCAGTGAACACTATATGTGGAGTGAACAAAATGAAGAAACTTGTCTGGAAAAACTCTTCCATAAAATGACTTGGGTATTCCTAACACAAAACAAGATTTACTGAAACTGCTTCCTTTTGCTTCTTCTACAGCCTGCTCGAAACTCGGGAGCATGTTAAACAAGGCATTGAAGTCGTTCCCTGGTAGATCATTAAGGAAGAAACCAAATTGAGGGCATTGTCGGGTTATACTCCTGCTAGCCTCGTCAATTACATCGATAATTCTGGAGACTAGCTGTAATGCATTTGGCCCTGAAGAACAACCCATGTCTGCCATCATAAAGCATTCTGGCCTTAAGGTATCATACACTTCCCTTGCGCTTTCTTCTATTATTGGCCTTGCGTGTGTCATTATGGTTCTCTGCCACCAATACGAAATATAAGAAAAAATACGGAGTATTAGGGAAGAAATGAAATTGACCTACAAATCCGAAAAATAAAATAATTGGCAACAAATGCAGTAAGTTTTCGTTTTATAGTAGACCATTCTCTCATATTTCGTTCATATAAAATCTGACGCATTTTAAAGCAGACTCTAAAGTATCCCACCCACCACTCCACCAGCGTGCCTAAGTGTTAGAGACTTGATAAATAATACGCTTACCAACACAAGGACGGGGTTAACCCAAATCATGAGTATATATGAGCCCTCATAACTTTCCCAACAAAGCTAGTTGGGATCAGCTCTTAGACATTGTCGAGATTAACATAGTGCGCTAGTAAGGGAGAGAGATGCGTCAAAGAGATGACCTGAAGCAAAGAGTTTTTTGCGTAGCTATTGGGGCCATCACCTTTGGTCATCTGAATAACCCCTTCAACTTCCATTTTTGGTAGATTTTTTTTTCTGAGCTATCTTCTATATGCGAGTGAAGTAATTACGTCGTGTGGTCGAAAATCAACCTTTTTATTTATCCTTGTGCTAAAAGCAATAGAGAATTATTGGCCATAATGGTGATTGATATTTTATGTTGGCTTAAGTGAGATCTCGCTTTCGAGCTTGTAGCTTCACCAATGGAGTTTACTACTATGCCATTGTTAATGTGTTATGATGAGCTTAGTGAATATGAGAGAGCAAGTAAAGTGGACAAAGGAGTTAAATAGAATGTGAATGAGATAATCATTAATGTCTGTATAGGTGTGTGTGTATACAAGTTGGCTGTAACTAAATCTAACAAACTCACAGAATTTAACAACCTGTATTACTCCGGCACTTCACCTCGACACCTCGTTGCCATGTCGCGTGTCCGACAATGACTCAACACTTTAGATACTTCAATTTAGACAAAAAAATTGGAAAATTTTGTGAAAATTAGTTGTGTCGGACACTGTGTCGGAGAAGAGTCTGACTAACATAGGCAACAACTAGACCTGTTGTACAGGTCACGCGGGTCGGGTTGAATACAAGTAAGGTTTAGGGTCATAATACGGGTTATAAATGGGTTTGAACGTCTAATTTTTACTGTTTTTTCATTCAAAAAAATATATTAAATTTTTTATTTATTTTAATAGTATTATTATCATACTCTTTAATTATAATGTATATTTAAAATAGGGTTATTTAACAGGAATAATACCAACTTTGGGTGGTATTCCAACAATAAAACCAACTTCAATTAATTCGGGAATAAAACCAAGTATGAGTCATATTACACGGGAATGAAATTGGCTCTTAAATGACCGGATGAAATCGGTTTTGTGGGTCCCATGCTATTAATTAACACCCAACTTTCATCTTCTTCATGCTATTAATCTTCTTCATTGCCCTAAATCAAATTCTCTCTCCTAAACCATCCTTTCTCCAAATCTATGGGTAACTCATCAATTTCATGCTCTTCGAATTCATTGGGATTGAACTCGAAAGATGTTTTCTGCAACCACAGAAAAATCAAAATCCTAAAGTTAAACCCAGAAAAAAAAAATCGAAAACTCTAATATCAACCCAGAAAAATCGATTTAGGGGAAATGAAAAAAACACTAACCGTTGACATTGCCGAACCACAAGATTGAGGAATGAACTTGACAATACCCCTGAAATTGATATTCGACAAAATTAAGGACAATTACCTTCGAGCAAGTTTGACAGAAATTTGAGAAAGAAAAAAAAAAGTTTACAGTGAGGAAGTTACCTTCGACGAATGATGAACTGATGAATGGATGAAGAAGAAGCTTTGAGTTGATGAGAATTGATGAAGGGAAGAAGATGAAGTTTACAATTAGGGAGTTAACGAGGTAAAAGTGATAATGAGGTTAAAAGTGAGGAAAGTTCATATTGTCATTAAAATTTGTGTTAAGTGGGTATATTAACAAGTTTAGGCGGTAGTAGGTAAAACAATTTCATTCCCGTGTAATATGACTCATACTTGGCTTTATTCCCGAATTAATTGAAGTTGGTTTTATTGATGGAATACCACCCAAACTTGGTATTATTCCTATTAAATAACCCTTTAAAATAATATTAATATCAATATTTAAAATTATTTTATTATTAAATGATTAAAAAAGTTGTATTAAATTGAACATTTGTTTATATTTGTAATTTGAAAAATTGAAAGCATTAATTTTTTAATTATAAATCCAAATATAATAGTATATAAATATTATTATTTTATTAAATTTAATAAATTCTTGTCATTTTAGGTTCGGGTTTCGAACCTAAATTAACGAGTCATTTTAGGTTCGGGTCACATGTTGATAAAACAGGTTCATGATCCTAAAAAAGGGGGTCGGAATTGTGGGTCGGGGCGAGTTTTGACAGGTGTAGTAACAGCCTATGAAACGAGATAATATCTAGATATTTCTAAATATGGAGTACACATTAATGTCTAGATGACTAGATAATTGATAGGAGTATATCTACTTATGGACTATGGAGGACACAATAATGATATATCTATATTTCTACAGTTCTTTGATGGGTACATTAGACCAACATTACTTAGAGTAGTTATTGCTCGGCCTCGTTTAGAAGTATCGAGTGTGTGTCCAAGTATAAGACTTGGCTATTTTTACGAAAATTCGGCATATGCATACTTCAGCTTAAATGAAGAGTCCAAACGTCATACTTATGTCCGAGTGTCAAGTGTCGGACACTTGTACGTGAGATAATTAGAAGAGTCCGAGTATCAACTTGAGCCATACTTCAGGTTGACCCACTTTTTGGACCACCATTTTTAGCACAATGTTAATGTATTCACTCCTTTTTTGGGCAATTTGTTCCTTAACACTGGTTTCGAACAGTAGAAACAAGCCATCCATGACTGCGTGGGTAAATGCCGTAGCAAGTAAGGATTCTGTCACTGCCCTTATACTCTTGGCTATAAATTTGGCTCGGGTTTTGAGATTTTTAGATGTATCTACACTCCAATCAACGGTAAATGTTTCGTGTTTGTTCATAGCAAATGATCCTTCAGCCTCGACTAATTTTCTTATCTCGTCTTATGCTACTAGTGTTGGTCTCGTGCAAATTGCACGTGTTTGCTTTAAAAAAAAATTATAACACTAAGTGGAAATATACTCAGTATTTTTCGTAAATAATGTTACACTGTAAATTTCTGTCCCAGAGAATGCTGATTTTACCATGACACTTTTACAACAAAGGAGCTTTCTCTTTTTTGGTCACTGATAGCACAATGTTAAGGTATTCACCTCTCTTTCGAGCAATTCGTTCCTTAACATGAGTTTTGAATAATAGAAACAAGTCATCCATGATTGCATTGCTGAATGCAGCAGCAAGTAGAGATTCTGTCACTGCCCTTATACTCTTGGCTATAAA
This sequence comes from Agrostemma githago, assembly GCA_958450325.1. NCBI lineage: Eukaryota > Viridiplantae > Streptophyta > Magnoliopsida > Caryophyllales > Caryophyllaceae > Agrostemma > Agrostemma githago. Next base: position 88,210,064 of record OY288239.1, on the reverse strand, counting down.
GTTGGCTCGGGTTTCTAGGTTTTGTGTGGCATCTGCACTCCAATCAATGGTAAATGTTTCGAGCTTGTTGATATTTAACGATCCTTCAGCCTCGACTAATTTTCTTGTCTCTTGAACTGTTGGAAAATAACAGGGCATGTTGAACCTGTCCAGTTTTTCCTGCTCAATCACACTCTGTTGATACTTCAAATGGTTAGTCTTTGTCTAAGTGATCTTTTAGCTTAAACAATGTTCAAACACAAACTTATTATGAAAACTTGGACTCATTTCAAACTAATCGTAAGAAATGGTCCGCTTTATCATGGTCCGGCTTCTCGCAGGTTTCTAGCAAAGTAGTTGTGCCACACGACGACTTAGCCTGAATCAAATTATTTTTCTTAAAAATAGAAAGTCGTTCTCCAAACACAGTGATAGAAGTCGTTGTGCAAGACAACGGCTTGCTATGTTTTTAAGGTCGTGTGGCACAACAACTCAGTTAGAAATCTAGGAAAAAAGCCGCTAAAGCCATGATGATGTGGATCCATTTCTTTTACTCTTATTTGAACCCGTTTTAGTAATAAGTTTGCAGTTGAATCCCATATAAGCAAAATATCAGAAAGTGTTGTATACTTAATTGTATATCACGTAAAATGATTGAATATAGAAGAAAGTGTTAAACAATAAATCTGTGTTAATTACCTCTAAAACCATGTCGTGAAGGGCATAGCCAAGCAACTCCAATAACGAGTCTGAATCATCGCTATTAAAGCTACCCTGGAGCACCAACACCATGCGGCCCCCATAGATGATTTCCCTTGAACGCGACCTTAGAAACAACGTGAAATCTCTCTCGAATTGTGCATAGTATGCCTTGTGTACCTCTAGAGGGCTTGATTTTGCATTGCATATGTTTCCCTTGTTCAATGCTTCTTCATTTTCGTTCATCAATCCTCTAGGTACCTGCCTTCTCCATTAACAGACCTTAACATATGCATCTTCTAAAGCTTAACCTTATCCATGTTCTTAGGGTGCAAATATGAGTCTTACATCGATAGTGTAAAGATAGAAGATTATAAATGTCCACCATCTTGAGTACGAGAATTATTAGGAAGGAACTCGAGACTAGATTCGTGGGGTAGTATTAGACATGGAAGGAGCAAAAATGTTGTTACCCTTCACGTAAATGTTATCTCTTCTTTGTGTGTGTTTTCAATTGCCTGCTTCGAAAATTTGTGTAGGTTACTTAAATTCATAAAGGTGATGGAGAAAAGAGCTGATGTTTACCTGAGAAAGCCAATGAAGACTGTAACAACAGTGAACAAAATGAAGAAATTTGTCTGGGAAAACTCTTCCGTAAAATGATTTGGGGAATCCTGACACAAAACAAGAGTTGCTGAAACTGTTTCCTTTTGCTTCTTCTACACCCTCCTCGAAACTCGGGAGCAGGTTAAACAAGGCATTGAAGTCGTTCCCTGGAAGATCGTTCAGGAAGACACCGAACTGAGGGGGTTGCTGGTTTATACTCCGGCTAGCCTCGTCAATTACATCGATAATTCTGGAGACTAGCTGCAATGCATTTGGCCCTGAAGAACAACCCATGTCTGCCATCATAAAGCATTCTGGCCTTAAGGTATCATACACTTCTCTTGCGCTTTCTTCTATTATTGGCCTTGCGTGTGTCATTATGATTCTCTGCCACCAAGACGAAATATAAAAAAAAAATATTAGAGAAGAAATGAAATTGACCTACAAATCCAAAAAATAAATTAATTGGCAACAAATGCAGTAACTTTTCGTTTATATAGTAGACCATTCTCTCATTTTTCGTCCGTATAAAATCTTTGACGCATTTTAAAGCAGATTTTAAAGTATCCCACCCACTAGCGTGCCTAAGTGTCAGAGACTTGATAAATAATACGCGTACCAACACAAGGACGGGGTTGAACCCAAATCATGAGTATGAACTCTCATAACTTTAGCAACAAAGCTAGTTGAGATCAGCTCTTAGACATTATTGAGAGTAACTTAGTGCGTTAGTAAGAGAGAGAGATGCGTCAAAGAGATGACCTGAACCGAAGAGTTCTTTGCGTAGCTATTGTGGCCATCACCTTTGGTCATGTGAAGAACCCTGTTAACTTCCATTTTTGGTAGTTTTTATTTATTTATTTGTGAGCTATCTTCTATATGCGAGTGAAGTTCGTGTGGTTCAAAGTGAACTTCTTGTGCTATTGGAGAGAACTATTTTATGTTGGTTTATGTGAGATCAAGCTTTCTAGCTTGTAGCTTCAACAATGGAGTTTACTACTATGCCATTGTTATTTTGTTATATATGATGAGCTTAGTGAATATGAGAGAGAAAGTAGGCTGAATGAGATAATCATTAATATCTGTATAGGTGTGTATATATATACAAGTAGGCCGTGTACCTAACTCTAACAAACTCACAAAATGTCTATATATTTATATATTTCTATATATGGAGTCCACAATAATGTCTATGTATATTTATATATGGACTATGGATGACTCAATAATGTCTAGATTTATCTACAGCTGTTTTCATTGAAAAGATTGTGAAATTTAGGGTAACTTATTATGAAGGGTATTCTAGTCCTATATATTTTCCTTTTTTGGAATTATTTTTAGCTAGCAATCTGTAAGGTAATACTAATTCTTGTATGAGACGGTCTCACAATAAGTTTATTGTGAGACCTCTCACATACAAGGTAATTACTTATATTACAACTAATTTCCAAACATCCGTTGCTTCAATATTATAGTAATCGTAAATCTCTGTATAAGACACAATACTCTAACCTAAACACCTTCTAGAGTATTAAGGAGTACAATTCATCCCCAATTTGTAATTCATTCTATACAACAAATTCGAATATTTTACTTTTTACATATTCGTAGAATTCAATATATGTCGATACCTCGACATATTGAAACAGCTATGGCCATACTTGAAAGAAGTCTTTCTACTCTTTCCTGGTCACTGATACCACAATGTTAAGGTGTTCAGCTTTGTTTCCAGCAATTCGTTCTTTAACACGAGTTTCGAACAATTGAAACAAGTCATCTATGACTTTATTGCGGAATGCAGTAGCAAGTAATGGTTCTGTCACTGCCCTTGTGGTCTTGGCTACAAATTTGGCCTGGAATTCAAGGTCTCGAGAGGTATCTACGCTCCAATCGATAGTAAGTGCTTTGAGTTTGTTGATAAAAAATGATCCTTCAGCCTCAACTAATTTTCCTACCTCCTCAATTGTTGGAAAATAGAAGGGCATGTTGAACTTGTCCAGGTTTTCCTTGTCAATCACACCCTGGTGATGCTTCAAATAGTTACTCTTTCTCCAAGTTAATTAATGAAAGCGTTAAAAAATAGTTCCGACTTAATTACCTTAACCATGTCGTTGAGAGTAGAGCCAAGTAGCGCATATATCGAGTCTGGATCATGACTATTAGAGCTCCCCAGGAGTACCAAGACCATGCGGCCATCAGAAACCACTTCCTTTGACCGCGACCTTAGAAACAACGTGAAATCCATCTTGAATTGTGCATAGTATGCCATGTGTACTTCAGGAGGGCTTGTTTTTGCTATGTATATGTTCCCCTTGTTCAATGCCTCTTCATTTTCGTTCACCAATCCTCTAGGTACCTGTCATCGCCATTAACAGACCTTCAACATATGCATCTTTTATAGCTTATACCCTATTTTCTTGTTGTTAGGGCCCTTAGGGGTACAAACCCAAGTCAAAGATAGGAAAACATCGTTATAAGTGTCCATAAACTCTAATAATATAATAGTATGAGACTTTTTGAGAAGAACTCGGAATTAAAATGGTGTGGGTTTAGCCTAAAGTGGATAATATCTAACTATTGTTGATCATGCGCACCGATGCAGCAAGGGCCTACCTAGGAATATCTAATGCTTTCGCACAAGTTCGAGGTTAGACAATGACTCTTTGGGTTATTGAACTTTATTTAGGTTCGAAACTTGATCTAGGATAATGTAATTATTAAATGTAATGAAGATAGTAGCTTATGTTTACCTGAGAAAGCCAGTGAACACTACTTGAGGAGTGAACAAAATGAAGAAATCTATCAGGAAAGACTCTTCCATAAAATGACTTGGGTATTCCTGATACAAAACACAGTCTACTGAAACTGCTTTCTTTTTCTTCTTCTACAGCCTGCTCGAAACTCGGAAGCAAGTTAAACAAGGCATTGAAGTCGTTCCCTGAAAGATCGTTAAAGAAGACACCGAACTGAGGGGGTTGCTGGTTCATACTCCGGCTAGCCTCGTCAATTAGGTTGATAATTCCGGAGACTAGCAGTAATGCATTTGGCCCTGAAGAACAACCCATTTCTGCCATCATAAAGCATTCTGGTTTTAAGGTATCATACACTTCCCTTGCGCTTTCTTCTATTATTGGCCTTGCGTGTTCCGTCATTGTTCTCTACCACCAAGACGAAATATGTAAAAAAATATTAGAAAAGAAATGAAATTGACGTACAAATCCAAAAAATTAAATGATTGGCGTCAAATGCTGTAACTTTTCGTCCTAACATTTTAAAGCAGACTTAAAAAATTTATCCCACTCACTTGCGTGCCTAAGTGTTAGAGACTTGATAAATAATACGCGTACCAACACAAACTGGAGGGTTAGCCCAAATCTTGAGTATCACTCCTCATAACTTTAGCAACAAAGCTAGTTGGGAGCGACTCTTAGACATTGTCGAGATTAACATAGTGCGTTAGTAAGGGAGAGAGATGCGTCAAAGAGATGACCTGAAGCAAGGAGTTCTTTGCATAGCTATTGGGGCCATCACCTTTGGTCATGTGAAGAACCCTTTTAACATCCATTTTTGGTAGGTTTTTTGTGAGCTATCTTCTATATGCGAGTAGAGTTATTACGTCGTGTGGTCCAAAATCAACCTTTTTATTTATCCTTGTGCTAAAAGCAGTAGAGAATTATTGGCCGAAATGGTGATTTCTATTTTATGTCGTATCTTGTGAAATCAAGCTTTCGAGCTTGTAGCTTCACCAATGGAGTTTACTACTATGCCATTGTTAATTTGTTATGATGAGCTTAGTGAATATGAGAGAGAAAGTAAAGTGGACAAAGGAGTTAAATAGAATGTGAATGAGAATGAGATAATCATTAATGTCTGTATAGGTGTGTATATATATACAAGTAGGCTGTACCTAACTCTAACAAACTCACAAAATGTAACAACCTGTATTACTCTGACACCGACTCAACACTTCAGATACTTCAATTTAGACCAAATAATTGAAACTTGCGAAAAAAATAGTCGTGTCCGACACTCCAACTCCGTGTCGGATACGATACTTCGTAGAAGAGTCTGAGTAACATAGGTAACAACCTATGGCACGAGATAATATCTACAGTATATATCTCTATATATGGAGTACGCAATAATGTCTAGATATATTTCTGTATATGGAGGACACAATAATGTCTAGATATATCTATAAATGGAGTCCACAATACTGTTACACAATAATGTCTAGATATATCAATTATGGAGGACACAATAATGTCTAGATTTATCTACAGTTGTTTGATGGGTACATTAGGGCAGCATTACTCACAGTTAACTGCATGCTATATTATTGCTCGACCTTGTTTAGAAGTATCGAGGGTGTCCAAGTGTTAGACTTGGCTATTTTTATGAAAATTCGACGTACTTTGGCTTAAATGAAGAGTCCAAATGTCATACTCATGTCCGATTGTCAAGTGTCGGACACATGTACACGAGACAATTAGAAGAGTTTGAGTATCAACCAGGTTGACCCACTTTTTGGACCACCATTGTTAGTGAAAGGAGTGATGGGTATATTGTCATTATTCTGTAGTGTGAATCTCCCTCCAATTCATTAGGAAAGAAAAATAGGTGATTTTGAACCACACAAATTCAATTATCCCACGTGTACATAACGAAAACTTATCTAATTGACCTAGATAACTATTGAATACTCTTGAAAAAATAATAGGTAAGTGTCAAACTGACAATGGACACGGAGCTCAAGTCGTAAAAGATTTTAAATGATTTAAAGGTCATTTAATCAGTTTGATAGAATGTTTTAAAAGATTTAAAGGTCACTTTGGTCTGTCTTCTTTCTGATTGAAGTGAACTGAAATAGCTAATACAACATGAACCTTACAGGCTGAACTGAACTGAAAAGACGTCCAAAAGAACAGAGCCTTAATGATAGAAATATGAATAATACATGATATTTCTGGAATGAGATTTGTGCTTGTGAGTATATCTGAGAATCATATTTGGCAAGAGTAAAGCGACAAGTAGACATAAAGTCATAAACACAACCTGGTTTTGCAGTTTTAACATTATAAATTACTCCCTCCAGTTTTAAATTATTGCCCTGTTTCATGAATATGTGAGGAGTATTATATTGAAACGGGGCAATTATTTAAAACCGGAGGGAGTATGTTACACTGTAAATCTCTATATAAATGGATGCTGATTTTACTAACTTTTAAGGCAAAGGTTTACTCTTTCTTGGTCACTGATAGCATAATGTTAATGTATTCACTCCTTTTCCGAGCAATTCGTTCCTTAACACTGGTTTCGAACTGTAGAAACAAGTCATCCATGACTGCGTGGGTAAATGCGTTGGCAAGTAAGGATTCTGTCACTGCCCTTATACTCTTGGCTATAAATTTGGCTCGGGTTTCGAGATTTTGAGAGGTATCTACACTCCAATCAACTTTAAATGTTTCGAGTTTGTTGATAGCAAATGATCCTTCAGGCTCGACTAATTTTCTTATCTCTTGAACTGTTGGAGAATAGAAGGGCATGTTGAACTTGTCCAGTTTTTCCTGCTCAATCAAACCCTGATGATACTTCATCAGTTAGTGAACGTTTGGCTTAAACGAGGTTTGAATGCACACTTATTATTACCAGAAACGGGACTCACTTTAAACTAATTTTAAGAAATGGGTCTGATCTATCGCGGTTTGTTTTTTCTTTCATGTTTCTAGCAAAGTATGCCACTTAGTGACATAGCATGAATCATTTTTGTTAAATAGAAAATCGCTGTCGAAAAACAGTAATAGAAGTCGCTGTCCAAGAGAATGATTTGTTATATTTTAAAGTCGCTGTGTGCATGGCATCGCAACTTTGTTAGAAATCTGAGAAGAAAAAAAACTGCTATGATGTAATCCTATTTGTTGTACTCCGTAATTAGCTTTTTTGAAATAAGGCTCCTTTTCGTAATAAGTTTGTGTTTGAACTCTATTTAAGCAGATTCTCAAGTTAACTGGATTAATCGTATATCACGCAAAACAATTGGAAATAAAAGAAGTGTTAAACAGACAAATCCAAGTTAATTACCTCTAAAACCATGTCGTGGAGGGTAGAGCCAAGCAACTCCCATAATGAGTCTGGATCATTGCTATTAAAGCTACCCTGGAGAACCAAAACCATGTGACCACCAGACACGATTTCCTTTGACCGCGACCTTAGAAACAACGTGAAATCTCTCTTGAATTGTGCATAGTATGCCATGTGTACTTCTAGAGGACTTGTTTTTGCTATGTATATATTCCTCTTGTTCAATGCCTCTCCATTTTCGTTCACCAATCCTCTAGGTACCTGCCATCTCCATATATGGAATTTGACTATGTTGCCTGGACTCGTTTTGAAGTATCTACTGTATGTGTCAGACTTGGCTATTTTTATGACTATGTTGCTCGGACTCTTTTGAAGTATCTGACACACAGGTACCTGCCATCTCCATATATGGAATTTGGCATATTTTGGTTTAAATGAAGAGTCCAAGTGTCATGCCCATGTCCGAGTGACACTCCCGAGTGTCAAGTGTCGGTAGCTAAAGAAGAGTCGGAGTAACCTAGGAATTTGATTATATGCATCTTGTACAACTTTCATTAAATTTGAAGAGTGGTTTAAGCACGTGTTCTTCATTCTAGGTGTTAAAATTTTCATTTTAGAGATTTGTAGAGGCTTCGAGTATTCCTCTGAGCCTCACTATATATGTTTTAGAGAACTCTCTCGACCAAAATTTTAAGGTTATAATTAAGGCATAATCAATGTTTTAATATCGTAATTAGGGAGAAAAGAGCTTTATGTTACCTGAGAAAGCCAGTGAACACTATATGTGGAGTGAACAAAATGAAGAAATTTGTCAGGAAAAACTCTTCCGTAAAATGACTTGGGTATTCCTGACACAAAACATAGTCTACTGAAACTGCTTCCTTTTGCTTCTTCCACAGCCTGCTCGAAACTCGGGAGCAGATTAAACAAGGCATTGAAGTCGTTCCCTGGTAGATCATTAAGGAAGACACCGAACTGAGGGCATTGTCGGTTTATACTGAGACTAGCCTCTTCAATTATGTCGATAATTCTCGAGACAAACAGTAATGCATTTGGTCCTGAAGAACAACCCATGTCTGCCATCATAAAGCATTCTGGCCTTAAGGTATCATACACTTCCCTTATGCTTTCTTCTATTACTGGTCTTGCATGTGTCATCATTGTTCTCTGCCCCAATACCGAAAATTTTAGTAGAAGAATGAAACCGATGCATAAATTCTCAAATAAGACTATCGGTTCTGTAATACTTATCTATGTAATTAAGTATTATGATTACCTAAGAACGAAACGGTTACATAAATCATCAAAATACGACCGTGATTTTTATATTACTTAACTATATGTATTATGACTTATGAGTAGTTAAGATTCCTTAAGAATGGAATCGATACATAAATTCTCAAATAAAACTGCGGTTTTTATAATACTTGTACATGTATTTACATATTATTACTACCAAGAATATAATAAAACTGATACGTAAATTCTCAAATAAGACCACGTGCTTTATACTAGTAGTACTAACTACTTATATACGGAGTACTATGTACTTACAGTATATAATAAGAGTGATGAAGAATGAAACCGATACATAAATTGTCAAATAAGACCGTGGTTTTATACTACTTATATACTTCGTATGTACTTATGTATTACTATTAGTAATATGGAAAAGTTTATTGTATAGTATTGTACAACAGTCTTACACATACTCTAGGGTTTTCCAACTGTTCTTCAAATTAGTTCGATTTAAAAGATGTCGTACATAATTATGCTTCTTAGTTTTATACTAAGCTATTTATGGAGGAAACTTAGTATTTTGGCTAAAAAAGACTCGAACAAGTCACACTCATGTCATCGTGTGATGATATGTCGAGAGTTAGACATTTGATACGTACACGAGGTAATGCAAATTCTCGTTATAATGAGTTAGCTTAGTAAGATAGACCTGAAGCAAGGAGTTCTTTGCGTAGCTGTCGTGCCCAACGCCTTTCTTCATGTGAAGAACCCTTTCGACTTCCATTTTTTTTCCCGAAAATCTTTCTTTTAAAACCGTTTACAACGAGTTGAATAATGTTCTTTCGAATCCCTTTTATATATATATATATATATATATATATATATATATATATATATATATATATATATATATATATATATATATATATATATATATATATATATATATATATATATATAAGTCACTCCATAGTTCATTTATAAGCACCCATTAATATTGACCCTACAAGACAGTTGTGTAGATTGTTTTCTACTAGTATTTTAAGTTTGTACTTCTTTGATTTGAGGTCATTATTAAGAGCCACAATACCTACATGTTCCATATCTAGCCGAAGTTTAAGTACACATTCTTTGAACCTCCATTCTTACCTTTTTATTTGAATTATTATTGGGGCTTATCATTTACTCGATGAACTCAAAAGATATGGGTAGTTGGCAACTTGGCCTAAGCCAATGAGATAATATTTTGAGTCCTTTTTTTATAAGATTTTCGGTTTAGAAAATACATCACTGATTTCCGAAATCCTAGTCAATCGAGATTTATGATAAGACAGTTTATTCGGTCAAAAAAATTTCACAAAGTAATATACTAATATCTTTCTTTAAAAAGTTGAAGTTTTCGTAATGATGATCGACTTTGAAGAAAAATTTTGGATTTCTAAATTCGTATTCTAGAGTTATGAACAATTTAAAAATCGCAAAAAAAAAAAGAGAGAGAACATCTTAGAAAATAAAATAGTTGAGGGCTGGAATTTGGAAAGTGGGTTGGGTTGTGTCGGTTTGGGTCGAGCCAGAAGCGGGCTGATTTTGAAAGAGTGGTCTGGGCCTAACGAGGGGGCCTGAGCTACAATATTTTTTTTTAAGAGAAACTCTTCTATAAGACGAGCCTAAATTAAGAGAAGTTCAAACTAAAAGGAGCGTTTTCAATTTAAATATGAAGTTATGAAATTAATTGCATTGAGTTTTTAGCTAATGAACGTAGTCTTATAGTGTAAGACGGTTTTACTAAACAATTTGTCATTTTTAATGGTTTTTTGCTTTTTTTTTATGGACTCGGGCGGGGTGAGATGTGAATGTGTGCCCTGGGTCGGGTTGGTGGGCGGGCTGTGTTGCGTCAGCACGCATGTTGTAGCGGGTAGGGCCGGGCCGGGCCGAGCTAATCTAGTCAACCAGGTTGACCAATTATCAGTACAAGTGAGATTATCCCAAAATGGAAACTAAGTTATTTTTTTTACCTACTCTTAAAATCTTAAATAACCTTATTGAAAAACCGTCTTACTAAAGAATTACGGTTCTTCCTCTATTTTCATTTTTTTCCCTTCATTAATAATGTGAATAGTTGGAAAATTTCTCTATTAGTTCCATGCATACGTATTACTCCAATATTTGACTAGTAAGAATTGAAGTGAGTGGAGCACCTCAAATAGGAGACAAATTAGAACTCTTTCTTTAGGTGTGTCACTATCAAACGACGTCGTATCTATTAATTTAATTCAGTGAAGTGATTAATTCTCTGTTTTTTCATATAACCAAAACTATACATGGAATATTTCGACCTCAACTTGCGGCTTTTGGTTGAAAGCGGTAATTAACCCTCTTAATTTTACTTAGGGCGGGATGTGCATCGGTTTAGGACTGGTTCGGTATGAATCCAAACCGAAATGTACAAAAATAATCTTAGACCGTGATTGGGTTAGTTTCCTTTAAATTGGGTACTTCATCCATCTCGTTCATTTGTTTGTCTTTGATTAAAATATTACTCACAATGAATATAAAAGGCATACAAATGAACGGAACGGAGGGAGTAGCTTGTTTCTGGGTATATATGTAGTCATGAATCACATTTCTCATGTGCGTAAATGATATGAGTAGTCAAATGTTCTTTGTGAGATGTTGTTGAAAGTTTTGATCACGTTATAAAGTTGTAGGAAAACTATACGACACTTTAGTACTTTACATGTAATTATGCTTAATTATACTTTATGTAGTTTATAATTAATCGAGCAAGTGAATTATTAGGTAGAGTCGTAGAGATGGAAGTGAGTCGTAGGGCCCGTATCGTGTCATGTTGGAATGAAAAAAATGGTACGATTCAGACGCGAAAAGTGGGCTTCGTGTCATGCTGATAAATGGAAAAGATAACCTAGACACGACTCACGATCTATGGTGTGTCATGCCGCGCTTATGAATCTCCAACCAATTTCTCAAATTTAGGCTTTATTTCTTTGTATTTTGGATGTGTCAAAACGTGTCGTGTTGTGCCTAGATATGTTCTTTTTCTCAAACTTACGGTCACTGCCCATTGCCTTGTCCCAGGGTTCGTGCCTTATTGGGTTGTGGGCCGTGCAGGATTGTGCCAGCCTACCGTTCCGCGTGCTTGCTTCCATCTCTAAACTCAGGTTAATCATCACTACTTAATTTCACTCGTGCTTTATTTTATTAGCCAAAGTTTTTGTGTAAAACCGTCTTGCATAATACTCCGTATGTATGAAATTTAACATGCATGCATGAATGAAATTACTAAGATTTTACCATGTATGATGCATAATGCATGCATGGACTAAATATATATGGCAAAGGTGATAATATTATTTTGATATAAGGTTGGTAAGAACGCGGGGATTTTAGGTCGGACCAAACGGCACATTAAATAAATAAATTAATTAAACAATTGATACATATAGATGTATGAGAATCAATCTACAAAAGTGACAAAAAAAAATCGATTTCCTTTCTTTAGTCGTCCCTTAAACTTTTTTATTTTCACAATTGTATCCGGAAAAAATCACAAAGAAACCGTCTCTTACTAATTTATTAATAATTTATTTTTTCGTTTGTTTTTATATATTTTGCATAACTCTTTTATCGTTTATTATGATTGAATGACTCTTGTTTGTTACTTACATAGTATGTCGTACCTTTTTTCAATTTGAGTTTGCCTATTTTATTATTACTTCTGGTATACTTTACTTTCACTCTAAATTTAGGGTGAGACGGTTTCTTAAAAGATCTATTTTAAAAATAAACACTCTCCGAGTTGAAATTATATTTATTGATAACTTATTCATTCCTTTATTAATAGTTGGTTTAGTTTCGCCTAAACATATACGAGTAGTAAATGATTGAGCCACCAAAATTCTACCTAATAAAGAGATAGTAGGAGAGGTGATAAAACCTTGTACTTTTCATTATAAAACCAATAAAAAGCGGAATTCGTGCGTGTGGAAATTATCGAGTAATCATAAACTAAAAAAAACCCAGAATTTTGTGAACAATGTGGAGTCAAATTTGTTTATTCTCGAATACAAAGTTATCAAACGGTATATATTAAATTGTCGTGTCTCATCTTATGTACCCCATTAATGTTCCTTTATCTATACTCTATTCATGCCTTAATTTTGGTGCAAAAAGTCAAAATAAATATAATCCGACTCGAAAAGAGGATAAATTATTTAAGAATTTCAACATGTATTTTACAAACTTTTGTCAATGTTGTGTTGGACTACAAAATCAATGTATATTGTTGAATATTATTCCATCAAATAATACATAATAAAATAATAAGCAGGCGTGTGAGATTGTCTTGTAGCTAGCATTGTGAAGTAGTCTTACATTGTCTAGTTCTCTCTATAACATCCATCAACTATTATTTCTTCCTTCATTTTTGTTTCCTAACAAAATTTTGCTCTAAGGTATGTCTATTAATGTCTTCCCTTTTTTTTTCTTCCACCCTTTGTATTTTACTCCCTCCGTCTCGTTCATTTCTTTGCCTTTTATATTAATTGTGAGGATTATTTTAATCAAAGACAAAGAAATGAACAAGACAGAGGAAGTATGTAATACTCAAAATTCAATATTAATTTTTGCATTTTCGTGGTCTAATAATGTTTGCATTAGATATGTACAACTATTCTTATTAGTCGACAACAAATTTTATTTCAAACATGTAGATAGCGCTTTTATTGTTACATTAGTCGACCCCAGATCATTTTTTGACATGACATTTGTCGAGATTGATGAATTTTTCTGACATGGTACATTTCATGAGTTTTTGTTTGTGGTACCATTAAAACTTTTTGTATGTGACTATATATTTATATTCATGGGCGGACCTAGGCCTGGGCTACTTGGGCTGTTGCTCAAGTTTATTTTATGAGGAAAAAAATTACTCGTATTATAATTTGAAGTGTAGCGGAACATCATAATTGAGGAAGTGTCCCAGTGGTTTGTTCCTTGTTTCCAACTCCGTAGATTGGAGCTCGATCCCCGCTAACAGCAATTACTCATATAGAGTATTCTTATTTTTTGAGTTTTTATTTAGTTAATTTTTTTTATACAAATTAATTTCTAAAGAACAAAACGGGTTAAATACTATACGCCTTACTTAGATCGATGTGATAAACATTTTTACTAGCCCCTAGTATTCTGATAACTACGAAGTATTTTATTTTTTTTGTCTCATTTATACTATTTGATCCACTTTCAACCGTTGTTTATGGTTATAAAAGATTTTACGTCACTAAGAATGATTTTTGCCAAATTAAAATTGTCTCACAAAGGCAATTGAAGTGGTATTTCGCTAATAATTAGAATAATGTTGATTTGGATAATGGCGACAAAAAATAGCCCCTGGTATATTCAATTCTTGTGTCCAATTCCTGTGTCCGCCCCCTGTTTATATTGTGTAAAACACAATATTAGGAATCATATTGCATTGATTTGCTTTTGATAAAACCCTTTTCACTCATAAAATGAGTGTGATATCAACTAAAAGTACAAACAAATAATGAATGATTAACAAAACATCAATTATGATATTGTTGGATTGAGATACTTCTGAATTCTTATATATATATATATATGAAGAAAGATTTGTTATATAGATGGAAATAAATTACTGAGAAAACTTTCTATAAATAGTTAAATCACAAGTTCAGTTACGAATTACGAGTATATAAATATGTGGATTAAGCTGTAAAATATTCTGTCATCAGTTACAACATTGTGATAATTAAGTCTTGGATTATATCTGTCTTTTGCAGAGTTTATCAACAATGTCTATAAGTATAACTGATATCATGTCTGATCCTCTGAGACGATCCCTGAAACCCGGTAATTAAGCTTTCCCTTGAATTCACTCTTCAATGATTTGTGCTTCTTTTATTCTTATAATATCACGGAATTATCAGTCGGTCATCTGGAAACCGTCTCTTTGTTTCGACACAAGTTTCATATAAGATGGTCTTACAGCAAATATCCTGAAACGGATTGTTATTCTTTAATTAGATTAACATAAAACCGTCTCTCGGGTAGAAATGTTCATGTCATGTGTCATCCCGTTCATTAGACCTAACCTATCTGACTTGCATAAAACCTTACCTGTTTTTTTTACGTGTCATCCCGTCCATTATAGGATGACACAAATTTCATATAAGACGGTGTTATCATAAATGTCCTGAAGCGGGTTGCTAAATTTGATTCACATAAAACCGTCTCTCGGGTAGAAATGTCCCTGTGTCATCCCGTTCGTTAGACCTCACCTGTCTGACTTGCAATATATCCTGAAGCGGGTTATTTACGTGCCATTCCGTCCATATAGGAATGCCATAGTTGTTTGAAATGATTAACATGACAAATGGATCGATATAGGCCAATCTACTATTGACACGGTTTTATACCTGATTTAATTTCAGGGACCGAGAGGACTGAGAATGAGACAAAGCTCGGGTCTTTGAAAAAGGCGGCGTGCAATGTGTCAGCTAGATTTAGGAACTCTTTGACCAGGAGAGGCAGAAGGAACAGCAGAATAATGTCTGTTCCTTTTGAAGATGAACATGATGCTGATGAAATGCAGGCTGTAGACGCTTTTCGTCAGGCGCTTATTCTGGAGGAATTACTCCCTTCTAAGCATGATGATTATCATATGTTGCTCAGGTACTGAGACTGTCTCATTTCCGCCCTATGTTTTTTTGAGAGAATTCAGGCATAATGTTAACAGACGGATGTATAACTTGACAGGTTCTTAAAAGCTCGAAAGTTTGATATTGAGAAAGCAAAGCAAATGTGGTCTGACATGATCCAATGGAGGAAAGACTTCGGTGCTGACACTATAATGGAGGTATATCTTGACCGTTCATTAGTAGTTGACCCATCGATGGATGTGGATCCAACCCTGATCCCGTTGATTTGAAAAAAAAATGTTTCAAAGGTCAAAAGTGTAATGTAACGTAATGTAATGTACACAGGATTTTCAATTCGAAGAAGTCAATGAAGTGAAGAAATACTATCCACAAGGACACCATGGAGTCGACAAGGAAGGCAGACCGGTGTACATTGAGAAACTCGGTCAAGTCGATTCAACCAAGATGTTGCAAGTCACCACAATGGAAAGATATTTGAAGTATCATGTCAAAGAGTTTGAAAGGACATTTGCAGCCAAACTCCCTGCTTGTTCAATTGCTGCTAAAAAGCATATTGATCAGAGCACCACCATTTTGGATGTTCAAGGAGTGGTATGTCACCTTAACCAAACCAAAACGTAATTTCAGTTGTTTTTTTTGGTGTCACGTTATTGGCGTAGATTTGAAATTTTGAACTCGAGTAATGTTACACATACTCATACTCGATCCCGTGTTTCCAGTTTCTAATGAAAAGTTTTATCCTCACTCTAAATTTAAGTGTCCGAGTGTTATACCCATGTTCATGTGTTGACCGTCTGAAACGGTTGTGTGAGGTGATAGTAAGATTCTGAGTAACCTACTTTTGATGTGCAGGGGCTTAAGAACTTTAACAAGGCAGCAAGGGAACTCATTCAATGCCTCCAAAAGATAGACGGTGACAACTATCCCGAGGTACATACATACATTTCTCTATTTCTTGACTCGGACCTTCTTGTTATCAAACCGTCATTTTCTTACCTTTAAATTTATTTATTTTTCGCGCAGAGTTTGTGTAGGATGTATATCATCAATGCAGGATCCGGGTTCAGGCTTTTATGGAGCACTATTAAGTCGTTCCTCGATCCAAAGACCACCCAAAAGATTCATGTATGCTTCGATATTATCACACTCTATCGTAGAAATAGGCGCAATTCTTGAGAATTAGAGGGAATATCAGTATTCTGAAATCTATCCGTGAAGAAAAAAAGAACGGAAAAAAAAAAAAACTGAAATCTTATTTTCTTTTGTCTAGGTTGTTGGCAATAGGTATCAAAGTAAGCTGCTTGAAATCATCGATGCAAGGTACTTAATTCTTTCTTTCTTTCTACTCGTTTTTGAACAATTCTCTAAGTATTAACGGTATGATTGAGTAAATTTCTATTAGTTTGACGCTCACATGTTCTCTGTTTATGTGTGGTACGTAACTGTACCAGTGAACTGCCAGAATTTTTAGGCGGTACCTGCACCTGTGCCGACAAAGGTGGATGCATGAACTCTGACAAAGGACCGTGGAACGATCCTGATATAATGAAGGTATTTTTTTTAAAAAAAATTTTTTCTGTGATACGTCGTATAAGTCTCCACTTCTTATATTGGAAAGTATCAGTTAAACGATGCAATGCAATTCTAGACATTCTGCACTATCTGTAGACAGTAGACACTCTACCTGTATATAGGGGTGATATTCCTGTAGGAAATGTGTTCAATAAATTTTCCTGTATGTTTCTACGTCGCAGATGGTTCTCAACGGTGAGGCCAAATGTTCAGTAAGGGGTCCCTTCCCAGTTATAGACGAGAAAACGATTTCTGAAGACGAAATGGCGTATACAACGGTATTTATCTAATTATCTAGTCATATATGAATGTAATGAATCATATGATTAAATGTGTAATGAATTTATGATCACTAATATCGTGTCGTTGCTTTATTTAAACCTACAGCTACAGGCATGTGATTCAGATGACCACCCTTCATATCCTGTCCAAGTAAGTACTTAAGGACGTTCACTGAGATCTCGGAAATCTTTGATTAAAGACGTCTTTGTGTTTTATATTTTTTGTTGAATTATTTACAGGAGAAATGCTGCAAAAATGTAGTACCGAGCAACTTCCAGTATGACAAATTTACTCCTATGTCTGACAAGAGCATGGATACTCTGTGGATTGCTGCTCAATCAGTTCAGAAAGACATGGCTGCGTCCAAAGGTATTACCTCCTTGAGACGTAAATACGTCATTTTTTTTTCTTTTTTTTTAACTGGAAGTTCACATGTTACGCCCAAAAATGACATATCATCATGTTTTGGTAAGCCCGTCTTACAACATGGTCATACAAATGCATTTTGACGTAATTGATCGTACATTGGTCTTACCCAAAATTCCCCCGTTGGTCCGTTTCATATTGGCTTACGGAGTCACTCCGGATTTGGGCACAACTTTGGATATTCGGAATCAGAGACAAGGCTATGTATAGGCCAACCGAACCACGGTCCGGATGAGCTTTTTTGAGAAGAAAAAAAAAGAGTAAATTAAAAATTACTCCCTTTTGAAATTTTTGTTAAAAATAACTCCCAAAATCTATCAAAAGTTCAAAAATTGCTCCCAAGTTTATTTTTAGGACGAAAATGCCCTTGGCTAGAGGGTGAGGTGAAGTAATATGACATAAAAAAGTTAGGGCCATTTTCGTCCAAAAATTATATTTTGGAGTAATTTTTGAACTTTTGGTAGATTTTGGGAGTTATTTTTAACAAAAATTTCAAAAAGGAGTAAATTTTAAAATTGGTATTTTAAAAGGGAGTAATTTTTAATTTACTCAAAAAAAAAACATAATTAAGTCTTTTTTTTTTTTTTTGCAAAATGTAATACGGAGTATGATTGATGTTTCGACCCTATGTAGGATTTGAAACGGATCAGTTTTACCAGGTCTAATATTACGACTTCTTCTCATGAAATATTTCAGGTCGGTTCTCATCAAAGAAGAGTTTCAAAGGCGACAACAACCAACAAGGAATAAGTAACCACTTTGTTTCCGGTATGATGACCTTTTTTATGGGCATCATAACCATGATCCGTTTGACACGGAACATGCCCAAGAAGATCACCGATGCCACCTTGTACACTACATCGACTTACTATGATGACTCCCACAAGCCCCACAACCACAAGCTGCCGGGACCCGCCATCTCGGAGGTTGACTACTTTTCGATGATGAAGCGCTTGGGTGAGCTCGAAGGCAAGGTTATTGCTCTTAACTCGAAACCAGCTATCGTCCCACCGGAGAAAGAAGATCAGCTCAACGCTGCTTTGAGCCGTGTTGATGCCCTTGAGCATGCCCTTTCCTCGACGCAAAAGGTACTTTCCAAGTTCCAAAAAGATTTGGGGTCGACTAACATGAATCAATATCTAAAGTCATCGTCCAAAAAAAGTTCAAAATTTAAAAAATAAATAAATAAATAAAACTTCTAAATTCACCTTGAATACATACATTTGTGCTTTTTACTACTCGTACGAAGTTTTCAATTGTGACATTTGAGATTTGACTCGTGTGTGCAGGCTCTCGAAGAGTCGTTGCAGAAACAAGGTGAACTCATGGCATACATCGAAAAGAAGAAGAAAAAGAAGAAGAAGATGGTATGACGACCAACTCCATTCTCTTATATACTCCTTATTTGTTACTACTTCGAAAGTTTAGTTTTGCTTTATACTCCGTGCACAAAGACTAAGACAGTGAGAGGAAAATTATTGTTAGTTTATTACTCCCTCCGATTTTTATTTATCTTCCCCGTTTCCTTATTTGGCTGAAACACCATTTCTTCCCTATTTCTATTTTGGGTCATCAATATGTGGTCTAGAATTACCCTTACATTTCTCTCTCATTCTTCTTCTCTTTTGACTTTTGAGCCACACATTTCTATACCCTTATTTTTCGCCAAAAAGTCAAATGGGGAGATTATTAAAAATCGGAGGGAGGACTACTTTAAAGGCAAAAAATAGAGTTTAAAAAACTAAAGCTTACCCAAAATGGAAACGTAAACTATTGACCGGCATATCCAAAAAAAGGAAAGTGTGAACGATTAACTGGTTAATAGCTATATTGTGAAAGACGGTCTCACACCTAAAATGGTCTTTTTGTTCTATAAAAAGATCACTCTTGTATCAATAATATCTAAATTGTCGGTTTTTTTTTTTACTGAAATAGACCGTTTCATGCGTGAGACCGTATTTACTCCATAATTTGTATTCTTGTTATTGTTTCCTGCAATGTTATTATTATAACAAACTTCTTTTGGACTTAAACTGATTGAACTTAGTTTAACTGAACTTAATTTAATTGAAACTGACTGAAATATGGAGACAAAATATGCCTGCTAGAGCTGAACTGAAACTGACTGAATATAAGTCCAAAAGAACATGACCTTACAGTCATAAAACAACAAAAGTTGCATTCAGACATTTTGCTATTTGAGTGGTTACTGTGTGAGACGGTCTCACATCTCCACTCATTTATCAATAATAAATGAATTGTTGTTTTACAGAAATGGACAGTCTCATGCGTGAAACCGTTTTACTCTAACATTGTGTTCTGACCTTTTTTTTCCTGCTATTGCAATTGCAGTTCCTTTTCTAATTCGATCTATGACAAGAATGCTAGTAGCTGTGAGATATCGTGTTTTGCTCGGGAATTTCGAGATTTTAAGAAGCCGAGTGCTTTATAAACATGGTGATCCGAGTGATTTGTGAGTTTCGGCCCAACTATCGTCCCCGTCCCCTCCGGCCTCCAGTTCGATTATCGCCTTTGTATATCAATTTTTTTGCCAGCCATATATGAGACGGTCTCACAAGAGAATAATTGTATATCATATTAGTATAAATCACAGTTTGCCTGTATTTTGTTCGGTAATCAATCTTGTACATTTCGATGATTACCGAAGATCTAACCGTTTTTGTCAAAGAAGACGGTGTCTAAACAACATTAAGTAGACGGTTTCAAACACGTATTTAAACAACATAAAGTGAACCGTGATAGAAAATAAATTGATTTACCAAACCGTTGACGGAGAAATGACCTAACCCAAATGACACGACACGAACCTTGTGTTTCACGTCTATCGACATGGTAACACGTTGGAATCACGTGAATTGCCAAAATTATACTCCCACCAAAAGAGTCATCCCTCTCTTTATGTGAAAATTAAGGTGGATAAAACCAATTTGGATCCTCTCCATTACTTTCCCTCTCCATTACTTATCAATGGTTTAGATGTTATCTTGAAACGATTTAACGGTTCTAACATTAAGTATGGTGATGAAGAGAAGAAATACTATACTCCCTCCGTTCCAATGAATTGTTTGCCTATTCCATATTGGGACGTCTCAATGAATTGTTTGCCTTTCCATTTTAGGAATGCTTTTTATATGTAATTTGACCCTTCTCATGAGTTTTGCTCCACATGTCACTTCCTCATTGGATGTCTTACCCTTGGTGTATTAAAATAGGTGTATTAGAGACAATGGACCATCCATTACTTCAAAAGTAATGGAGAGGATCCTTTCTCGGATAAAACTGACTCAACCCGAATAAGCCAACTCGAACTTAACCAGTCAACGAACTGAAGTCTCGAAGTTGACCTATAACCCGAATTGACCCGGGTTAATTCAAAACTTACTCGACTATTATTATAGAAATCGAGCCAATATCCCCTAAAATGTTGAAAATAAAGCAAACAAGAAAATAACCCAACCCGAAACTGACTCAACCCAACCCAAGTTCGACCCGTTTGACCCGTTAGCCAGGTCTATAACAATAAACATTCGAATCAAATCGGGATAATCAATTCAAACTACAAACCAATCTTGAATTTCATACTACCCGTTATTAACCAATCTCGAGTACTCCCTCCATCCCACTATGATGTTCCCACTTTTATTCCGATGTGAGGAATATAATAATCAAGTGGGAACATCTTTTTGGGATGGAGGGAGTATTAAATACGGGTCGGATTATTTGGGATTTATCTAGCCGTTATTGCTGCCACGTGTAAACACCACATTTCTCCTCCGTATTAATCAAAAACAACGTGAAGGAAAGCAGAAGGAAATCTGGAAACGATTCCAATTTCCAATTAAAAAAATATACGTCGGCAGTACAACTCAGCTCTCAACCAATAAAACGGTGTCGTTTTCCAACCAATCTTCTTGCTCAATCCTCTCAATCTCAATCAATCACGATATTTTTTTCGTAATCGCAACTTATTATCGATCGCAAATCAATTTCTTCGATCAGAAATTTTTCATCGTAATTCGATTTTTCGGAATTATTCTGGTAAGTTCTTGAATCTAATTTGTTTGATTTCGTTTTGTGTTCGTAGATTTCCGTTATTATTATGTTGATTTTCGAGATAATTTTTTGAATTTTGAATTTTGTGGACATAGAAAATGGTGAAGGAAACGGAATACTATGAGTTGTTAGGAGTTGGTGTTGATGCTTCAGCTGCAGAAATTAAGAAAGCGTATTACATTCAGGTAATTTTTACTGTGATTGATTCATAATCGTAATTTTTACTGTGATTGATTCATAAATTTAGGTAATTTTGACCGTTATTATGTTGATTTTCGTTGTGATTGAAGATATGCGATAGTTAAGCTGCATAAGATTGTTGTATGCCTACAAAAAAGTCGATTTTCGATTCGAGAAATGAACTCGGTGATTGATTTAGGAAATGAGTAGAGTGCTTGATTTTTATCGAATTTAGGTAATTTATACGGTGTATTTCCATAATTTTATGTGATTTTATCTGAATTTTTCGTCGAATTTAGGTAATTTATACGTTTATATCATGTTAAATGCTTGATTTTTACCGTTATTTTGTTGATTTTCGATGTGATTGAAGATTTGCTATGGTTAAGTTGCATAAGATTGTTGTATGCCTACAAAAAAGTCGATTTTCGATTCAAGAAATGAACTCGGTGATTGATTTAGGAAATGAGTAGAGTGCTTGATTTTTTGTCGAATTTAGGTAATTTATACTTCCATAATTCTATGTCATTTTTTCTGATTTTTGTCGATTTAGGTATCATGTTAAATGCTTGATTTTTGTTAACAAAGATGTTCGTTCTGATTCAAGATATGGTAGAGTTAAGTTGCATAAGATTGTTGTATGCGTACTAAAAGTCGATTTTTGATTCCATAAATGAGGTTTATAACTTCAAATAATTGTATTGTAGCGGTTTTATGGAGTGTTTTCTGTTAGGAAATGAACTCGGTGATTGATTTAGGAAATAAAGTACTGTACAATGCTTGATTTTTGTCGAATTTAGGTAATTTATACTTCCATAATTGTATGTAATTTCATACTGTATGATTTTTGTCAAATTTAGGTATCATGTTAAATGCTTGATTTTTGTTACGTTCTGATTCAAGATATGGTAGGGTTAAGTTGCATAAGATTGTTGTATGTGTACAAAAAGTCGATTTTCGATTCCATAAATGAGCTGTATAACTTGAAATAATTGTATTGTAGCGGTTTTATTGAGTGTTTTCTGCTAGGAAATGAACTCAGTGCTTGTTTTTTTGTCGAATTTTGGTAATTTATACTCCGTACAATCATAATTCTATGTAATTTCATCTGATTTTGTCGGATTTGCTTGATTTTTGTTAACAAAGATGTTCGTTCTGATTCAAGATATGCGTACTAAAAGTCGATTTTCGATTAAGAAATGAGGTGTATAACTTCAAATAATTGTATTTTAGCGGTTTTATCTGAGTATTTGCTGTTAATAAATGAACTCAGTGCTTAATTTCTTACCTTTTTTTCCGGCTTTTTTGCTGTTGATTAACAGATCGTCGTGATTTAAGATGCCCAAGATCGTTGTATATGCATACAATAAGTCGATATCTCACTTATGAAATCAAGTGTATAACTTTGTAGTATATCGTTTAATCATCATTCTTTGTTTCTCTCAGGCAAGAATCGTTCACCCCGATAAGAATCCTGGAGATCCGGAATCTGCCCGGAAGTTTCAGGAACTTGGGGAAGCGTATCAAGTCCTAAGTGATCCTGATAAACGTGAAGCATACAATAAATTTGGGAAGACGGGTGTCCCTCAGTAAGTGCTTCGATTTTCGAAGAAAAATGTCCATAATCTGTTCAGCTTTCTTTTCGAGAAATTTAATTAAGAACATAAAACTATAAAAGTCGAATGATTCTGCTATTGAATACTTCAATTTAGACCCAAAGAATTGAAAATTTTGCCCAAAATCGTCGTGTCCGACACGACACCTCATAAAAGAGTCTAGTAACACACGTGTTATATACTTCTGTGAAGTCCTTTACTCGGTTTATAATTTCTTCCTTAATATATATATTTGTCAGAGATGCTTTGGTCGACCCAGCAGCAGTATTCGGAATGATATTTGGAAGTGATTTTTTCGAGGATTATGTTGGACAACTTGCACTGGCTTCCATAGCAGGTATCGAGTTTGAAGAGGACACAGAGGTTCCA
Source organism: Agrostemma githago (assembly GCA_958450325.1). Taxonomy (NCBI): domain Eukaryota; kingdom Viridiplantae; phylum Streptophyta; class Magnoliopsida; order Caryophyllales; family Caryophyllaceae; genus Agrostemma; species Agrostemma githago. The sequence goes on along the minus strand of OY288239.1, from coordinate 88,186,240 downwards.
TCAGAGATACGGAAACTGAGAGTTCAAGAAAAAATCAAGGTTTTTTTTAATCATAGCTAACTGCTAACCGTCAATTACTCGAGCATTGAGACCTAACATAATGAATGAATATTGATTTGCAGACAATGCAGCAGGAGAGGCAAGATAAGCTCATACAGATCCTAAAAGATCGTCTTCAACCATATGTTGAAGGTCGCACCGAGGAGTTTGTCGAACAGGCCAAGAACGAAGCTTCTAGACTCTCCGAAGCTGGTATATTTACTTCCGCCTTCTCTTCCTCTCCACTGTTCAATGCACTTAAGAGTTAGTTCTTACACGAGTCGGAGGTCTAAACGCATTGATCGAGTGATACGTATGTTATATTACCACATCGACATATTTTTTGATATGTTTCGAGTTTTGTGTTTGTGACTAAGAATGATCTGACCTAGAACCGTAAAGTAAGTGATAGATGAACGTAAACTCTTTGACTTATTGATTATTTAGTACTCGTGATTTGGGTTCGAAACATGTCAGAATCAATATTTTCCTTGTGGGCCCATGGCTATATGTGCACAAAAGTGATGGTAATCCCGTATATAACAAACTCATCCTATGTAACACGTTTATAGATTGAAAACATGGTAGACCGTAATATGACCTCCTAAAAGTCTAGAAATTTACCATTTTTTCCTCTTTTTTTTTCCTTGTGATTATTTAGTACTTGTGATTTGGGTTCGAAACGTGTCAGAATCAATATTTTCCTTATAGGCCCACGGCTATATGTGCACAAAAACGATGATAATTCCGTATATAACAAACTCATCCTATGTACCACGTTTATAGATCGAAAAGGTGGTAGATGAGCTCCTAAAAGTCGAGAAATTTTTTTTTCGTGACTTTTCCGAGATGTAGGTCTCTAATTTGCTGTTTGACGTGATTGTATTATTCTTGATCATTGTCGGTAGTTTTTGGTGAGGCTATGCTACACACAATCGGATACATTTATACACGACAAGCCTCTAGGGAACTTGGAAAGGACATGAAGTTCTTCAAAGTACCGTTCTTAGCTGAATGGGTTCGTGACAAAGGACACCAGATTAAATCCCAGGTCATGGCAGCTTCAGGTACAAAAATTATTCTATGTGCACAAATTATTTTCGTACCTTATTTTATTGGGTTATTTAACAATAATAATATCAACTATAGGGCGTTTTTCCAAAATAATATCAATTTTAATAAATCTGAGAATAATACATATTATTGAAGTAGTTAAACGAGAGTAGTATGGGTGACCGGTTACCTGTAGAACCCTTCCACCTTCCTTTTTCACCTTTAATTTTATTTAACGGTAATAATATCAACTATAGAGCGTCTTCCGAAAATAATTCCAATTTTAATAAATATGAGAATAATATGTATTTTTGGAGTAGTTAAATCAGAGTAGTATAGATGACCAGTTAACGGTAGAACTCGTTCACCTTGCTTTTTCGCCTTTAATTTGTTTCATGTTCACTCTTTTTCACTTACTCAGTGTACGAGGCATTAAACGTCATTAACGTCTTCGGTCTTCCTCTTCCGTCAACCTCACCAAATCTAACTAACAACACAATCCTACACCAAAATCAACACGTTAATCTAAACGAAACGTATAGAAAAAAAACGGAAGAATGATGAAGGGTAATGGAGAGAGAGGATGAAGAAGAGAAGTAAGGAGGAGTAGACTTGAGAAAACTAACCCGACCCAAATAAGCCAAACCGAACCCGACCCTACACCCGAACTGAAGCATGATTTTGACCCGAGCTAACTCGAAACTGACCCGACGGTTATTATAGAAAACTAGTCGATATCCCTAAAAAAGTTGAAAACAACAAACCCGAGAATGACCCGACCCGAAATTATCCGACCCGACTCAAAGTCAACCCGATTATTATAAACCCGAAACTAACCCGACACAGTTCACCCGTTATCCGGGTCTAAGGAGGAGGATGGAGGATAAGTAGCAGGTCAAGTATTAATTAGGTGACCTGATGTAGCAGGTTATAAAATCACTTATACTATTCTTGTTTAACTACTCCAATAATATATATTATTCTCGGATTTATTGAAATTGGTATTATTTTGGGAAGACGACCTATAGTTGATATTATTGTCGTTAAATAACCCTATTTTATTTTATTTTTATATTAGTATTTTTATATACTAGGAGTAGTTTAGGTTTCAAATTAATTTTGGGTTTGAAACTGTATTTTTATTATTAACTTTATTGTATTGTTCACCTTTCATTTTTTTTTTGTACTTTTTTTTTTGGACAACGATATTGATTCACATTATTTTTTTGTACTTTTTTTTAATTATTTTTTTTGTACTTTTTTTTTTATAACCCTTTAAAAACTTATTATTAACGATTTCAAATTAATTTTGTATTTGAAACTTTATTTTTATTACTGTATTATTTTATTATATTGTTAACTTTTTTTTTTTTACTTTTTTTTTTTGTACTTTTTCTTTTGAATGACGACTTCAGATATTGATTCACGTTCGCCGACCCCAAATATTTTTGGGACTAAGGCTCCAATGATCGATGTTGTTATCCTATCCTATCCTCCTCGTCTTTCTGTTATCTTTTGCTACTTATCCGTGTTATCTTTCCATATACAGGAGCCGTGCAACTCATTCAAATACAAGAAGACCTAAAGCGATTGAGTCAAGCAGAAAACAGGGAAGAAAACTTGATCAAAGCCATGGAAGAGAAGAAAGATGCCATGGTCAATTCACTTTGGCAGCTTAATGTCATCGATATTGAGACCACTTTATCCCGTGTCTGCCAACAAGTGAGTACCCAACTCCCTTTACATTCCGTTTTCTCGACATATTTGACATCTCTCTATATATTTGACAAATATTGTGGGATTTGGGTTCGACATAGTCGAGAAATTCAAAGTTTTTGGCTTTTTTTTTTTGGAAACGACCTGACTATTTCGGATAATAATTCATGTTAACCGACCCCAAATCTTTTTGAGACTAAGGCCGTGTTGGTAGTCCTCCATCCATTTTGATTTTTCGAGGGGTTGAGGCCATAAAAGTTACGGGAGGGTAAAAGGGTAAATGACCGAAAATGAAAGCTGAGATAATAAGACGTGGAGTCAAAAATCAAGTAAAAGAGGAATGATTATATATAAGTCGGAAATTTAAAGATCGACAACCTACCTAATAAGGAAAGTAACAAGATTTATAACGCGAATCATCCTTCTTTCTATACCCAGGTTCTTAGGGATACTACAGTCTCAAAGGACGCCCTCAAATCACGCGCTAGGGCGTTGAGGAAACTCGGAACAATATTTCAAGTAAGTCAAAATCTTTTCGGGACTAATGCTCTGTTCTTTTGGACTTATATTCGGTCAATTTCACTTCAAGTTCAGTTCAGCTTCATGAGGCATATTTTGTCTCTATATTTCAATCAGTTTCAGTTAAGTTAAGTTAAGTTCAGTCAGTTTCGACTCTGATGATGTATTGTTTCAGGGCGCGAAGGCTCCCTACGCAAGAGAAAACAGTCTCCGAACTGAAGATCCTAACCCGAAGAACATCGGTTCCGGGTCAAAGGAAAATAAGGAAACAAAGGAAACGTAAATCGCTCGATATATGCGATATAGCACATCAACTTTCGAAGTATCCTTTTTTGGAGCTTTTGTACCCGATTTTTCCTCATCTCGTCTTCATTTTGTCGATGTGATTCTCTCTTCCTGTTGTTGTACATTCTCTTATTGTATTATCGGTCTTTTTCGAGCTTGATTTTGCACAATGGTAATGTGTTTCGACTTTCGAGGTTGGTTTGGGTGTTTTGAGTCTTTTTCCGTCGTTTTAGACCAATTGAATTGGTCAAGCGGGTCTGGTTTTGGGTTGGGTCATATGGAACCGGTTAAAATACGGGTTGAGTCAAATACAAGTAAACAAATACTCGTATCTAATATGAGTAAGTATATTATATATTTATATGGGTCGAGTGGGTTGAGTCGGGTTTTGACCCGAGAAATTATGGGTTCATCTCGGGTATGGGTCCGAAAGGCCCGTGATAAGAAAACGAAGCCCCGTGATCATAGAAAATTGGTTTTTATTTATTAAAAAAAATCTTAAAATTAAAGTAATTATTTCGGGGAAAATTAAATTTGCTGTGTTAGGTTTTGTACTTCGTAATTGTTTTTTTCCTCAAATAACTTTATAACGTTTTTGAATCCTCGAAATGAAGATCTGTTTCTGTCTCTTTGCTTGCACATGACCTTAGACAACCCTGATATCGTTATAACGGGTCAATTATTATCCATTTAACTAGATGATGATATATACGGTATAAAGCATCATTCATAGGGAACGAGACTGTTTTTGTCTCTTTCTATCAATGTCGGTAATACTTGACACGTTATAATATTATGACTGATAGTTCCGTCATAAACCAGATTTTTTTTATTTTGTTGGTAAGTTAAGTGTTGTAATTTGATTGTTATGAAGAGGGAGACATCTTTAATTAATTAATTAACCAATTAAAAAGGGGATTAAGAAGAGCTTAGTGCTTAACTTTACTTTTATCATCCACCAATGTCTTGTCAAAGTTTGGTATTTGGTGAATGTGTTTTGTCTTTATATGAAGAATAATTAGAAGCACTAATTCTCCATAATATACCCTATTCATTCAACCTAATTCAAATCCTAGTTTAAAGCAAGAGAGCACCCAATGACTTAATTAATATTGTTAATTAACAATTTTTCTAACATGTGTTCACTGGGCACACGTTAAGTACTTAAATACGAAAAGATTAACAATTTTCTCATCATAATATTATTGTTAAGCTTTTTGTATTTAAGTTTCTAACGTGTGTCGTCCAGTGGACACAAGTTAGAAAAATTGATATTAATTAGTCAAGGAATTAGTTAAATAATTTAAAGTTTTCAATGCAACCAACATATATAGATATTGAAACCTTTAGAAAAGTCATCCCTCATCCATCAACTTTGAAAAATTATTTATTTATTTTTACGGAGTATTTTTTTCGAGTGGAAAAAAATTACTATAGCTACGTAGTTCAAAACTTGAAAAATTAATTAACTTGGTAAAATTAATTAATCGAGTCTAGTCCTTAATTACTACAGATATATCTGTATTAATTCAAAACAAGTTAAAAAGTACCTAATTTATGTAGACGACATAAACTTTTTGATCTGATAGTCTTTAAACGGTTCCATCAATCTATTTATCAGTATTTTTTTAATTAAATACAGATATACTCCGATATATATATATATATATATATATATATATATATATATACAATTTATATACAATTTAAGGTGAATATACTCATTTTTTTAAAATTTAGTTTATTTGAAGTTATATTTATTTTCTATATATGCAAAGATTATTTAGTCTACATATATGCCCTACACTTCAAGCTACCGTTGAAATTTGTCAGCTCAAAGTCAAGTCTCCAAGTAGGATTTCCAACTCTATGACCTAATCTTCAAAATTAAATAAATAAATAAATAATTAATTAATTTGCAACATGCTAAAGGTGCAAATTAAAGTAGGATAACACCTAATTTAATTTCAAGGTTATATATATTTTTTGTTTGAGATATTTTTTTCACAAATTTTTTTAATAATAAATGTTTAATTTGAGATTTTTTATGTGAAATTTATAGAAATTTTTTGTTAATGTGAATAGAAATGACTAGATTTATTGAGAGACCATTTCCAATAAAATTAGTTTGAAACATAACATGGAAAACAATAATAACGGTATTGAAAGACTGTCTCACCAGCAGTAGAATAAGATGATATTCTATTCAATATATATCAATTTAAACGGTAAAAATTGACAAATATTGCTAAATTTGAATTTTAAGGAGTTATACGCATTTGTTTTTTTTTTTTAAAGTTTTTGTTAATATATCGTGTATATAACTTAGCTTACGATAATATGAGACAATCTGACATAAGATCGAATTAGACCATAAAATATGTGGAGTGAAATTCCTAATCAATCCACTAACTCCATATATAGCGTATTAGACTTGTCATATTAGTGCCCCAACAACAGCAAAGTGGTCTCTTCTCACCTTTACATTTTACACTAATTAATATTAATAATATATATTACTAGTAATAATAATTAAACTAAAAGGCATATAGATGACATTCTTTACCATATACTCATATTTAATTTAATTATTTTTTTTTGAAAAACATATTTAATTTAATTATGAGTAATAGTCAGCAGATTCTGGTCTAAATATATAATAGATTGACTATAATTATGAGGAAAATAACATATTTCGATAGCATATTAATAGCTGAATAATCTATTATTTTTGAATATGCTGCATATTAATTGATACATGAAAACTAATTAATCCTCGTACAATCTGCTAATTACAAGAACTCTTTTTTAATTCTACTGTTAATTTATTTTGATAGTTAAACATGGGCCGTTAAACATTCTACTAAAAAGTGTTATCTCTATTCTGCTAATGTTATTAGTTATTTATATACAAATATGCTACTACCGTTTACCTGATATGACCATTGTATATAACACTATTATCTCACATAGTGAAACAATCCCTTTATATAAAAAGCCACTCGCTCATTTATCAGAGTGAATAAATCATCTTTTTCTACAGAATGAAATGGATCGTCTCACACGTGAGACTGTCTTCCAATATACGTAATTTGTTATTAAATTATATATATATATACACACTCTGTTTGATTATTTTTTTTATACAAAAGGAAAGTTTCACGGTGTGAGATCAGATCGTCTTATATTATACGGAGTATAATCTATGATTAAACTATACAATTTGATTAACTTTATGTAACTAGAAATCAATTAAAATAATCCATGCAACTCACTTATAGATATAAAGTTGCATTTCTTTTGCATTATTAGACTAAACAACAACAACAACAACTTAGTTTTAATTTCAAATTTCTCTCATCATCATAATAAGATCACTCAAAGAATATAAGTGTGATAATTAATCATGGAATTATTCTTGCCAACCAAGAAATTCTTCTTGATTTTCCTCATCATTTCTTCTTCACTCATATTAACTTCTTCAGGTATTATTTGCTTTAATTCTACGTAAAATTAATACTATAAATCATCCATGCATGCATGCATGGCTATATATATATATATATATATATATATCATATACTTTATCTGAATAATCTCTGAAAATTTCCGGTTTTATTATAAAATATTTCTCGTAAATCTTCAAAAGTGGAAGTTTTCAGTGATTCGATAGTATTATATATATACATAGGTGCATGATTATAATGAATTTTGATTTACAGTAACATATTGAGTGAAAATTAACAGATTTCAACATATTATTCTGATAATATATTAGATGGAAATTTACTGTTTTTGAATATGCTGTTAATAACAACATATTCAGTTTATTATTATACATGAAAATAACTTTATTGTAGTATGTATAATCTGCTAATTATCAACACTACTCGTTGCAGGCATTCGAGTCGGGTTTGTTTCGGGTGGAAGTAATAGTCTAGTTCATGAACAACATGACCTTCTTCATGAGGTAAAGTCACCTTGCTTAATGTTATTTATTTATTTATTTGTTTATTTTGAAAGTTATTTATTTAATTAATATGCAATAATAAATTAATAATTATGCAATGAATAAATTTAAAGCATAAAGCAAGGGCAAGCATTGAAGAAATTCATGAAAGATTGTTGATGGAAACAACTCAAGATTATGGAAGATTCAATCCAACACCTTCTCTTCATAGGCCTCGCCATAAACTCATTCCTAATTAATTAATTAATTACTAATTAATTATGTAATTTTTAATTTTTGTTTGTTTTAAAGACGAGTCACGAGGACGATTATGATGCTAACGAGGTTCGGGTCGAACCTTAGACCATATAAATATCACCTTTCATGACTTTATTAGCTAAATTAGTTGCCATCTGCACGTAATTTGTATTTTAATTACGCTTTTGAAGTCTTAAATATATATATAAATATAAATGTGTAGTATATACTATAATAAGATAAGTTCTTAATAGTAGGAATGTATGCATAAATCGGGACATTTATTAAGAGCCATAATTCTATCGTCCGAGAGGTGTCGGAATCAGTCGAAACATGAGTTATATTCCAATTTATATCGCGTCAGAGAGTTCGAATAATCATTATTAGGCATTCTATTCCTATCGACAAGTTTTCGTCAAAAAACATTCGCGTTTAGATCAACTTTCCCCGCTTGCAAAAAATAGCCGAAAACGATCGATTTTGAAGGCTATTATTCACGTTTTTTCGGCCATTTGGGTCCCGAAATAAAATGTTCTCAAATTTGAGCCAAATAAACCCCACACCAAACGAAATGTCTCGGTGTAATATGAGGGTCATGTGGTTTTAAATCGAGACCTTTAAGAGTCTTAATTCTATCGTTCAAGAGGTGTCGGAATCAGTCGAAACATGAGTTATATTCCAATTTATATCGCGTCAGAGGGTTCGAATAATCATTATTAGGCATTCTAATCCTATTGACAAGTTTTCGTCAAACAATATTCGCGTTTAGATCAACTTTCCCCGCTTGCGAAAAATAGCCGAAAACGGTCGATTTTGAAGGCTATTATCCACGTTTTTCGGCCATTTGGGTCCCGAAATAAAATATTCCCAAATTCACGCCAAATAAACCCCACACCAAATGAAATGTCTCGGTATAATATGAGAGTCATATGGTTTCAAATCGGGATATTTAAGAACCATAATTCAATCGTTGGAGAGGCGTCGGAATCAGTCTAAACATGAGTTATATTCCAATTTATATCGTGTCAGAGGGTGCGAATAATCATTATTAGGCATTCTATTCCTATCGACAAGTTTTCGTCAAAAAACATTCGCGTTTAGAACAACTTTCCTCACTTGCGAAAATAGCCGAAAACGGTCGATTTTGAAGGCTATTATCCACGTTTTTTCGGCCTTTTGGCCGAAATAAAATGGTTCCAAATTCGCGCCAAATAAATCCCACACCAAAAGAAATGTCCCGGTGTAATATGAGAGTCATATGGTTTCAAATCGGGATATTTAAGAACCATAATTCAATCGTTCGAGAGGTGTCAAAATCAGTCTAAACATGAGTTATATTCCAATTTATATCGCGTCAGAGGGCGCGAATAATCATTATTAGGCATTCTATTCGCGTCAGAGGGCGCGAATATTCCAATTTATTACGTCAAAAAACATTCGCGTTTAGATCAACTTTCCTCACTTGCGAAAATAGCCGAAAACGGTCGATTTTGAAGGCTATTATCCACGTTTTTTCGGCCTTTTGGGTCCCGAAATAAAATGGTTCCAAATTCGCGCCAAATAAATCCCACACCAAATGAAATGTCCCGGTGTAATATGAGGGTCATATGATTTTAAATCGAGACCTTTAATAGCCATAATTCTATCGTTCGAGAGCTGTCGGAATCAGTCGAAACATGAGGTATATTCCAATTTATATCGCGTCAGAAAGTTCGAATAATCATTATTAGGCATTCTAATCCTATTGACAAGTTTTCGTCAAAAAATATTCGCGTTTAGATCAACTTTCCCCACTTGCGAAAAATAGCCGAAAACGGTCGATTTTGAAGGCTATGAAATGTCCCGGTGTAATATGAGAGTCATATGGTTTTAAATCGAGGCCTTTAAGAGCCATAATTCTATCGTTCGAGAGGTGTCGGAATCAGTCGAAACATGAGTTATATTCAAATTTATACCGCGTCAGAGGGTTCGAATAATCATTATTAGGCATTCTAATCCTATTGACAAGTTTTCGTCAAAAAACATTCGCGTTTAGATCAACTTTCCCCGTTTGCGAAAAATAGCTGAAAACGGTCGATTTTGAAGGCTATTATCCACGGTTTTTCGGCCTTTTGGGTCCCGAAATAAAATGTTCCCAAATTCGCGCCAAATAAACCTCACACCAAATTAAATGTCCCGGTGTAATAAGAGGGTCATATGGTTTTAAATATAGACCTTTAAGAGCCTTAATTCTATCGTTCAAGAGGTGTCGGAATCAGTCGAAAAATGAGTTATATTCCAATTTATATCGCGTCAGAGGGTTCGAATAATCATTTTTAGGCATTCTATTCCTATCAACAAGTTTTCGTCAAAAAATATTCGCGTTTAGATCAACTTTTCTCGCTTCCAAAAAATAGCCGAAAACGGTTGATTTTGAAGGCTATTATCCACGTTTTTTCGGCCTTTTGGGTCTCGAAATAAAATGGTTCCAAATTCGCGCCAAATAAACCCCATACCAAATGAAATGTCCCGGTGTAATATGAGGGTTATATGGTTTTAAATCGAGACCTTTAAGAGCCATAATTCTATCGTTCGAGAGGTGTCGGAATCAGTCGAAACATGAGCTATATTCCAATTTATATCGCGTCACAGGGTTCGAATAATCATTATTAGGCATTCTAATCCTATTGACAAGTTTTTGTCAAAAAACATTCGCGTTTAGATCAACTTTCCCCGCTTGCGAAAAATAGCCGAAAACGGTCGATTTTGAAGGCTATTATCCACGGTTTTTCGGCCTTTTGGGTCCCGAAATAAAATGTTCCCAAATTCGCCCCAAATAAACCTCACACCAAATGAAATGTCCCGGTGTAATATGAGGGTCATATGGTTTTAAATCGAGACCTTTAAGAGCCATAATTCTATCGTCCGAGAGGTGTTGGAATCAGTCGAAACATGAGTTATATTCCAATTTATATCGCGTCAGAGAGTTCGAATAATCATTATTAGGCATTCTAATCCTATTGACAAGTTTTCGTCAAAAAACATTCGCGTTTAGATGAACTTTCTCCGCTTGCGAAAATAGCCGAAAACGGTCGATTTTGAAGGCTATTATCCACGTTTTTTCGGCCTTTTGGTCTCGAAATAAAATGGTTCCAAATTCGCGCCAAATAAACCCCACACCAAGTGAAATGTCCCGGTGTAATATGAGGGTCATATGGTTTTAAATCGAGACCTTTAAGAGCCATAATTCTATCGTTCGAGAGGTGTCGGAATCAGTCGAAACATGAGTTATATTCAAATTTATATCGCGTCAGAGGGTTCGAATAATCATTATTAGGCATTCTAATCCTATTGACAAGTTTTTGTCAAAAAACATTCCCGTTTAGATCAACTTTCCCCGCTTGCGAAAAATAGCAGAAAACGGTCGATTTTGAAGGCTATTATCCACGTTTTTTCGGCCTTTTGGGTCTCGAAATAAAATGGTTCCAAATTCGCGCCAAATAAACCCCACACCTAGTGAAATGTCCCGGTGTAATATGAGGGTCATATGGTTTTAAATCGAGACCTTTAAGAGCCATAATTCTATCGTTCGAGAGGTGTCGGAATCAGTCGAAACATGAGTTATATTCAAATTTATACCGCGTCAGAGGGTTCGAATAATCATTATTCGGCATTCTAATCCTATTGACAAGTTTTCGTCAAAAAACATTCGCGTTTAGATCAACTTTCCCCGTTTGCGAAAAATAGCTGAAAACGGTCGATTTTGAAGGCTATTATCCACGGTTTTTCGGCCTTTTGGGTCCCGAAATAAAATGTTCCCAAATTCGCGCCAAATAAACCTCACACCAAATTAAATGTCCCGGTGTAATAAGAGGGTCATATGGTTTTAAATATAGACCTTTAAGAGCCTTAATTCTATCGTTCAAGAGGTGTCGGAATCAGTCGAAAAATGAGTTATATTCCAATTTATATCGCGTCAGAGGGTTCGAATAATCATTTTTAGGCATTCTATTCCTATCAACAAGTTTTCGTCAAAAAATATTCGCGTTTAGATCAACTTTTCTCGCTTCCAAAAAATAGCCGAAAACGGTTGATTTTGAAGGCTATTATCCACGTTTTTTCGGCCTTTTGGGTCTCGAAATAAAATGGTTCCAAATTCGCGCCAAATAAACCCCATACCAAATGAAATGTCCCGGTGTAATATGAGGGTTATATGGTTTTAAATCGAGACCTTTAAGAGCCATAATTCTATCGTTCGAGAGGTGTCGGAATCAGTCGAAACATGAGCTATATTCCAATTTATATCGCGTCACAGGGTTCGAATAATCATTATTAGGCATTCTAATCCTATTGACAAGTTTTTGTCAAAAAACATTCGCGTTTAGATCAACTTTCCCCGCTTGCGAAAAATAGCCGAAAACGGTCGATTTTGAAGGCTATTATCCACGGTTTTTCGGCCTTTTGGGTCCCGAAATAAAATGTTCCCAAATTCGCCCCAAATAAACCTCACACCAAATGAAATGTCCCGGTGTAATATGAGGGTCATATGGTTTTAAATCGAGACCTTTAAGAGCCATAATTCTATCGTCCGAGAGGTGTTGGAATCAGTCGAAACATGAGTTATATTCCAATTTATATCGCGTCAGAGAGTTCGAATAATCATTATTAGGCATTCTAATCCTATTGACAAGTTTTCGTCAAAAAACATTCGCGTTTAGATGAACTTTCTCCGCTTGCGAAAATAGCCGAAAACGGTCGATTTTGAAGGCTATTATCCACGTTTTTTCGGCCTTTTGGTCTCGAAATAAAATGGTTCCAAATTCGCGCCAAATAAACCCCACACCAAGTGAAATGTCCCGGTGTAATATGAGGGTCATATGGTTTTAAATCGAGACCTTTAAGAGCCATAATTCTATCGTTCGAGAGGTGTCGGAATCAGTCGAAACATGAGTTATATTCAAATTTATATCGCGTCAGAGGGTTCGAATAATCATTATTAGGCATTCTAATCCTATTGACAAGTTTTTGTCAAAAAACATTCCCGTTTAGATCAACTTTCCCCGCTTGCGAAAAATAGCAGAAAACGGTCGATTTTGAAGGCTATTATCCACGTTTTTTCGGCCTTTTGGGTCTCGAAATAAAATGGTTCCAAATTCGCGCCAAATAAACCCCACACCTAGTGAAATGTCCCGGTGTAATATGAGGGTCATATGGTTTTAAATCGAGACCTTTAAGAGCCATAATTCTATCGTTCGAGAGGTGTCGGAATCAGTCGAAACATGAGTTATATTCAAATTTATACCGCGTCAGAGGGTTCGAATAATCATTATTCGGCATTCTAATCCTATTGACAAGTTTTCGTCAAAAAACATTCGCGTTTAGATCAACTTTCCCCGTTTGCGAAAAATAGCTGAAAACGGTCGATTTTGAAGGCTATTATCCACGGTTTTTCGGCCTTTTGGGTCCCGAAATAAAATGTTCCCAAATTCGCGCCAAATAAACCTCACACCAAATTAAATGTCCCGGTGTAATAAGAGGGTCATATGGTTTTAAATATAGACCTTTAAGAGCCTTAATTCTATCGTTCAAGAGGTGTCGGAATCAGTCGAAAAATGAGTTATATTCCAATTTATATCGCGTCAGAGGGTTCGAATAATCATTTTTAGGCATTCTATTCCTATCAACAAGTTTTCGTCAAAAAATATTCGCGTTTAGATCAACTTTTCTCGCTTACAAAAAATAGCCGAAAACGGTTGATTTTGAAGGCTATTATCCACGTTTTTTCGGCCTTTTGGGTCTCGAAATAAAATGGTTCCAAATTCGCGCCAAATAAACCCCATACCAAATGAAATGTCCCGGTGTAATATGAGGGTTATATGGTTTTAAATCGAGACCTTTAAGAGCCATAATTCTATCGTTCGAGAGGTGTCGGAATCAGTCGAAACATGAGCTATATTCCAATTTATATCGCGTCAGAGGGTTCGAATAATCATTATTAGGCATTCTAATCCTATTGACAAGTTTTTGTCAAAAAACATTCGCGTTTAGATCAACTTTCCCCGCCTGCGAAAAATAGCCGAAAACGGTCGATTTTGAAGGCTATTATCCACGGTTTTTCGGCCTTTTGGGTCCCGAAATAAAATGTTCCCAAATTCGCCCCAAATAAACCTCACACCAAATGAAATGTCCCGGTGTAATATGAGGGTCATATGGTTTTAAATCGAGACCTTTAAGAGCCATAATTCTATCGTCCGAGAGGTGTTGGAATCAGTCGAAACATGAGTTATATTCCAATTTATATCGCGTCAGAGAGTTCGAATAATCATTATTAGGCATTCTAATCCTATTGACAAGTTTTCGTCAAAAAACATTCGCGTTTAGATGAACTTTCTCCGCTTGCGAAAATAGCCGAAAACGGTCGATTTTGAAGGCTATTATCCACGTTTTTTCGGCCTTTTGGTCTCGAAATAAAAATGGTTCCAAATTCGCGCCAAATAAACCCCACACCAAGTGAAATGTCCCGGTGTAATATGAGGGTCATATGGTTTTAAATCGAGACCTTTAAGAGCCATAATTCTATCGTTCGAGAGGTGTCGGAATCAGTCGAAACATGAGTTATATTCAAATTTATATCGCGTCAGAGGGTTCGAATAATCATTATTAGGCATTCTAATCCTATTGACAAGTTTTCGTCAAAAAACATTCGCGTTTAGATCAACTTTCCCCGTTTGCGAAAAATAGCCGAAAACGGTCGATTTTGAAGTCTATTATTCACGGTTTTTCGGCCTTTTGGGTCTCGAAATAAAATGGTTCCAAATTCGCGCCAAATAAACCCCACACCAAATGAAATGTCCCGGTGTAATATGAGGGTCATATGGTTTTAAATCGAGACCTTTAAGAGCCATAATTCTATCGTTCGAGAGGTGTCGGAATCAGTCGAAACATGAGTTATATTCTAATTTATATCGCGTCAGAGGGTTCGAATAATCATTATTAGGCATTCTAATCCTATTAACAAGTTTTCGTCAAAAAACATTCGCGCTTAGATCAACTTTCCCCGCTTGCGAAAAATAGCCGAAAACGGTCGATTTTGAAGGCTATTATCCACGTTTTTTCGGCCTTTTGGGTCCCGAAATAAAATGGTTCCAAATTCGCGCCAAATAAACCTCACACCAATTGAAATGTCCCGGTGTAATATGAGGGTCATATGGTTTTAAATCGGCACCTTTAAGGGCCATAATTCTATCGTTCGAGAGGTGTCGGAATCAGTCGAAAAATGAGTTATATTCCAATTTATATCGCGTCAGAGGGTTCGAATAATCAATTTTAGGCATTCTATTCCTATCAACAAGTTTTCTTCAAAAAATATTCTCGTTTAGATCAACTTTTCCCGCTTACAAAAAATAGCCGAAAACGGTCGATTTTGAAGGCTATTATCCACGTTTTTTGGGCCTTTTGGGTCTCGAAATAAAATGGATCCAAATTCGCGCCAAATAAACCCCACACCAAATGAAATATCCTGGTGTAATAGGAGGGTCATATGGTTTTAAATCGAGACCTTTAAGAGCCATAATTATATCGTTTGAGAGGTGTCGGAATCAGTCGAAACATGAGTTATATTCCAATTTATATCGCGTCAGAGGGTTCGAATAATCATTATTAGGCATTCTAATCCTATTGACAAGTTTTCGTCAAAAAACATTCGCGTTTAGATCAACTTTCTCCGCTTGCGAAAAATATCCGAAAACGGTCGATTTTGAAGGCTATTATCCACGTTTTTTCGGCCTTTTGGGTCTCGAAATAAAATGGTTCCAAATTCGCGTCAAATAAACCCCACACCAAGTGAAATGTCCCGGTGTAATATGAGGGTCATATGGTTTTAAATCGAGACCTTTAAGAGCCATAATTCTATCGTTCGAGAGGTGTCGGAATCAGTCGAAACATGAGTTATATTCAAATTTATATCGCGTCAGAGGGTTCGAATAATCATTATTAGGCATTCTAATCCTTTTGACAAGTTTTCGTCAAAAAACATTCGTGTTTAGATCAACTTTCCCCGCTTGCGAAAAATAGCCGAAAACGGTCGATTTTGAAGGCTATTATCCACGTTTTTTCGGCCTTTTGGGTCCCGAAATAAAATGGTTCCAAATTCGCGACAAATAAATCCCACACCAAATGAAATGTCCCGGTGTAATATGAGGGTCATATGGTTTTAAATCGGTACCTTTAAGGGCCATAATTCTATCGTTCGAGAGGTGTCGGAATCAGTCGAAAAATGAGTTATATTCCAATTTATATCGCGTCAGAGGGTTCGAATAATCATTTTTAGGCATTCTATTCCTATCAACAAGTTTTCTTCAAAAAATATTCTCGTTTAGATCAACTTTTCCCGCTTACAAAAAATAGCCGAAAACGGTCGATTTTGAAGGCTATTATCCACGTTTTTTGGGCCTTTTGGGTCTCGAAATAAAATGGATCCAAATTCGCGCCAAATAAACCCCACACCAAATGAAATATCCTGGTGTAATAGGAGGGTCATATGGTTTTAAATCGAGACCTTTAAGAGCCATAATTATATCGTTCGAGAGGTGTCGGAATCAGTCGAAACATGAGTTATATTCCAATTTATATCGCGTCAGAGGGTTCGAATAATCATTATTAGGAATTCTAATCCTATTGACAAGTTTTCGTCAAAAAACATTCGCGTTTAGATCAACTTTCTCCGCTTGCGAAAAATATCCGAAAACGGTCGATTTTGAAGGCTATTATCCACGTTTTTTCGGCCTTTTGGGTCTCGAAAGAAAATGGTTCCAAATTCGCGCCAAATAAACCCCACACCAAGTGAAATGTCCCGGTGTAATATGAGGGTCATATGGTTTTAAATCGAGACCTTTAAGAGCCATAATTCTTTCGTTCGAGAGGTGTCGGAATCAGTCGAAACATGAGTTATATTCAAATTTATATCGCGTCAGAGGGTTCGAATAATCATTATTAGGCATTCTAATTCTATTGAGAAGTTTTCGTCAAAAAACATTCGCGTTTTGATCAACTTTCCCCGCTTGCGAAAAATAGCCGAAAACGGCCGATTTTGAAGGCTATTATCCACGTTTTTTCGGCCTTTTGGGTCTTGAAATAAAATGGTTCCAAATTCGCGCCAAATAAACCCCACACCAAATGAAATGTCCCGGTGTAATATGAGGGTCATATGGTTTTAAATCGATACCTTTAAGGGCCATAATTCTATCGTTCGAGAGGTGTCGGAATCAGTCGAAAAATGAGTTATATTCCAATTTATATCGCGTCAGAGGGTTCGAATAATCATTTTTAGGCATTCTATTCCTATCAACAAGTTTTCTTCAAAAAATATTCGCGTTTAGATCAACTTTTCCCGCTTACAAAAAATAGCCGAAAACGGTCGATTTTGAAGACTATTATCCACGTTTTTTCGGCCTTTTGGGTCTCGAAATAAAATGGATCCAAATTCGCGCCAAATAAACCCCACACCAAATGAAATATCCCGGTGTAATAGGAGGGTCATATGGTTTTAAATCGAGACCTTTAAGAGCCATAATTATATCGTTCGAGAGGTGTCGGAATCAGTCGAAACATGAGTTATATTCCAATTTATATCGCGTCAGAGGGTTCGAATAATCATTATTAGGCATTCTAATCCTATTGACAAGTTTTCGTCAAAAAACATTCGCGTTTAGATCAACTTTCCCCGCTTGCGAAAAATATCCGAAAACGGTTGATTTTGAAGGCTATTATCCACGTTTTTTCGGCCTTTTGGGTCTCGAAATAAAATGGTTCCAAATTCGCGCCAAATAAACCCCACACCTAGTGAAATGTCCCGGTGTAATATGAGGGTCATATGGTTTTAAATCGAGACCTTTAAGAGCCATAATTCTATCGTTCGAGAGGTGTCGGAATCAGTCGAAACATGAGTTATATTCAAATTTATATCGCGTCAGAGGGTTCGAATAATCATTATTAGGCATTCTAATCCTATTGACAAGTTTTCGTCAAAAAACATTCGCGTTTAGATCAACTTTCCCCGTTTGCGAAAAATATCCGAAAACGGTCGATTTTGAAGGCTATTATCCGCGGTTTTTCGGCCTTTTGGGTCCCGAAATAAAATGTTCCCAAATTCGCGCCAAATAAACCTCACACCAAATGAAATGTCCCGGTGTAATAAGAGGGTCATATGGTTTTAAATCGAGACCTTTAAGAGCCATAATTCTATCGTTCAAGAGGTGTCGGAATCAGTCGAAAAATGAGTTATATATTCCAATTTATATCGCGTCAGAGGGTTCGAATAATCATTTTTAGGCATTCTATTTCTATCAACAAGTTTTCGTCAAAAAATATTCGCGTTTAGATCAACTTTTCTCGCTTACAAAAAATAGCCGAAAACGGTGGATTTTGAAGGCTATTATCCACGTTTTTTCGGCCTTTTGGGTCTCGAAATAAAATGGTTCCAAATTCGCGCCAAATAAACCCCACACCAAATGAAATGTCCCGGTGTAATATGAGGGTTATATGGTTTTAAATCGAGACCTTTAAGAGCCATAATTCTATCGTTCGAGAGGTGTCGGAATCAGTCGAAACATGAGCTATATTCCAATTTATATCGCGTCAGAGGGTTCGAATAATCATTATTAGGCATTCTAATCCTATTGACAAGTTTTTGTCAAAAAACATTCGCGTTTAGATCAACTTTCCCCGCTTGCGAAAAATAGCCGAAAACGGTCGATTTTAAAGGCTATTATCCACGGTTTTTCGGCCTTTTGGGTCCCGAAATAAAATGTTCCCAAATTCGCCCCAAATAAACCTCACACCAAATGAAATGTCCCGGTGTAATATGAGGGTCATATGGTTTTAAATCGAGACCTTTAAGAGCCATAATTCTATCGTCCGAGAGGTGTTGGAATCAGTCGAAACATGAGTTATATTCCAATTTATATCGCGTCAGAGAGTTCGAATAATCATTATTAGGCATTCTAATCCTATTGACAAGTTTTCGTCAAAAAATATTCGCGTTTAGATGAACTTTCTCCGCTTGCGAAAAATAGCCGAAAACGGTCAATTTTGAAGGCTATTATCCACGTTTTTTCGGCCTTTTGGGTCTCGAAATAAAATGGTTCCAAATTCGCGCCAAATAAACCCCACACCAAGTGAAATGTCCCGGTGTAATATGAGGGTCATATGGTTTTAAATCGAGACCTTTAAGAGCCATAATTCTATCGTTCGAGAGGTGTCGGAATCAGTCGAAACATGAGTTATATTCAAATTTATATCGCGTCAGAGGGTTCGAATAATCATTATTAGGCATTCTAATCCTATTGACAAGTTTTCGTCAAAAAACATTCGCGTTTAGATCAACTTTCCCCGTTTGCGAAAAATAGCCGAAAACGGTCGATTTTGAAGGCTATTATCCACGGTTTTTCGGCCTTTTGGGTCCCGAAATAAAATGTTCCCAAATTCGCGCCAAATAAACCTCACACCAAATGAAATGTCCCGGTGTAATAAGAGGGTCATATGGTTTTAAATCGAGACCTTTAAGAGCCATAATTCTATCGTTCAAGAGGTGTCGGAATCAGTCGAAAAATGAGTTATATTCCAATTTATATCGCGTCAGAGGGTTCGAATAATCATTTTTAGGCATTCTATTCCTATCAACAAGTTTTCTTCAAAAAATATTCGCGTTTAGATCAACTTTTCCCGCTTACAAAAAATAGCCGAAAACGGTCGATTTTGAAGGCTATTATCCACGTTTTTTCGGCCTTTTGGGTCTCGAAATAAAATGGTTCCAAATTCGCTCCAAATAAACCCCACACCAAGTGAAATGTCCCGGTGTAATATAAGGGTCATATGGTTTTAAATCGAGACCTTTAAGAGCCATAATTCTATCGTTCGAGAGGTGTCGGAATCAGTCGAAACATGAGTTATATTCAAATTTATATCGCGTCAGAGGGTTCGAATAATCATTATTAGGCATTCTAATCCTATTGAAAAGTTTTCGTCAAAAAACATTCGCGTTTAGATCAACTTTTCTCGCTTACAAAAAATAGCCGAAAACGGACGATTTTGAAGGCTATTATCCCCGTTTTTTTGGCCTTTTGGGTCCCGAAATAAAATGGTTCCGAATTCGCGCCTAATAAACCCCACACCAAATGAAATGTATTGGTGTAATATGAGGGTCATATGATTTTAAATCGATACCTTTAAGGGCCATAATTCTATCGTTCGAGAGGTGTCGGAATCAGTCGAAACATGAGTTATATTCCAATTTATATCGCGTCAGAGGGTTCGAATAAACATTATTAGGCATTCTAATCCTATCAACAGGTTTTCGTCAAAAAAGATTCGCGTTTAGATAAACTTTTCCCGCTTACGAAAAATAGCCAAAAACGGTCGATTTTGAAGGCTATTATCCACGTTTTTCGGCCTTTTGAGTCCCGAAATAAAATGTTCCCAAATTCGCGCCAATTAAACTACACAGCAAATGAAATGTCTCGGTGTAATGTGAGGGTCATATTGTTTTAAATCGGGATATTTAAGAGCAATAATTTAATCGTTCGAGAGGTGTCGGAATCAGTCGAAAAATGAGTTATATTCCAATTTATATCGCGTCAGAGGGTTCGAATACTCATTTTTAGGCATTCTATTCCTATCAACAAGTTTTCTTCAAAAAATATTCGCGTTTAGATCAACTTTTCCCGCTTACAAAAAATAGCCGAAAACGGTCGATTTTGAAGGCTATTATCCACGTTTTTTCGGCCTTTTGGGTCTCGAAATAAAATGGTTCCAAATTCGCGCCAAATAAACCCCACACCAAATGAAATGTATTGGTGTAATATGAGGGTCATATGATTTTAAATCGATACCTTTAAGGGCCATAATTCTATCGTTCGAGAGGTGTCGGAATCAGTCGAAACATGAGTTATATTCCAATTTATATCGCGTCAGAGGGTTCGAATAATCAGTATTAGGCATTCTAATCCTATTGACAAGTTTTCGTCAAAAAACATTCGCGTTTAAATCAACTTTCCCCGCTTGCGAAAAATAGCCGAAAACGGTCGATTTTGAAGGCTATTATCCACGTTTTTTCGGCCTTTTGGGTCTCGAAATAAAATGGTTCCAAATTCGCGCCAAATAAACCCCACACCAAATGAAATGTCCCGGTGTAATATGAGGGTCATATGGTTTTAAATCGAGACCTTTAAGAGCCATAATTCTATCGTTCGAGAGGTGTCGGAATCAGTCGAAACATGAGTTATATTCCAATTTATATCGCGTCAGAGGGTTCGAATAAACATTATTAGGGATTCTAATCCTATCAATAGGTTTTCGTCAAAAAAGATTCGCGTTTAGATCAACTTTTCCTGCTTACGAAAAATAGCCGAAAACGGTCGATTTTGAAGGCTATTATCCACGTTTTTCGGCCTTTTGGGTCCCGAAATAAAATGGTCCCCAATTCGCGCCAAATAAACCCCACACCAAATGAAATGTCTCGGTATAATATGAGAGTCATATGGTTTCAAATCGGGATATTTAAGAACCATAATTCAATCGTTCGGGAGGTGTCGGAATCAGTCTAAACATGAGTTATATTCCAATTTATATCGCGTCAGAGGGTGCGAATAATCATTATTAGGCATTTTATTCCCATCGACAAGTTTTCGTCAAAAAACATTCGCGTTTAGATCAAATTTTCTCGCCTACAAAAAATAGCCGAAAACGGACGATTTTGAAGGCTATTATCCACGTTTTTTTGGCCTTTTGGGTCCCGAAATAAAATGGTTCCGAATTCGCGCCAAATAAACCCCACACCAAATGAAATGTATTGGTGTAATATGAGGGTCATATGATTTTAAATCGATACCTTTAAGGGCCATAATTCTATCGTTCGAGAGGTGTCGGAATCAGTCGAAACATGAGTTATATTCCAATTTATATCGCGTCAGAGGGTTCGAATAATCATTATTAGGCATTCTAATCCTATCGACAAGTTTTTGTCAAAAAACATTCGCGTTTAGATCAACTTTCCCCGCTTGCGAAAAATAGCCTAAAACGGTCGATTTTGAAGGCTATTATCCACGTTTTTTCGGCCTTTTGGGTCCCGAAATAAAATGGTCCCAAATTCGCGCCAAATAAACCACACACCAAATGAAATGTCCCGGTGTAATATGAGGGTCATATGGTTTTAAATCGAGACCTTTAAGAGCCATAATTCTATCGTTCGAGAGGTGTCGGAATCAGTCGAAACATGAGTTATATGCCAATATATATCGCGTCAGAGGGTTCGAATAATCATTATTAGGTATTCTATTCCTATCGACAAGTTTTCGTCAAAAAACATTCGCGTATAGATCAACTTTCACCGCTTGCGAAAAATAGCCGAAAACGGTCGATTTTGAATACTATTATCCACGTTTTTTCGGCCTTTTGGGTCCCGAAATAAAATGGTTCAAAATTCGCGCCAAATAAACCCCACACCAAATGAAATGTCCCGGTGTAATATGAGGCTCCTATGGTTTTAAATCGAGACCTTTAAGAGCCATAATTCAATCGTTCGAGAGGTGTCGGAATGAGTCGAAACATGAGTTATATTTCAATTTATATCGCGTCAGAGGGTTCGAATAATAATGATGAGGCATTCTATTTCTATCGACAAGTTTTCGTCAAAAAACATTCGCGTCTAGATCAACTTTCCCCGCTTGCGAAAAATAGCCGAAAACGGTCGATTTTGAAGGCTATTATCCACGTTTTTTCGGCCTTTTGAGTCCCGAAATAAAATGTTCCTAAATTCGCGCCAAATAAACCCCACACCAAATGAAATGTCTCGGTGTAATATGAGGGTCATATGGTTTTAAATCGAAACCTTTAAGAGCCATAATTCTATCGTTCGAGAGGTGTCGGAATTAGTCGAAACATGAGTTATATTCCAATCTATATCGCGTCAGTGGGTTCGAATAATAATGATTAGGCATTCTATTCCTATCGACAAGTTTTTGTCAAAAAACATTCACGTTTAGATAAACTTTCCCCGCTTGCGAAAAATAGCCGAAAACAGTCGATTTTGAAGGCTATTATCCACGTTTTTTCGTCCTTTTGGGGCCCGAATTAAAATGGTTCAAAATTCGCGCCAAATAAACCCCACATCAAATGAAATGTCTTGGTGTAATATGAGGGTCATATGGTTTTAAATCGAGACCTTTTAGAGCCTTAATTCTATCGTTCGAGAGGTGTCGAAATCGATCGAAACAGGAGTTATATTCAGATTTATATCGCGTCAGAGGGTTCGAATAATCATTATTCCACATTCTAATCCTATTGACAAGTTTTCGTCAATAAAGATTCGCGTTTAGATCAACTTTCCCCGCTTGCGAAAAATAACCGAAAACGGTCGATTTTGAAGGCTATTATCCACGTTTTTTGGTCTTTTGGGTCCCTAAATAAAATGGTCCCAAATTCGTGCCGAATAAACCCCTCCCCCAATGAAATGTCTCGGTGTAATGTGAGGGTCATATGGTTTTAAATCGGGATATTTAAGAACCATAATTCAATCGTTCAAGAGGTGTCGGAATCAGTCGAAACATGAGTTATATTCCAATTTATATCGCGTCAGAGGGTTCGAATAATCATTATTAGGCATTCTAATCCTATTGACAAGTTTTCGTCAAAAAATATTCGCGTTTAGATCAACTTTCCCCGCTTGCGAAAAATAGCCGAAAACGGTCGAATTTGAAGCCTATTATCCACGGTTTTTCGGCCTTTTGGGTCCCGAAATAAAATGTTCTCAAATTCGCGCCAAATAAACCCCACACCAAATAAAATATCTCGGTGTAATGTGAGGGTCATATGGTTTTAAATCGGGATATTTAAGAGCCATAATTAAATTGTTCGAGAGGTATCGGAATCAGTCGAAACATGAGTTATATTCCAATTTATATCGGGTCAGAGGGTTCGAATAATCATTAGTAGGTATTCTATTCCTATCGACAAGTTTTCGTCAAAAAATATTCGCGTTTAGATCGACTTTCCCCGCTTGCGAAAAATAGCCGAAAACGGTCGAATTTGAAGGCTATTATCCACGGTTTTTCGGCCTTTTGGGTCCCGAAATAAAATGTTCTCTAATTCGCGCCAAATAAACCCCACACCAAATGAAATATATCGGTGTAATGTGAGGGTCATATGGTTTTAAATCGGGATATTTAAGAGCCATAATTAAATTGTTCGAGAGGTATCGTAATCAGTCGAAACATGAGTTATATTCCAATTTATATTGGGTCAGAGGGTTCGAATATTCATTATTAGGCATTCTATTCCTATCGACAAGTTTTCGTCAAAAAATATTTGCGTTTAGATCAACTTTCCCTGGTTTCGAAAAATTGCCAAAAACGGTCGATTTTGAAGGCTATTATCTACGTTTTTTCGCCTTTTGGGTTCCGAAATAAAATGTTCTCAAATTCGCGCCAAATAAACCCCACACCAAATGAAATATCTCGGTGTAATGTGAGGGTCATATGGTTTTAAATCGGGATATTTAAGAGCCATAATTAAATTATTCGAGAGGTATCGGAATCAGTCAAATTATGAGTTATATTCCAATTTATATCGGGTCAGAGGGTTCGAATAATCATTATTAGGCATTCTATTCCTATCGATAAGTTTTCGTCAAAAAATATTTGCGTTTAGATCAACTTTCCCTGGTTTCAAAAAATTGCCAAAAACGGTCGATTTTGAAGGCTATTATCCACGTTTTTTCGGCCTTTTGAGTCCCGAAATAAAATGGTTCCAAATTCGCGCCAAATAAAACCCACACCAAATGAAATGTCCCGGTGTAATATGAGGGTCATATGGTTTTAGATCGAGACCTTTAAGAGCCATAATTCTATCGTTCGAATGGTGTCAGAATCAGTCGAAACATGAGTTATATTCCAATTTATATCGCGTCAGAGGGTTCGAATAATCATTATTAGGCATTCTATTCCTATCGACAAGTTTTCGTCAAAAAACATTCGCGTTTAGATCAACTTTCCCCACTTGCGAAAAATAGCCGAAAACGGTCGATTTTGAAGGTTATTATCCACGTTTTTTCGGCCTTTTGGGTCCCAAAATAAAATGGTCCCATATTCGCGCCAAATAAACCCCACACCAAATGAAATGTCCCGGTGTAATATGAGGGTCATATGGTTTTAAATCGAAAACTTTAAGAGCCATAACTCTATCGTTCGAGAGGTGTCGAAATCAATCGAAACATGAGTTATATTCCAATTTATATCGCGTCAGAGGGTTCGAATAGTCATTATTAGGCATTCTATTCCTATCAACAAGTTTTCGTCAAAAAAGATTTACGTTTAGATAAACTTTTCCCGCTTACGAAAAATAGCCGAAAACGGTCGATTTTGAAGGCTATTATCCACGTTTTTCGGCCTTTTGGGTCCCGAAATAAAATGTTCCCAAATTCGCGCCAAATAAACCCCACACCAAATGAAATGTCTCGGTGTAATATGAGGCTCCTATGGTTTTAAATCGGGATATTTAAGAACCATAATTCAATCGTTCGAGAGGTGTCGGAATCAGTCAAAACATGAGTTATATTCCAATTTATATCGCGTCAGAGGGTTCGAATAATCATTATTAGGCATTCTATTCCTATCGACAAGTTTTCGTCAAAAAACATTCGCGTTTAGATCAACTTTCCCCGCTTGCGAAAAATAGCCAAAAACGGTCAATCTTGAAGGCTATTTATCAACGTTTTTTCGGCCTTTTGGGTCCCGAAATGAAATGGTCCCAAATTTGCGCCAAATAAACCCCACACTAAATGAAATGTACCGGTGTAATATGAGGGTCATATGGTTTTAAATCGAGACCTTTAAGAGCCATAATTCAATCGTTCGAGAGGTGTCGGAATGAGTCGAAACATGAGTTATATTCCAATTTATATCGCGTCAGAGGGTTCGAATAATAATGATTAGGCATTCTATTTCTATCGACAAGTTTTCGTCAAAAAAATTCGCGTTTAGATCAACTTTCCCCGCTTGCGAAAAATAGCCGAAAACGGTCGATTTTGAAGGCTATTATCCACGTTTTTTTGGCCTTTTGGGTCCCGAAATAAAATGTTCTCAAATTCGCGCCAAATAAACCCCACACCAAATGAAATGTCTCGGTGTAATGTGAGGGTCATGTGGTTTTATATCGAGACCTTTAAGAGCCATAATTCTATCGTTCGAGAGGTGTCGAAAGAGGTGTCAGAATCAGTCAAAAACATGAGTTATATTCCAATTTATATCGTGTCAGATGGTTCAAATAATCATTATTAGACACTCTTTTCCTATCAACATATTAATATAGATGCATCAACAACCAAAGAAATCATTTCATCACAAATCGATACAGAAATCATTTTATCAACATAATCATTAATCTAAGGAAAAACCATCTAAAAATATAAATGCATCAACAACCAAAGAAATTTAATATCTACTTAATTTTAGGACATTTTATCTCAAATTAATTCCAACCACCTATCAATCTAAACACACCCAAACAAAACATTCTATCATACCAACAATTTAGAAAAACAAAATTTAAAAATTTATTTTCCGATTTTAAAGACGGGTAATTAAAAAAACCGTAAAAATTATAGAAAAATTTACCTGTAATAATTCTAATTTTTACCTTATTTCTCTTTTTTTACTTTCTTACCTAAGTCGTCCACCCCCCTCCTGGGTTAGGAGGAATGAGATGGACAACAACAAAAAACACATCAAACATTTCACCCTTCATTCCTCCTCATCCCCCTTTCCCTATCCCTCTCCCTCTCCTATGCCTCGGTTTTTCGGCCTCGTCTTCTCTCTTCTCCTCACCCTCTCGACCCTCGTCTTAGCCCAACCCTCCTCCGCCCCCTCGTTTAGCCCAAAAGACGGGTTTTACATCGCATGTGGAAGCAATGAGAAGGTCACGACCCCGGATGGGAAAACGTACCTAGCCGATAAGGAAGCACACGGGCTTCTCTCGACCGAGGATAACCTTCTCGTGTCCGACCCCAACGCGAACGTGACATCAAAGATATATTCGTCGGGTAGGGTTTTTAAGAAGGACGCGACGTACACGTTTGGTTTGCAAGATTCGGGTTGGCATTGGGTTCGTCTTCACTTTTTTCCTATAAAAACCGATGTCTTTAACCTCGAGACGGCCACGTTCAATGTTTTCACCGACGAAGTCACGCTTTTGCACGGGTTTAGTACCGGCAATCTAACGAAAAAAGAGTACTTAATCCATGTGAAATCTCAACGTTTTTCGATCAAATTCGTGCCTCAGAAAAACTCGGCCGCGTTCGTCAATGCTATAGAAGTATCGACTGCGCCCGACAATTTGATCAGCGACGCTGGACAGTCGTTATTCCCTGTCGCTCCGATCGATGGTTTGACACATAGTTCTCTTGAAACGGTTCACCGGGTCAATGTAGGCGGGCCGTTGATCACGCCCGAGAACGATACACTTGGTCGAACTTGGGAAAACGACGGTAATTTTCTTACTACTAAGCCTATGGCCAAATCGGTGACGGTCCAGACGTCGATAATCAAGTACCCACAGAGCGTGACGCCGTACATTGCACCACAAACCGTGTACGCCAGCGCAGTCGAGATGGCCGACACAAAAACATTACAACCGAACTTCAATATTTCGTGGGAATTCGGTGTCGAAAAGGGGTATAGTCACTTAATAAGACTACATTTTTGCGATATCGTCAGTACCGTTTTAAACGATCTGTACTTCAACGTGTACATAAATCAAAAGACCGCGATTTCAGGGTTGGATTTATCGTCCTTGACAAACCAGCTAGCGTCGCCTAATTACCAAGACATTGTCGTAGACTCGTCTCTTATACCACAAGACAAGATATCGGTCCAAATTGGGCCCGGGAACATTGTGTCCGGCCCAAGAAACGCGATTCTTAACGGGGTGGAAGTGTTTAAGTTGAATAACACGGCGAGGAGTTTAGACGGGGAGTTTGGGCCGGACGGGACGGCCAGCGGTGGGGCCGGGAAGCACGCGGTGGCGGCGGTAGGGTTTGCGATGATGTTTGGGGCGGCGGTCGGGTTGGGGGCGATGGTGGTCAAGTGGCATAAGAGGCCTCAAGATTGGGAAAGGAGGAATAGTTTTTCGTCTTGGTTGCTTCCTTTACATTCGGGTGATTCGACTATATTGGGTAAAAGCAACTACGGGTCGAATCGGAGTAGTATGTTCACCACGGGCGGGCTTGGTCGGAGGTTCACCTTCGAGGAGATCAAGGAATCGACTAAAAACTTTGACGCTAGCGGTATCATTGGTGTTGGAGGGTTCGGAAATGTCTACCTTGGCATCCTTGATGGTGTTCAGGTACTGCATACAGTCTTAAGATTATAACAGATCAAATAACATAACATCTGTTGTTCTACTTTTTTTTCTACTTCCTATTCATTATGGTTTTACTGCAGGTCGCAGTAAAGCGAGGCAACCCTCAGTCGGAACAAGGCATCAACGAATTCATGACGGAGATACAAATGCTGTCGAAGCTCAGACACAAGCACTTGGTTTCCTTAATCGGGTACTGTGACGAGAACAACGAGATGATATTGGTGTATGAGTACATGTCAAACGGGCCACTTCGTGACCACCTTTATGGCAAGAACTTACCGCCATTGTCTTGGAAACAAAGGCTCGAGATATGCATCGGTTCTGCACGCGGGCTTCACTACCTGCACACAGGATCAACTCAGGGGATCATCCATCGAGACGTCAAGAGCACCAACATCCTCCTCGACGAGAACTTCATCGCCAAGATGGCAGACTTCGGGCTCTCCAAAGACGGGCCGGGCCAACAGGCGGACCACGTCAGCACGGCGGTCAAGGGTAGTTTCGGGTACCTGGACCCAGAGTATTTCAGGAAACAACAACTAACCGATAAATCAGATGTGTATTCATTCGGTGTAGTTCTGCTCGAGGCTTTGTGTGCTCGACCGGCCATCAACCCTGCATTACCTAGGGACCAAGTCAACCTTGCAGAGTGGGCCATGACGTCGAAGAGGAAAGGAAACCTGGAGAAGATCGTGGACCCGATTCTGGTCGGAACGATAAACTCAGAGTCCATGAAGAAGTTTGCTGAAGCGGCTGAGAAGTGTTTGGCCGAGGACGGGTGTGATAGGCCGACAATGGGTGATGTCCTTTGGAACTTGGAGTATGCCCTGCAGTTACAAGAGGCATCTCCACCTCAAGCAAAGACAGACGATCCCAGTGTCGTGCCTACTGCAACTGTGACAGTAGATCCCACCCCAGTAGTAGAACACCGCCCCAGCGCCATCATCCCGGAAAATGCCCAAGGAGTGGACGAGCGGTCTGGGACGGCTCTACTGGCTCAATTCAGTAACCTCAGTGGAAGATAGAACGAAAAAGGGGAACAAAAAAATTATTACTGAATTGAAATTGATGTAAAGAGCCATTTTTGACGGTTCAGGTCAAGTGTAATGTAGAAATGTTGTATATCGGAGTAAAAATGTTTCGAAAAGAAGGTTATGGAAGCAGTAAATTCCAGAAGAAGAAAAAAAAAACACTGTAAATTGTTCGCTTAATACTATTTTATCTTTGAGCGGTAATCTTCAAAACAATTAAAAAGGTTTAATTAAAGAAAATAATATACTATATGTGTAGTATAAACTTCATTTTCAGTAGGAACAATTTTGTTTCCAATGACAGTAAAATACGACAGTAGTGTTGAAAATTACGGATATATTTCAAATAATATGTGTCAAATTACACTTAAATTCGATATTTGAAAATACTTTGCATTTTAGAGCATACATATATACAACTTTAATTATATATTGTATTTTTTTCGATTATCAACACCATAAAAATGATGTATTTCATAAAGATTTTACCATAATTAAATTTCAAAAAAAAATAATGCCACAATTTTTTGAAAAAAAAAAAACTCTTTTATATATACATTTTTATTGATTACCCATTTACATTAACTATGAGTAAAACGCTACATTTTTATTGACTTAATTATCATTTTTACGCACCAAAAGTCATTTATGGTACTATCAAATTATGATCAAAGTGTTTAACTCCGTACAAGATACTCAAGTAATTTTTGAAAATACTTTTATAAGAATGTAATTTCAAAAAATGGTTTAAGAAATAATAGTGTAATACTTATATACTTTGCCTTTTGAATAAACCATAAATGAGTTATTCGACAATTAACGTACCGAAAACTAAATAACGGGTAAAAGTATGGACAAGTCACTACTAAAATAATACTTATCGTGAGACTTCTCATATACAATAACGTAGTTACTTTTATTATTATTTTAACTCTATTAGTATGTCTCACAATAAGTTACCGTGATTCGGTGGTGAAAA
Organism: Agrostemma githago; assembly: GCA_958450325.1. Taxonomy (NCBI): domain Eukaryota; kingdom Viridiplantae; phylum Streptophyta; class Magnoliopsida; order Caryophyllales; family Caryophyllaceae; genus Agrostemma; species Agrostemma githago. The sequence goes on along the minus strand of OY288239.1, from coordinate 88,156,023 downwards.
TTGAAAAATATTGGATTCTCAAACAACCATAGAGAGAAAATCATGGATGTAAAAAAAAGCCTAGATTTAGACCTTTTCTAAGACTTTTTCTTCTTGCCCTATTAATGAACAACTCCCTAATATAATGTTTCCTAACCACCAATATGGAGTATATAACTTTAGGATGGATTCATCTCTTACCTTCCTACTCTCTTTTTACCGTCTCGATCATGGAGAATGAACACGGAACCATGAACGTCTTCGACATGGACGAGCTTCTCAAGAATCTTCCACAAAAGTAAGTTTTTACGGATTCGGTTTATTACAATCTCTCCTAATCTCATTCAGTAATTATGTCTCCCTTGTAACAGATATATGTCACAAGCTTATTATAATTTATAACCCATGTGGATAAATTTGTGATGAATATGATTAGAGATGATCTCGAAATAGTTTTTTTTTGATCTTTTATACTCCCTCTCATTCTTTGGAAAAGCACACTTTGAATAAAATATACCACTCATTTGAATAAAAAGGTGTGCATTTCCAGTGAATGGGAGGGAGTATATATATCTTGGTGGTGGATTCAGTTGTACATAGCTCTATGTACAACTGATTTTATGATTTTGAGCTTTATCACAAAGGTTTCGAGTTTTACCATAAACATTCTGAGATTCAGTGTAGAGTTGTCGATTTAAATCACATAAATGTTTAAGCTCAAAAACTTACAACTCTGCTATTTTCCAATATAGGAGAGGGTTGTCGCGGTGCTACTCAGGGAAATCAAGATCGTTCTTCTGTTTGGCAGACGTCCATACATTGGAAGATTTGAAGAAAGAGGATCACAGAGATTCGAAAAAGAGGGTGATGAACTATACAAATAATGAGGCTATGTCGTCGATTCCTCCGGCTCAATGCAGGCACTTATCGGGGAATTCACAGCCTCCGTTGCCATGCATGGTTTGAAAGGAAAACCGTGTTGAGCATAGGAGAACGAAGATGGTTAACTCGACTCCCATACCCGACCTCTCTTTTTCCTTAGAAGTTCGTAGAAAAGAAGCGTATGTAGAATAATGTAAATATTTTGGAAAATGATCGAAATCGGGTCATCACTATGACCATCACGGGTCATGTTTGAAACCGATAATAATATGGTATTGTTATTATATACTCTCTCCGAGTTTCTAACATTGCCCTATTTTCCTTTTTGAGCTGAGTTCAATCTTTTACTCACTTTCCATTTTAGACCATAAATGTGTGGTTCACATTCACCCACCCATTTATCTCTCTTCCTTCTTCTTTTTTTAACCACTCATTTTTCCTTCCTTATTTTCCACCCAAAAAAGAAACGGGACAATCATAGGAACTCGGAGGAGTAATACGGAGTATGTGCATGTACTGCCTCTGTCTTGGTCATTTGTTTACCTTTGATTAAAATGCTTCTTGCGAATACTCCCTCCGTTCCAATGAATTGTTTGCCCTTTGTTTTTGGCACCAAGAGAAAGAGAATCAATGGGAAAGTGACATGTGGAGTCAAGGGTCAAATTACATATAAAAAACTTTCCTAAAATAGAAAGGCAAACAATTCATTGAGACGCCCCAATATGGAATAGGCAAACAATTCATTGAAACGGAGGGAGTAATATGAAAGGTAAATAAATGACTGGGACGGGAAGAGTAGAATTCTGTAAATACTCCTTCCGATTTTAAATTTTCGCCCCATTTCATCAATATATAGGTGGAATATTTTAATGAAACGGGACAATAAATAAAAAAACGGAGGGAGTACTATATTTGACAAATCTAGATCATTGTAATGCATCATGGAACACACATAAAAACTATCATGATCATAGCATCATGCAATTGATTTTAACACAAATTATTGTTTAAGACGGTAGTATCTGTTTTAATTTTGAAACGGATCCAATTAGGTACCATATGAGAAGACACCCTAGTCATGTGGTATAATAATAATCAGATTATTTCGAAACGGGACCAAATATGACCTCCCTAACAGCTCGACGTTCGTTCTATGTATATAAAACATTTTTCAGAAATTCTGGGGTTCGAAAAAATAATAACGAAAAATTGTTAAAAAAAACGGGACTTGTCACGTGATATGAAAATCAGGTTGTTTCGGAACCGGATCAAAAAAACCAAGCTTTAATTACATGCAAAAAAAAAGCATACTAAAACTAGTACTACTGCAGTAAAAGTACAGAGACAGCTGCACCAGGTAAAAAAACACACATTCCATACCATTTTTCACCACTCCCACTCCCATTGCAACTCCATTCAAAACCCCCAAAACGGCAGCGTTTCACACCATTTTCCTTCATATTCTTGAATTCTTCAACTTCCTCCATGAAAGTAAACCTTCTTTCTCTACTCTCTATCTACTCCATTTTTCTCATCTTCCATTTTTGTTCAATTTACATGGTTAAAGTTCATAACTTTTTATGTTTTTACGTGATTTTTACCTCCGTCCCAAAAAGATCGTCAATTTCCTCATTATATGTAAGGAATACAGAGTATTTAATTTTAATGAAACGAGAAAATTTTAGTGGGACGGAGGGATTATGAATTTTTGTGATTTATGTTAAAAGTGATCTAATTTGTGTTTTATTTTCATGTTTTTTGTGTGATTTTTTGTTGAATTTAGTGAATTACACCATGAATCATCATGAAGTTATAAATGAAGCTTCTTCAGGTAATTTTTTTTCAATATTTTGCATTTTTTTCACGATTTTTTTCTAATTTTTTTCTAATTTTTTAAGGTATGATACTTAAATTTAAATTTACTCTGTTTCATGTTAATTCATCTTAGAAAGATGATATATTACCTTTGTGGGTATTATTAATCCACAGAGTAGTCATCCCGAGAAACCGTCTCATACTAAATTAACGATAATACTATTGAAAGACCGTCTCATTCAAGATGTTATGTTCTTGTTACCTTTAATTTGTGGGTATCTAATACAAAGATGGTACCTTTGTGGAATTATGGGTATTAAATGGTATTTTTAGCTTTTTTTTTTAGTTTAATTTTGAAGGAAAATGCACGCAGTAGTTATTGTATAAGACGGTTTCACATTATGGTGTCCTTATGTATGCATTTTCCTTCTACACAACAGATCATTATGAAGGAATTAGTCATAAGAAGATGAAGTTACTCAACAAAGGTAGTGAAGGTACTAAAGACGACGACATTATCGACTATTCTGACCCGTTTACAGTTCCAAATTATTTACCGGGAAATCATGAGTCGGGTGGTAGATATGGAAGCGTGACAAAAGATGACTATTCTGACCCGTTTACAGTTCCAAATTTACTGGAAAATCTGGACTCGGGTGGTAAATATGGAAGCGTGACAAAAGACGACTATTCTGACCCGTTTACAGTTCCAAATTTACTGGAAAATCTGGACTCGGGTAAATATGGAAGCGTGACAAAAGACGTCCAAGACTTAGTAGCACGAAAGATGCTAATGCTCAACTCTTTGCTCACATTGTATCCTAATTTGGAGAAAGTTGAACAAAAATCGGTTTTTCCAACGTCTGATCGTGTCATCATACTCGACTCAGACGAAGAGAACGATGCAGAAGTTGTTACAGATCACTTACTGGTGCGCGTTTCTCTTCTGAACAGTCTGAACACCCTGTTAGACAGGCCTGTACTGTAGCTGTAATCCTGTATATTCCTCTGAGTACAGTAATTGCATTGCAGGTTAATAGTGAAGAGAAAAGTGAAACGATCAAGGAAGAGGTTGAAAAAGCTGATAGGATTGAAGATGAGGGTGTCGACATTGGTGTTGATGAGTCTGTTGACAATGATAAGAGTGATGGAGATGATGAATCGACAGCTGATGAAGACGGTGGACTGTCGGATATATGGAAGGAGATGGGGTTTGCATTAGAAACATCCAAGGTACGATATCCCGACTTCAGTATAAGGTTTTGGTTGAGATGATTTATCTATCACGATATCAGAGTCAGCATGACCAAATGTCACGTGCTAGAATCATGGCAGCCTTCAAAAATATCGAGGTTTTGGTTGAGATGGTTCATCTATCAGTTTTTCAGTTCCTCGAATGCTGCTTTTTTTTTGCAGGATGCTGATGTTCCTGTTGATACTGATATAAATACAGCAACTGATGATACAAAGCAGAACGATGAGGGATGCGATCATTCATTCATACTCAAAGATGATATCGGCTATGTATGTCGTGTTTGTGGCATCATTCAACAGGCTATCGACACTATATTCGATTTTCAGTTCATCAAGGTTGTTCTAGGATTTCAGTATTTCACGCGTTTTTACATTTCCGTTCTTCCTGCATCAAACTCGGTTATTTGATCTGAATCTTCGTGTCTTAAGGGTTCCGAACCTGATTTTCATGCCGAAATTTGACTGTTTTCTTAATACTAGGCTTCTCGGAAAAGATATCGATCAGAGTCTCGTGCTGACAACGAGTTCAAGAATTCAGAAACCCGTTTTGACGGTGTGAAGGTGAATGTAAATGGGCATGACCCGTCTACAACCGGGATCTTTCCACACCCGAGACACAAGAAACAAATGAAGCCACACCAATTGGATGGATTCAATTTCTTAGCTAGCAACTTAACTGTCGAAAATCCCGGTGGATGTATCCTAGCTCATGCTCCTGGCTCGGGAAAAACGTTCATGATAATAAGTTTTATGCATAGTTTTCTCACCAAATATCCCGATGCTAGGCCGTTAGTCGTCCTACCAAAGGGGATCCTACCGACGTGGAAGAAGGAGTTCCATCGATGGCAAGTCGAGAACGTCCCCGTCCCTCTCCTCGACTTCCACTCCTCGAAGGCCAACAACCGGTCTCAACAAACTCGAGTTTTACAACAATGGGTCAGCGAGCGAAGCGTCCTGTTTTTGGGGTACCAACAATTCTCCACTATTATCTCGGACAATCGCTCGTGCAAGGATACTTCTTTTTGTCGAGATGTTTTGCTCCAATGTCCGACGATTATGATCTTGGACGAAGGCCATAATCCGAGGAACGACAACACCGACATGTTGAACGCCCTCGCGAAGGTCCAAACCCTGAGGAAAGTCGTGTTGTCGGGTACTCTTTATCAGAATCACGTCAAGGAGGTCTTCACGATCTTTAACCTCGTTCGACCAAGGTTTCTTAAGCTCGAGAGTTCTCGAGCCATCATGAAACGGATCATGAGTCGGGTTTCATTTGACGGGTTGAAGAAAAACTTGAGAGGGAACGCCGAGAGTAACTTCTTTGAGCTCGTCGAGCACACATTACAGTCTGAGTCTGAGTCAGAGTCAAAGAGGAAAGACGGTCTCATAAAGGACTTACGGGAGATGACGAGTGGTGTACTACACTACTATAAAGGAGACTTCCTCGACGATCTTCCCGGGTTACTCGACTTCACCGTTCTTCTTAACCTTCGCCCGCTACAAACCGATCTCGTTCAAACCCTCAAGGAAACCGAGAAAGCTTCATTCAAAAAAGCCTCGATGGGTTGCGCCGTGTACACTCACCCAATGCTAAAGCCGTTTCTAGACCAAAAAACCGGTCTTCCTAGCAACGAGACAATCGACGAGGTTGTGAAAACAACCAACTTGAGAGACGGTGTGAAAGCCGAGTTCTTTTTCAACATATTACGCCTTTGCGAAAGCACTAACGAGAAGTTACTCGTCTTCAGCCAATATCTTCTCCCGTTGAAGTTCCTCGAACGAATGACGGTTCACAAGAAAGGGTACCGCGTTGGTACCGAGATATTCGTGATAAAGGGAGATACCTCGGCCGAGGAACGAGAGACTTCGATGGAACGATTCAACACATCTTCGAACTCAAGGGTGTTCTTCGGGTCGATCAAAGCTTGTGGCGAAGGAATCTCGTTGGTTGGAGCCTCGCGTGTTATCATACTCGACGTGCACCTAAACCCGTCCGTGTCAAGGCAAGCGTTGGGTCGAGCGTTTAGGCCCGGACAAGAGAAGAAGGTGTATGTTTACAGGCTCGTGGCAGCCGACTCACCCGAGCAGAAAGATCATCAAACTTGTTTCAAGAAAGAGCAGATTGCTAAGAGGTGGTTCGAGTGGAATGAGTACTGTGGAGACCGAGAGTTCGAGCTCAAGAAAGTCGATCCAAATGACACGGGTGATTCTTTTCTCGAGACCGTTGCCATAGCCAACAACATCCATTCATTATACACCAGGTTGGCTCATTTCATCCGAATATATATCATGGTTCAAAATCTCGATATTAAAGATATAATATCACGAGATTATGGCTCTGTTCTTTTGGACTGAAACTGACTGAACTTAACTGAACTTAATTTAACTGAAACTGACTGAAATATAGAGACAAAATAGGTCTCCGGGAGCTGAACTGAAACTGACTGAATATAAGTCCAAAAGAACCGGGCCTATATCTTATGAAATTGTATCGACTATTATATAATCGGACGTTGCAGATGGATCACGGAGATTCTCGAGCAGGAACCGTTTCTGATCTTTTGGATGTGAAGTTTAGTTGCTCGACAGTCGATACAATTTCCGTCTTTTTTTTTTGTGTCGTCGACTTGTCTCTAATCGAGTTTCACATTTTTTTTTTTTTTGCAGGTAAATTATCAGCAAATTACACACAGATTGATGCTGATAGTAATTCAAATATGGTTCTAATTCTTCCTCCTCTGATCTCCTCTAGATGGATTCAGATTCAGATTCAGATTTGGATTTGTATCGTATTTACCCAAGATCGACCAACGAAAAAAATATACTCCATAGTCCATAGTTTATTTCGATAACTTTCCTAATTTAGACAAAATTCTCGTTTAAGACTTGGCAGTTGTTGTATGAGACGGTCTTGCTCTAGAAAACGATCCCTTTCTATAGAAAAGTCACCTATTTATTCACGGGAAATGAATAGTCTTTTTACATAATTAGATCGTCTCAAGCGTGAAGCCAACATCCCCAAGAGGGCTAAAGATACCGACTTCTAATTTAGTTAGAAATTCGTAATTCTAAATTGGGTTGGACTCGTCTTATACTACGTGTGGGTGTTATATAAGATTATATATTTATATGGAGTATATGATAAGATAATAGGATTTCTAACAACAATATTTCCACTCTCTTAAGAACAACCATGAATATTTCTATTATTGTTGACGGTTTATTAATCGCATTATTAGTAATATTTACCACTGTAAAATTAGTCATGCTGCTGCCCATCTTAGCTTATCTCACAGTAAAATTACGAGTGTTAATTAAAACCGTAAAAAAATACGGTTTTACCCGAAACCCAAAACCCGAACCCATATGCATCGACTTACCGGACGACGTAATGGTGAATATTCAAAGCAAACTCGACATTGTCTCGCTTCGAAGGTGCACCCTAGCATTGTCTCTAGATAGGCTTTTACCTCGAATCGAGTCAATCTCTACACCGTTGTTGAACCCATTGGTTAGCCGAGACAAGTCGAGGGTTTGGTACGATAAATTTTTGAATGAACTCGTTTCGAGATCATTCGAATATCTATTTTTTCTCAAAGGACGTCCTCGTATATTGGGGGATTTATTTTCTCGGATAATTTGGATGGTAACTATGCGGGTTGTGGCGGTGTTCATTTGGTTGAACGCGCCTCAATTTAGACCGAAAACAATTGATTTTTTCAAAGGAATGACGGGGTTGAAGTCGTTAGAGGTCGAGCTCCCGTCGATGTCGTGCTATGAGTGTGAGTGGGGCCCGGAGTACGAGGTCGAGGTCCCATCAACGCCGTGTTTTGGGTGTGGAACAAGGCGGGGGACGTGGTTTAAATGGGACGCAAGGTATGGGGTCGACGACAAGATTGATTACGGTTTGTATGTGTTCGGTGAAAGGGTTGAGAACAACGAGGAGGATGTCCGAGCGAGGAGGAGGAGACAAATATGGAGGATGGTGAGGACGGTTTTTCAACATACGATGTTCCATGGCTTGATTACCGAGTTTGGGTTTGAAGGGAATACTACTTGGAAGACGGGTATAAGCCTCACGACAAATGATGTCGATAGGAACGGGGGTTTGGTGGTCGGTTCTTGGTGGTGGAAAGGCGGCGGAAAAGTCCGAATTCAAGTTTTGCATTTGGCTTCGACTTTGAAATTCAATCATATCGCAAAAGGCGAAAAGGATGTCATGCTCATGTTCATAACCTACGACAAGACCGATCAAGCCGATGATGACGATGATAATTTCGACATTATCACCGACGAGGATGATTGGAACATTAACGACGAGTTGTTAAGTGCTTGCCTCGATGACATGGACAACAAGAAAAGAGAAGCAAATCGAAGGACGGAGCTCAAACACATTGTGACACAAATCCTTGACGATGATGATTGTAGAAACGTTTTTTCGGCTTATGGATCGACACCTAGGTCGTACTAATTTAGAACCGTTTTCTCATCTTATGGGGCAACGCCTTGGTCATGGCACTATATCTTTAGTTGTATAACACCGAAAATTTGATGATCTACGTAGCTTTAGCTCGGGTATTGTTAAAATGATTTGGCAAATAGTCGAAAAGTGGGCTAATATTCGGGAAAAAAAAAAAAAAAAAAAAAAAAAAAAAAAAAAACTTCAACTACTTATATCTCACATTTCTAAACTAAATAAAGTTTTACGAAACTTAAAACAAAAATAAACTAGCTGAAATTTACGTCAAATGACGTGCAAAACAAAGCATATATCGACAACCACATCGACTCTATAAGTACTTAAAACCGGTAATTTACAAGAAAGCAACACCATCCTCGACTTCAAGCTTAAGACAATCATCGACCTAACGATGAAAAAAAAGTCCACCAAATCCACGATGAAACGGCAAAGGCGGCCATTGTCGACTCCATAAAAGGCTAAAAGTGGGCTCTAATGGAGGTCAGCGACAAAAAGGAAAACGATGAAACGCCTCACGCCTCACGTCTCGATTTACACCTAATCAGTGTCGTTACTACTACTGGTACTACTACTACTGTAGGCTGGCTAGCTATACATCACCTTCTACGGCGCTTGTTATCGACCTGAAATATATACCCGGGAATTCTAATCGTATCAGAAACACAAAAAAAATATTCTAACACAAACTATTTTTATTTACTCAATCACACTAAGTCTACCGTGGACGATAGACTTAGTCTTAGTCTTAGTCCGGTGGTTAAGAGTTAAGACTAGGTACCGTGGACGATAGGTCCTCCCAAGTTAAAAATCTCTCCAACTTATGTTGTAATGCGACTAAGTACGCGCATCGTTAACCAAAAAAACAATAACAGGGTTACGAACACAAAAGGGGAGGTTACAAAAATAAACGGTTTGGTCACGAGTCACGACACGTATTGGATGATAGGATGCGGCTATTTTGTGGAGTGATCGAAAATGAATGAATGAAATCGTTATCATATTGGAATACATATGTGATACGAGACCTTCAGCTGCCTTGTTCTTTTGGACTGAAGTAGATTGGGCCGAGCTGAGTGAAGTAGATGAGACAAAATGAACCTCCTCGACTGAACTGAAGTGAAGTGGGCTAGCTGAATTGAAGTGGGCTGAAAAGAACATGGACTAAAGTGAAGTTGAACTACTCCTATCGAACTAGTGATGGAAGTGGGAACGGATGACGATATGTTGGCACGAGCCCAATTTGGGAGGACTCAACACAACACAACACAACACAACACAACACGGCATGTGATGGGTCGTGCATGATGCCTGAGTTGAAGTTTGAGATAGAAAATTGTGTCTAGCCCGCCTAGGCACGGCACGACCCACATGGACATAGCAAGCATGCGCGTGCCCAAAAGTCAAAGAAATAAGGATGAAGTAGGCAAGTTGTTAGACTGATGTTCTTTTGGACTGAAGTAGGCAAGTTGTTAGACTGATGTTCTTTTGGACTGAAGTAGGCTGAGCTGAATTGAACTGAAGTTAAAGTTTGAGATAGAAAATTGTGTCTAGCCCGCCTAGGCACGGCACGACCCACATGGACATAGCAAGCATGCGCGTGCCCAAAAGTCAAAGAAATAAGGATGAAGTAGGCAAGCTGTTAGACTGATGTTCTTTTGGACTGAAGTAGGCTGAGTTGAATTGAACGGAAGTTGAAGTTTGAGATAGAAAATTGTGTCTAGCCCGCCTAGGCACGGCACGACCCACATGGACATAGTAAGCATGCGCGTGCCCAAAAGCTGTTAGAGTCGTATTCTTTTGGACTGAATTAGGCTGAATTGATCTGATCTGAAGTGAAGTGAAGTGAGCTGAAAAGAAGTTGTAGACCTCGAAAATCATAAAGGGTAGAGAGTGTATTTGTCAATGTATTCTAGATTTCTAGGCACGGAAAAGAGTATTACTACCATAATTGCAAGCACGGAAGAGATCGAATAATCAAAGAAGTAAGCAAATGAATGGGATGGAAAGCGGATTACCTTTTCATCAGAATGTCGAGAAGCAACACGTGAATGCTGCAGCTTCTTCGAGTCGTCATCAGAACAGTTTTGACAGAAGAAGTGGTCGAGCCGTTTGGCTTCCTCTGCAGTCATTTCTATACAAGCGGGATGGAACCTGAGTAACAACGAAGCAAATCCCAAAATTATCGAACAAATTTGAACCATTGAGGAATACAGGAACAATCAACAATGAAGGTACAAAGTCGATGTATTTACTCACCAGTCACTGCATTCCTCGCACTGAACCATCAAATCATCGGGATTATATGGCATCTCGCACTTGCAATATCTGCAAAACCAATGAAGTAGAACCCAATCCTTACTCCATAAATCTCGGTAATAGAACTCCCCTACCAACGTCACGAGGTACAAACATCGCATCAAGGAAATTTTGCTAATGAAAACCGTAACTAATGCTTCGAATTATTCACCCTAGATTTACTCTTCATTGACAGGCTAAAGTCGTATGCTTAAAATCCAATTTATAATCAATGATAACCTAAACCGTCATTATACCAATGGAGTGGAAGCCAATCCTAACTCCATAAATCTCCAACTTTCATAATTCGGTAATAGAACTCCCGTACCAACGTAGAACAATCAACCAGGAGGTACAAACATCGCATCTAAATGAAAAAGCAACGAATATTTCGAATTATTCACCCGAATTTTACGCTTCATCTACTAAATCAAGTTACAAACTTTAAACCTAATTTTGCCGAATCTCACTAATAAAACACTTTACAAATCATAGATACTCTTTTCATTATATCAATCGTGAAGACGTGAAGACTATTTTAATCAAACGTAAACAAATCCGTGAAACGGAGGAGTAACAAACATCACATCAAACTAAATTCACTAATGAAATAACTAAGTACTCCAAATCAGGTCTCTCGGCAACTGTATTGAAAAACCGTCTCTTATTTTCAGTAAATTTAGGGTTCATCTACTTAATCAACAACTGCAACTGCAATCCCAAATTTCCCTAACATATGATTCATTTAATCAAACAACAACAACAACAAAATTTTAAAACAATTGAAATAACTAAGGTGACCTTAACCAAAATTAACTACTAAGTCTCTCGGCAACTGTATTGAAAAACCGTCTCTCATTTACACTAAATTTAGGGTTCATCAACTCAATCAACACAACTGCGATTCCAAATTTCGTTAATTTGCCCTAACGTAAAATTCATCTAATCAAACAACAACAAAAATTCAAAAAATTTGAGAAAGTTACTAAGTAATCCAAACAAGGTCACCTTAACCAAAATTAACTACCTGTGAGAGGTCTCTCGATAAAGGTATTGAAAAATCGTCTCTTATTTATGCTAAATTTAGGGTTCATCAACTTAATCAACAACTGCAATTCCAAATTTCGCTAATTTTCCTAAGGGAGCGTTTGGAAACATGAAATTATTTTCATTTTCATGAATCTAATTCTAGATATTGAATTATTGACATTCAATTCCATTTCCAATTCCAAAATGTTGTTTGAGTATCCATGGAATTGGGCGGGGCGGAGCCGGGTCGAGGTCACAAAAAATTAATTTTTGAATTTTTTTTTCATGACGAAAATGTATATTTTCAATTAGAGACAAAAATTAATAAATAAATAAATCCGACTAGATTTACGCAAAATAAAATAAAATGAATAGTGACGGAATTGAAATGACTACCATGGGTAGTCATTTGAGAAAGTAAAATTTAAACAAGGTTGGAATTGGTATGGAATTCATCTCAAATCCAATTCCAAATTCTCAATTTTTTCAAACACTTGAATCATTTCAAATCCGAATTTCAATTTCAATTCCTAGTTCCCAAACAAACCGTTAACGTAAAATTCATCTAATCAAACAACAACAAAATTCAAAATTTTGAGAAAGTTACTAAGTAATTCAAACAAGGTCACCTTAACCAAAATTAACTACCTGTGAGAGGTCTCTCGATAAAGGTATTGAAAAACCGTCTCTTATTTACACTAAATTTAGGGTTCATCAACTTAATCAACAACTGCAATTCCAAATTTCGCTAACTTTCCTTAACGTAAAATTCATCTAATCAAACAACAAAAAAATTCAATTTTTTTGAGAAAGTTACTAAGTAATCCAAACAAGGTCACCTTAACCAAAATTAACTACCTGTGAGAGGTCTCTCGATAAAGGTATTGAAAAACCGTCTCTTATTTACACTAAATTTAGGGTTCATCAACTTAATCAACAACTGCAATTCCAAATTTCGCTAATTTTCCTTAACGTAAAATTCATCTAATCAAACAACAAAAAAATTCAATTTTTTTGAGAAAGTTACTAAGTAATCCAAACAAGGTCACCTTAACCAAAATTAACTACCTGTGAGAGGTCTCTCGATAAAGGTATTGAAAAACCGTCTCTTATTTATGCTAAATTTAGGTTTCATCTACTCAATCAACAACTGCGATTCCAAATTTCGCTAATTTTCGTTAGCGTAAAATTCATCTAATCAAACAACAACAAAAAAAATTCAAATTTTTTGAGAAAGTTGCTAAGTAATCCAAACAAGGTCACCTTAACCAAAATTAACTACCTGTGAGAGGTCTCTCGATAAAGGTATTGAAAAACCGTCTCTTATTTATGCTAAATTTAGGTTTCATCTACTCAATCAACAACTGCGATTCCAAATTTCGCTAATTTTCGTTAGCGTAAAATTCATCTAATCAAACAACAACAAAAAAAATTCAAATTTTTTGAGAAAGTTGCTAAGTAATCCAAACAAGGTCACCTTAACCAAAATTAACTACTTGTGAGAGGTCTCTCAACAACTGTATTGAAAAACCGTCTCTTATTTACACTAAATTTAGGGTTCATCAACTTAATCAACAACTGCAATTCCAAATTTCGCTAATTTTCCTTAACGTAAAATTCATCTAATCAAACAACAAAAAAATTCAATTTTTTTGAGAAAGTTACTAAGTAATCCAAACAAGGTCACCTTAACCAAAATTAACTACCTGTGAGAGGTCTCTCGATAAAGGTATTGAAAAACCGTCTCTTATTTATGCTAAATTTAGGTTTCATCTACTCAATCAACAACTGCGATTCCAAATTTCGCTAATTTTCGTTAGCGTAAAATTCATCTAATCAAACAACAACAAAAAAAATTCAAATTTTTTGAGAAAGTTGCTAAGTAATCCAAACAAGGTCACCTTAACCAAAATTAACTACCTGTGAGAGGTCTCTCGATAAAGGTATTGAAAAACCGTCTCTTATTTATGCTAAATTTAGGTTTCATCTACTCAATCAACAACTGCGATTCCAAATTTCGCTAATTTTCGTTAGCGTAAAATTCATCTAATCAAACAACAACAAAAAAAATTCAAATTTTTTGAGAAAGTTGCTAAGTAATCCAAACAAGGTCACCTTAACCAAAATTAACTACTTGTGAGAGGTCTCTCAACAACTGTATTGAAAAACCGTCTCTTATTTTCAGTAAATTTAGGGTTCATCTACTCAATCAACAACTGCGATTCCAAATTTCGCTAATTTTCCTAAAAGTAAAATTCATCTGTTCAAACAACAACAACAAAAATTCAAAAAATTTGAGAAAGTTACTAAGTAATCCAAGGTCTCTCGATAAAGGTATTGAAAAACCGTCTCTAAATTTAGGGTTCATCTACTCAATCAACAACTGCAATTCCAAAATTCGCTAACAACAACAACAACAACAACAACAACAAATCGAAAAATTCAAAAAAATGAGAAAAAAGAGAGTAAGAGAGAGTACAGACACGGCAACGCGATCAGGCGTGAAGGCACCAGTAGCAGAATTATACTCAAAACGACAGAAGAAATCGTCGTTTCCAATAGAATCAAGCTTCGTATAACTCTTGAAACTATGCACAGTACACTTCGCTTCAATCGAATCCGCACTTTGCACATCATAATGATCAGACAAAAACACCTCATTCGATCCGTGAAACTGACGACGACCGCCGATCGACTCCTCCGGCCGATAATACCACCGCACATACACCTTCGCACCACCGCCGCGCACGGCGGACTCGATTTTCTCCAACCGCGCGATGTACGGCGGCGTTGTCGGCTCCGGCGGCCTCAACAACACGCAATCTCCGGCTAATTAAATCAATCAAAACGAAGAAGTGAGTGAATACTGTCATACTGAGACAAAAATGGCGAAAAAGTGAAGGAATTGAGAGAATTGAAGCGAAGGCTTACTTACGTTTGACGATTTTGTTGGAGGATTTGATGGTGTAGGAGTCGATAGGGCGTTTCGAAACGTGTCGTGTTTTCGCCATTGATGGAGGAGGAGAGAGAAAGTAAGAGTTGTGGTGTTCAGGTGCAGAGAGAATCAGAGAAGAGGAAGAGAAGCAGTGCGGACGTGTGGTGTGTCGTGTGTGTGTGTCAGGAATCAGGATTATATCCGTTAATCGGGTCGGATTCAAATAAGATTCGTTTAAGTCGGATCATTTTGGGTTCGGAGTTAATCGGGTCGGATTTATATAAGATTCGTCTGAGTCGAATCATTTCGGGTTTTGAGTTAATCGGGCTATATAAAACGAAAAAAAAATGATAATTCTCTTTTTTTTTAACAGTTTGGGGAATAGAAACTGACGTTCCCTTCGGTTCCGCCTGAAAAGAATCCGATTTTTTTCAACCTATTTTTACTAAACTCGATAAAAAAAATTCTAAATTTTATAAAAGAATGTTTTTGGAATTTTAAAATTTGCCAAAGAAAAATTCGAATTTTTTCTAAAGGTTCTAAATGAAAAGAAAAAAAAATTATTAGAAGGCTTATATTTTTTTTTTTTAAATAATAAAAAAATTTGAATAAGATCCGTTTAAGTTGGATTATTTTGGGCTTGGTGTTAATCGGGTCGGATTTAGATGACGTTAGTTTAAGTCAGATCGTTGCGGATCTGTGATTGTTATGAGTCGTGCGTGTTTCAAGATTAAACCTCGTGATCAAGTTAATTGGGTCAGATTTAGATGAGATCGGTTTAAGTCGGATAGTCTCGGATTATTGTTGTGTGTCAAGAACTCAAGATTAGACATTGTGAACGGATTAATCAGGTCAGATTTATATGACGTCAGTTGAAGTCTGATAGTTTCGGATTCGGAATTGTCGTGTGTGTGTCAGGATTAAACCTCACGATCAGGTTAATAGAGTCGGATTCAGATGAGATCGGTTAAGTCGGAGTCGGATCATTTGGATTCATGATTGAGAAACATCGAGTATGTCGACAAATTTTTATTTGTGACGACACTATCCATCTTATAAAACGGGTCAAATACCTATCCGATCATATATGAGTACTCATATAATAATGGGAGTCAAGAGAATAGAAAGCCTATATGAGTCATGGGCCAACCATGACTAAGAAGAACAAGACAAGACAAAATTCCGCCCAAATTTATTGACACAAATCGTCACACAATCCCCATTAGATACGTATCTTATCTTAGAGTCATATATACCCTCTAGTCCTGATGAAACCGACCAGACAAATTCGACTCAATAATAATACTTGTAATAGACACTATTATTCCCTCCCCGTTCAAGTCCAAGTTTCCCTTTTATTTGTTCACGTTTGTCAACGCGCATTTTGCATCGTTAATATCTTTCATAACATATTAGTAAAAATAATGGAAATTGGATATTAATAATGTACTTTTACAGACGAATCAAACAAGATCCCACATGAATATATTTTCTCTAATAGATTGTCGTGAATATCGAAAGTTCTCCTTGATTGTGAATAGTGTTGAAAAGAGAAAATGGAAGGTTGGACTTGAACGGAGGGAGTATTATTTTATTAACTAACCTAAACACAAAATGATCTCGACCCAAGTCTCTACACGATTCTTACAAACTCGAAAATGACCGACCGTGACTGGCCTAACCCGAGCATGAACTAATTGACTCACTTGAAAGGAGTAAGCTCAGGTGGTAAGTACCTCAACCAAGAGATTGAAGATTCGATTATCACCTGTAACGTTTTATGCTCTTCTCTAGACACACACAAAAAAAAAACAAATCCCGAACTATCCTGACCTAATCCAACCCGACCCGCTAACCAAATCATGGACCTACGATAATATTCTTTTCGTCTAAGTCATTCCATCGACAAATCCCTATATAGGGGTGTTTACCGGTCCAAACCCGGACCGGACCGGCTTGACCCGCGGACCGGCAACCCAAAAAATCCAAACCCGTGGACCGGACCAGTTACAAAGAAACCCGGACCGGACCGGACCGACAAAATACACTAAATTTGATTTTTTTTTTTAAGTGTGGACCGGACCTGACCGGACCGCGGACCGGCAACTAAATTTTTGGAGACCCGCGGACCGGATCATACGGTCCGAGTCGATCGGGTTTGTCAGTCCGAGTCACTTTTTGAACACCCCTATCCCTATATATAAAGTCCCAACCTTGCTAACAAAAAAAGTCAAAACACAAAAAAAATTCACAAAATCATCCTTGAATCACAAAATGAGTAGTAATAATAATCAAGCAATCACACATAAAAGAGTGCATACAAATGGTGTAATGCTCCATATAGCCGAAACGGGTCAAGGCCCACCCGTATTACTAATCCATGGGTTTCCAGAAACATGGCTTTCATGGAGGAACCAAATCCATTACTTGGCCCAAAATGGTTACCGGGTCATCGTACCCGATTTGAGAGGATTTGGTGACTCCGATTCGCCTTCGGATCCTTCCTCTTATACCGTCTCACATATTGTTGATGACTTGGTTGGCCTCCTCGACCAACTCGAGATTGATATGGTAAATTTTAAATTAAATTACTTTGATTTATATCGTCATTTATTTACTTATTCATTTTCAGTTGTGTTTAAGGGATAATTAGTTGAGTCGAGTCGAGTAGAGCACGAGCTTAGCCTTGCTCGATTTGCTGATCGTTAAGCAAAATTCAAACTCGAGTCTATCTCAAGCTTACCCGAGCTTGAAAAATGAAAAAAATTGAGCTTACAAACCATCAAACTCGAGACTAACTCGAACCTCTATATAAATACATTATTAAATTTATTGTTTTTTTTAATGATATTTTTTTAATAATTTGGGATATGAAAATACATAGTATTAGGCAAATCAACAAGAGCATTTCATCCCGTAAAAAATATTGTATGTAATTATGATTAGTATTTTTAAAACAAGAGCAAAATATTATTTCGAGTCGAACTAATGATTTCTCAGTTTGACTCATTAAATTGTCGAGAATAATATAAAATCCATATTATAATATAAAACCGTCTCATAATATAAAACCGTCTTAAGTTTTCGAGCCAATGATTAAAATATTATTGGGCTTAATACTTACGCGCATACCGGTATTAGAATATAAAACCGTCTTATTATTTTGGTATAGCAAAGATCGATATAAAACCGGGGTTTTTTTTTGGTATAACGAAGAGCGACTACTTGACCAGGGTAAGAAAGTTCTAACCACGTGAGCTAAACCTTCTTCTCATATAAAAACCGTATACAATATAAAACCGTCTTAAGTTTTCGAGCCAATGTTTAAAATATTATTGGGCTTAATACTTACGCGCATGCCGGTCTTATGATATAAAACCGTCTTACTAAACAATTTGCGTATTTTTAGGCATATGTGGTGGGCCATGATTGGGGAGCAATAATAGGTTGGATCCTATGCTTGTTTAAGCCAGAAAGAGTAAAAGGGCTTGTTAACTTGGGTATACCTTACCGTCCACAATCAGAAGAAAGGCCTTCAAATGCTCTCAAAAAGGCATTTGGAGATGGACTTTATATGACCCAATTTCAAGTATGTCCCATCTTTCTCTTTTCTCTTTGTCAATTCTTTCGTCTTCGGGTTGGGTCAGCTTCAGGTGAAGTCACTTTCGAGTTATAAAGTCGAGTTGACTTTGGTAGGGTCGGGTCATTTCGGGTTCCAGTCATTTTCGGTTTGATATTTCATGTTTCGTAGGGATATATCGACTTGTTTGCTATAGTAACATTCGGGTCAAGTCGGGTTGCGGGTCACACTCGGATCCTCGGGTCTTCAATTTGGGTGTCGGGTCAAGTTCGGGTTGGGTCACACTTGGATCTTCAATTTGGGTGTTGGGTCACACTCAGATCTTCAATTCGGGTGTCGGGTTAGGTTCAGGTTGGGTTATTCGAGTCGGATGAGTTTGGCCACGTCTAACCATATATAACTCTCTTATAAAACCGTCCTATGACATGGAACGGGTGGAGAAGATAATTTGTGATAATATTAGTAGGTTTCTATTAAGACGGGCAAATTCGTCTTAAGGCTAAAACGTTAAAACGGGTTTGAATCCACTACCATTGTGGATCGATCAAAGACGAGTTTTATCGTCAATCGCTAGATATTCTGTTTTTGTCGAATTTGACCCGTGTTTTGGACCCTTTAGGAGCCAGGAAGAGCAGAAAAATCGTTCTCACGATACGATTGCTTGACCGTATTGAAGAAACTATTGTTGATCAATGCTCCCGACCTTCTCATTGCACCTCCCGGTGTCGAGATTATCGATTTCTTAGAGACTCCAACTTCACTACCCTCATGGGTTCCTATAGAAGACCTTGAAGTAATTGCAAGTACATTCGAAAAAAACGGGTTCACCGGGCCTTTGAACTACTATCGCGCAATGGACATGTAAGCTCCTAATACTCTTTCCGTCAATTACTACTCATATCAACAAAATGCACTATCTTTTCTGGTTTGTCCATGATAAGAACTCCTCAGTTAGCGTGCTTCACTGGGAGTAATCTAGGATAGGTGACCTTCTGGAAAGGTTTCCAGGATGCGCATAAGTGAGGACAAAATGCGCTCGAAAAGACTCATGTTGGTCTGTGAGACCAGTACAAAGCCTGAGGAGCTACTGTGGTTAACATTTCTGATCCTAAGATTGGGCCGGAGGTGTTACACTATATAATATCGACATTGTTGACATTTCGTCTATGTCGTAAATGTAGGAATTGGGAGATACTTAGACCATACAATGAAGCCAAAATCAAGGTGCCAACAAAAATGATTATTGGTGACAAAGACATGGGAGTTCAATCCTTGGGCACTTTGGATTATGTCAAAGGTGAAGAATTTAAGAGCATTGTACCAAATCTTGAAGAAGTGGTCATCATTGATGGACATCACTACATTCAATTGGAAAATGCCCAACTTGTCAACCATGAAATTGTGTCATTCCTCCAAAATCAAGACCTAGTTGTATGATCATATACTATTTCCGTCTCGATCATTTCTGTAACTTTTATATTATTTGTGAAAAAAAATATTTTAATCAGACCGAGATTGAGGGGTATATATTTGGAGCAATAATGTTACATAACTTGAAACAATAAATCCTAGTGGAGTACTTCAAATCTATGTTACTCAGACTCTTCTACAAGGTGTCGTATCTGACAGCTATTTTTTTGTCTTATTACTAGTACTTCTATCTTACATATTTTAAAAATAATGTTTCAATAATACTTATACAGACTCGAGCTTGGCTCAAACTCACATTTTAGCTTGCAAGCTTGATTGTGTTCTCTATTTTTTCATGCTCGAGATTTGCTTAATGAGCACAAGTCAGGTAAGGCCAAGCTCGTGTCCGGGCTCATTATCACCCCGTCGAGGGAGTAGTAGTTTTCTAAGCTACAAATATAGCTCGTTCATCGAGTGGATGCCAAAACCGATTGAAAAACCATGTCGAATCCGCTTTGATAGCAAAACCATCTTGGTTACGGTGCCAGCTATAGTAAGCATGTGTGTGATTCTTGATGTCTAAGATGGCATGTCCGTAGCTCGCTTCTCGAAAAGCCGAGTAATCCGGTTGTGGTTGCGTCATGCTGCATACGAACATCACTTGTTAGTGTTCGAACTTTGAAGGAAAGGATGTCGGTGGGGCGGGTAAAAGGCTTGAGTGAGGGGGGAGGATGATTATGTAGGTGTCGGGGCAGATAGAGGAATGAAAATGTTACCCAGGTAACGGGGTAGAGATAGTTTTAACATTTTACCCTCTTCATACCCGCACCACACCGCACCGCCTCATACCTGCACCGCCTTAAATCTATAATATTATGGGAAAAAATAAAATTAAAATATTACTTCGATTATCCTTAATTATTGAGGGCGCTATTTATTTTTATAGGCGGGTATTCCCGCAAATTTGGCGGGTGGCAGGTGGATAGCAGGGTGAGGATGGTCCTCTAAGTAGGGGTGTTCAAAAAGTGACCCGGACCGGCAAACTCGACCGACCCGGACCGTACGGTCCGGACCGCTACATACCGGTCCGGTCTGCGGGTCTCCAAAAACTTGGTTGCCGGTCCGCGGTCCGGTCCACACTTAAAAAAATTAATCAAATTTAGTGTATTTTGTCGGTCCGGTCCAGTCTTAAGAGGGTTCGGTCCGGTCCGGGTTTCTTTGTAACTGGTCCGGTCCGCGGGTTTGAATTTTTTGGATTGCCGGTCCGCGGGTCAAGCCGGTCCGGTCCGGATTTGGACCGGTGAACACCCCTACCTCTAAGTATACCCGCAAGGCAGGTAGCGGTGAGCGCTTTTGTACCCGCAGCAGATAGCGGGGCGGGTACTGGTGCTACTTTTGATTGGCGGGTGTGGGGTACTTATTCCGCACCCGCCCCTCCCCAATGAGATCCGCGTCTGCTTAGGGTTGTTTGGTTGCCTTAGTAAAAATACAGGAAGTGAAAATTCTCATGAATTACTGTATATCAAATTGAGCGGTCTCCGAAGAGATTGTTTGGTTGGCCATAGTAAAAGCACCGGAAGTGGAAATTCTCATGAATTACGTAAAACTGAGGTGTTTGGTTGGCTCATCTTTGCAAAAAAAAAATGGAGGGTAAGTGAGGATTCTTGTATAATGGCAACCAAACATTGGGGAAGCACTTATAAAAATGTAGGAAGTTACTTACCAGCACCTCCTTGCTAACTTCGAATTCCCAAGAAATGAGTTTCCATATTGAAAACCAAACAACTTTTGGAAATTCCGTGTTTTGGTTGCCTTAGTTTTGCAAAATGTGAGGCGGGAATTTCCATGAAATGGAGTTCTTATAAGAATTTGAGGCGGGAATTTGGTTGCCTCATTTTCGAGGCATTCGAGATAGTGAGAGGCATGAAATGTAGGAAAGTTTACTAAGGTCCTCTTCTTTTCATTTTCTTTTCAGCTCGGTTTACTTCAGCATGAAATGTAGGAAAGTCTCAATTACTTCAGCCCAGTTCACTTCTGACCACTTCAGTTCAGTTTAGTCTACCTCAGTCCAAAAAAAGAGGGCCTAACACTTCCTCGAGAATTATGAATTCCCATGATGAGTGTCCATGGTGTAATCCAAACCATATTTAGAAATTCTTATGAATTAATTGGAGTTTATTTGGTTTCCTATAAAGTTCAGTTTCACATGAATTTGTACTTTCCACGTCAATCCAACAACTTCTAAGTATACTACCTCTGATTCTTTGGAAATTCTCACTTTTTAAAATTTGTGACGGGTATTTTAACCAAATTCGACAATTTCTAAGAACCAGAGGGAGTATATTTCACGCTTTCAAGTTTCAGCAATGCAAATATAACCAAACAAGCAGTGGTGTAGAGTACTTACTTGGTTGCCAAGCCTTCTAGATTTCCTCCATCTCCGATTATAATATAAACGGGCGCAGACTGGTCTATAACAGGTCTGCATTGTCCATTGATGATGTTGTAGGCTACATTCGATACACGTTTCTGCAGAATATCCAGAGTCAGTTACATAAACAAACTCTTGCATTGTTTACATTTGCAGGTGATTGAATAAGGGATGAACTGAACTTACAGATCTTTCGTAGGCATGAACATGACCGGAAAAGACAATGTCAACTTTGTATTGAACGAACCAAGATTCAAACGTCACTCTCATCGTCTCTCCTTCCATATAATGGTAATTGTAGCTGTTGTACCATGGGGAATGCACTAGAACTATCAGCCATGGTGTCTCGCTCCTGTTTACCTTTGGAAGCTCTTCCTCGAGCCAGTTGTACTGTGGAGTGTACTTACCTGAAAGCGGAAAATCAAGGAAACAAAGTGAGAGTTACTTCCGAACCAGTCTCGTACTCTCGTGTCTATTAAGGTGTATATTTTTCAATTTAGATCGAATCTCTAAGTTCGAGTGGTTTCAGAAATGTCGATGACTTTACCAACTAGCTTAGTTGACATAAACACGCTATTACGAGAGAAAATGGATTTACCATATGCAGAGTAAGATGATAAGACTATTATGTGAGCAGGGCCTCTCTTGATTGAGTACCAAAATGGAGCTGTGCTGCCTGATGATTTATAAGGTGTCGGATACCGATGCTTAAATGGCTTGAAAGGTTCTGTTTCACCCTGCAACAGCATCATGGATGATCAATGACTTGGTAGAAATCATATCATGAACTTGCAATTATTCGCAAAAAAAAAAGTTTTTGACTTTAGGCCGTGTTTTCAGCTTATTTTCAGCTTAATTCAGTTCAAGTACAATTCACTTTACTTGAGGCGAAAATAATAGGGCCTAAGAGTTAAGAGGTAACAGAAGAAGAAAGAAAAATCACACAAGTTCAGGGGCGAAGTCAATCTCATGGTTTCCAGTAGTCCAAATCCAAGGCTGGTAGGCAACACTTCTCTCGACGAACCTTGCCCATGAATCCCATCTCGTGTTATCGTGATTAGGGTAATTGTCTGCATACGAAAGATCCCCAAGGAATAGGACAGTTTGGCCTTTGACAGGATTTTGTTCATAATGCGTAAGCGTCGCATTTGAATCAAAACTCTGTCCTAAATCCCCTGAAAAAAAAGGTTCAATGTTGTTAGATCACTACAATATTTAAGCATGAAAGTCGGTGCTGAGATTTTTTATGGAAAGGTACCTATGAGACCGAACGTGTAAGGAACATTAAGGCCAGGTTTTGGAGGAGTTTTGAACCAGAATGTCCTTTGGATTTGTCCAATTCCAACTTCATAGTAATATTTGGTATCAAACTGAAGAGCATCAGCATAGCAAAAGTATGAACATTTACTATAAAATTGCTTTAGTGCCTTCAAGGTAACTACTATCAGTAGCAGAGAAAGAGGGGAGCAAGAACGAGACTCTCGGACACAGTGACAGGTTGACACGTGTTGGAGCGTCTAATACAACCATTTTACGCAGAATTTTCATTTTTTTAGTCTTGTCGAATGTTGTGTCGCGTTTGACACTAATACAACTATTTTATGCTCCTTGGTCTAAAGTGAAGTTTCCAAATGTTGTGTCATGTACCCATGTGTGACACCTCTGTACACGCAGTTTTCATTTTTTGTTCTAAAGTGAAGTATCAAAGTATTGTGTCGTGTCAGAGACATGTCAAAACATCTATACATGTCTTGCTGGAGTTTTCATTTTCTTGCTCTAAAGTGAATCTAGAGTGAAGTGTCTTATACGTCGAATATGTGACACGACAGCTGAGTGAAGTTTGTGGCATTAACAAGTGTTTCAGCTGCATTGTTAGTTTCACTACACCAGTTCATTAGACATCACTAAAGGACGTAGACTCGGTTTGAAGAGTAGAATACGAGTCTATTTTATGAAAAATTGTCAAAGAATTTGATCCAAAACGAAGTGTCGAAATGTCATACTAATGTCGAAGTGTCGAAATGTCATACTAATGTCGAAGTGTCAACTGTGCGACAAGGGTAATGAGCTCATATGAAGTGTCGATGTAGCATAGCTATTAGCATAGAGACAAAAACTTATACTCCGTATTAGACTAAATTAAGACGAAGAAATCTGACCTCCAAATTCTCGATAGTACAGTGATGAATGAACCCAGAAGTGTAATTATAATACTTGTACTTCGAAATTTCGCCTTCAGCAAATTTCTTATCTTTGGTACTCTCTTTCCAATACACCACCTTATCTGAACCAGGCTCCTCCATTGTGACCCATGACACAATCATTGCTCTTCCTTCAAGATCTCCTTGTGTTATGTGTACCTAAACACACACACACACCACAATGATAAATTACATCTTCAAGAGTTAGCTCAAACCATGGCACTTAGCATGGTTATCGGATTCTCTCGGGTACCTAGCGAATCGTGAATTGTTAAAAGCGAATTCTATCACGTCGATTAGCAAAAATACACATGACAAACACTCTAATCGAGGAATCGTGAATCGATAAAAGCGTATTCATAGCGACTCTGGTAACCATGACAGCATCAAGGCGTTACTCCTATGTCCAAGTGTCGGACACAGATACGCGAGATAATTAGAAGAGTCAGAGTAACATAGCTTTCAACGATAAAAACATCAACAAGGCAGTAATAGAACAACATAGAAAAACAAAAAAACAAAAATGAGATGTTAATGGGATATAGGGATCAGAAAGAACCTGCTGAGGTGCATTATATCCAGAAGGGGCTGAAAATACATCACTATCAAGAGGCATGTCAATAGTTTTCTCGACTTTCCTGATAAAATTGCTTGTTTTACCTCCATGACAAAATTCTGCATGATTCAAAATCAACCCCAGAAAAAGAAATAATACAATGAAACTCAAAGTTG
Organism: Agrostemma githago; assembly: GCA_958450325.1. Lineage (NCBI taxonomy): Eukaryota > Viridiplantae > Streptophyta > Magnoliopsida > Caryophyllales > Caryophyllaceae > Agrostemma > Agrostemma githago. Next base: position 88,131,000 of record OY288239.1, on the reverse strand, counting down.
ATTGTTTGGGTGAAGGTGAAAACATAGCCATTGTTTACAAAAAATGAAGTAGATTTTTTTAAAGCCACCAAAATTAGAAAATTGAGAAACTCATGTCCTAAATTTAGTGTTTGTGAGAGAGTTGTGTATTTATAGACCATAAGAATAGGAGAATAATCCAATGCAGAAAAAAAAGGTAGATTTAATGTGAACAAAATTTGGCAGAAAATCTTGAAAATTTTGTGTTTTGATGGCTGCTTGGTCTATCTGATTGTCGTGTCACGTATCCGACATTGATACGATACTTCAATACTAAAATTGAAAATTTTGTCCAAACTAATCGTGTTTATACGACTTCTCATAGAGGAGTACCTGATTAAGACTACTCATTAGCTTGGACAGAAGTTGTATTTACAAGTGTACTACCTCTTCTTATATAGTATGATTCATTTTTTCAAAAATGAGTAAATGCATGCAACAATTCATTTTTTCAAAGCTGTATTTAGCTAGAAGAGACTTAAGAGTAAGTAGACATAATAAAAAATATGAATAATTATAATATGATAACTATAATATTTTTATTGTTAAAGTCTTTTAACAAAATAATATACGGAGTATCAACTAAAAAAGTGCCCTATAACAAATAAATATGGAAAAAAAAACATGGTCATAGTGACTTTGAAAACGAATTTGTAATCTAGTGAATTTGAAATCTTCAGCAATTTATTTACTCCTATTTCTTAATACAAACTACAGCAACAACAACAAAGACTTGGTCACAAAAAGATTTGGGATCGACTAACATAAATCATTATCCAAAACAAAATAAAACTATGGGAATTTCGAATATGATTCTTTCTTTCTTTTTTTCTTTAGACAAAACAACAAAATCATGATTCTGGGTAACTCTCTCACAAGTCCTAGTGACTTGCATGTTGCATGTTAACTTGAATAGAATGAGCTCACAAATGAAGGCTCTCAAAGTCTTAGTGACTTGCATGTTGCATGGTGCATGTTAGCTTGAATAGAATGGGCTCACAGATGACAATTGGGTAATGGGAGAATCTAGAGTTGACTTTAAGAGTAGAAGAAAGTGAAGAAATTTTGGACGAATCATTGGCTTTTTCATGCTTTACTTTTGGTCCTTAGCTTTTACTACTACCAAAAGGCTAGACATCGACCAATCAATGATAGTTGCAAACTATGCAAACTACACGACGTAAACTTGTGTACAGTTAAATGGGTCATGGCCTCATGGGTGTGGTTTGGTATCAGTCACATAAGTTTCCATCTATGAAGTTACTTGTACTAAGTTTGATTTCTATTTTTCTACCTTCAAACTTTGTTTCTATTATCACCGAGAATGATTAAAAGTGGGATGAGTGACTGTGTTGAGCCGGACATGAATGTTATAGAGAGAGCGGGTTAGCTTGGCCCGGCTAGCTCGGGTAAAAGCCTATGGAACAACTCGGGTTCAGCTGGGACACGCACACTTTCATGATCCAAACCGCTCAACTCATTAAATGAGCAACAAAGATTAAAAAATCGGCCATGTGTCCGGGGCCTAAGCCTTAGAATAGGGAACACAAGCCGGTTGAGAAACAATGACACCACACAAAACATGACACGAAATTAAGATTTTACTCGTAATTACCTATTGAGTATGTATTTGGGTCGACGTAAGCACAAGATTTGCGTTCGACTTTCTAAACACAAGCCCCAGGCCATGAAACCGGCCTAATAGTGGCCCAATCCGGCCTGCAATGAGCCCGGTCCGTGACCAGCTCTAGGTTTAGAACAAGTAAGTTGACACGACTATGTAAATCCGAGAAAATAATAGAACCGAGACATATCCTGGTTCACCAACAGGGCTCCTTGTGTGTGTTTTTTAGAGTTGGTAATTTGGTATGTGGTGCAAGTCATGGAAGAAAAGGCTACCTTACAGTTTACAGGAACAGTTGAACAATCAGTAAACAACAAGATCGTGGAAAGAGAAACGGAGAGTGAAAAACGCCATAATCAAAGCAAACGGAACGAGACAGCAACAACACGAACTCACAGAGAGCATGGAATGAAGTAGAAGGAAGTGCTTCAACAGTTCAACATACCTCCATGCGGGGATCACGGCTATTGGATTTTGGTGATGCTGTCCATGAGGATCATGAATTGCTTCTACAGCGACCGAGCTCTAAGTACACTGATAAAAACATGATTATAACTTATAAGCACAGATTGAGCAAATACGCGATTCTTAACACCAATGAATAACCAGAGAAGCGGGAAAAAAGTTGACAGGAAGCGAGCTCACTGTAAGTACGCTGTAACTTCTCCATGATTGCATTCATCTCAGTAAGCGCAGCTTGAAGTTCGATAAGTTTGTCCTGTACATTCCATTAACAGCCCTTAATTTGACAGGAAACAAACATAAGTTATAAGCACAGATTGAGCAAAAACACGATTCTTAACACCAACGAATAACCAGAGAAGCAGGAAAAAAGTTGACAGGAAGCGAGCTCACTGTAAGTACGCTGTAACTTCTCCATGATTGCATTTATCTCAGTAAGCACAGCTTGAAGCTCGATAAGTTGGCCTGTACATTCCACAAATAGCCCTTAATTTGACAGGAAACAAACATAAGTTATAAGCACAGATTGAGCAAATACGCGATTCTTAACACCAATGAATAACCAGAGAAGCAGGAAAAAGTTGACAGGAAGCGAGCTCACTGTAAGTACGCTGTAACATCTCCATGATTGCATTCATCTCAGTAAGTGCAGCTTGAAGTTCGATAAGTTTGTCCTGTACATTCCATTAACAGCCCTTAATTTCGCGAAGGTAATTTGCTGTGTAACGATTACACTAGCATAAAATCGGCAAACACAGTCTAGAATTTCAAAATCGTTTCGCGATTATCAGTTATCACACAAGAATTGACGATATGAAGTTGATTAATTCACTAAACAACAATCAAATTCGACGAATCGTACGAAACCCTAAATTACCAAATTAGGTTACCTAAAAAAAATCGTTAAAACAACGAATCGAACCTCTCAAACTAATCAATTCCATCAGAATTCCAAATTTTATCAACAATCAGAAATTAAGAACACAAAAACACTCGAATAATTACAGAAATCAAGGAATCTTACAAAAAACCCTAAATTACCAAATAATCACCTGACAAATCATCAAAACAACGAATCAAACCTCACGAACACATCAGTTTCATGATAATTCGAAATTTTATCAGCAATCAAAAACTAAGAACACAAAAAACACTCAAATAGTTACAGAAATCAACGAAATTGAAAATCGAAGAACGAAATCGAGTAAAAGAGAGACGTACAGGATTCAAAGAGGAATGATAATTGCCTAATTGGAAGCAATTGCATCAGCTCGAACCAACTTTCCGCCATTATCAAGTTCAAGGTACAAAAATGGTGGGAAATTTGAATTGCCTTTGAAATTTGCTCTTCTAATTTTATTTGAATTTTGAAGACCGATCCTCTTGGAAGCCCGTCTCTTGAAAGCCCGTCTCATATTAATATAATTGATTATTTCCGGTGTCCGGTCCATCACCTAAAAGCCCAATTAACTCGGTGTTTTTATTCGGACAACTATTCGATAAAACCGTCTTATTTTTATCACTATTAAACGAGACTAAATTGGTGGAAATCCGTTACTAATGACGGGATTCAGTATTACACGGGTTTTCAGTATTATACGGAGTACACAAATTCTTGGAAGAGACGGTCTCTCAATAACTTAGTGAAAGACCACTCTTTAGTACCAATCTATGTCATATTCGTACCCTTAAATGACAACTTTTGTTTTGTGCCTGTTTTTATAACAAGCGTAATCTCTTTATATTTGTATACTCTTTTATGTTAATCGTACCTATTTCTATTAGGTTTGGTACCACTGTTACTTCCATTTGTCCTTAGTCTCTCAATAAAGTTAATGAGAGACCGTCTCTCAGAAGACCTACTCGACGGAGTATTATACGGGTTTTTAGTATTATACGGAGTATTATATTAATTATTTTAAAAGGTCGGTTTGGACTTTGGACAACTTATCGTTTAAGGATTTGAGTCAGTCATATGTGTAAGACGGTCATAGACACAGTTAGTAGTATTATTCATAACATGTAGTTTCGAGTTTCGAGTTAGGTTTTTATACCAATGCTTGTTTTATTTTGGAGGATGGACTAATAGGAGTTGATTATTGTACGATTCCAAAGTATTCTATAGACTTGTTGAACTTGACAGGTCAGACCGATCCGAGCTGGCCCTTGGGTTGAAGTTTGGTTGACCATCTTGACCATCGGCTTGAAGTCAAGATTTCGACAAAAAACGACTCGACTTCAATCTGACCCACATCTGACCTGATAGACCCTTTTTCTTTATTTCTTTTGGGTAGGTTTAGTGGTGAGAGACCGTCTTAATAGGACCGAATCCACTATTATATACGTGTGAGAACTCAGAAGTCTCTCAATTACTATTAATGATAATGAGAAACCGTCTCCAGTCAGTTATTTTTGGGTGTTTTTGACAAGAGGGCATTTTTTCAAGGAGGAATATGATGATGAATAGTGCAGAAATTAGATCTTGTGTACTACTAATATTTTATCAAACTTTATGCTTGTGATGTGTTGAATTGTGATTTGTGAAATCATCAATTCCTCACCTAAGATGCAGAAACTAGGGCCATGTTTTAAGCTACCTTTTGTGGGAAAATAGTGGAAACAAATGTGCTCTATGATGATGTATTCAAGTACATTATTAATATAAAAAAAGAAATGAAAAAAAGTACATTAGAATTTAAAAATAAATATTTTAGTAAATATTTTTGAATTTGTATCATTTCATTTGTTAATAATAGAATTAGTTAACTCTCTCAATAATATTGGAAATTTGATATAATGGTGTGTTATATTCAAGTACATTATAATTTTAAAAAAAGTACATTATAATTTAAAAATAAATAGTAAATATTCTTGAATTTATATAATTTCGTTTGTTAATTCTCTAAATAATATTGGAAATTTGGTCCATAATAACCTACCTGAATTATGAAATACAATTTTTATATAGAACTAAAACAATATTTCTCAATTCGCTAAAATTTTAAAACAAGGTTATCGAGTAATAGTATATGTTAGTACTACTTTCTCGAAATTGCAAGTTCATGTACTTTGTACCCTTTCTGCAATGAAACGATTTCTGAATAATATCGATAATTATGCTACGGAGTAATATTTTTGGCTTGTTGTTGTACCCGTACCGTGTGAGGATTGTCGCGTATCTGGTGGCAGGTATATCTATGTTAGTGATGTGGAACTCGTATGGATCAAATATATACTGCATTCATTAAGGTGACCGAAGAGTTGTCTAAATATGACTACATACAGATCGATGTCTAAATGTATGTTAACGTTGTCGAATCCAATAGTTCCAAATAAAAAGTACAAGTTTTATTCTTATCGTCTCGTAACGAGTAATTAGTATTCACTCATGACTTAACACTTGTCAATTTGTCAACCCTTAAACAATTAGGGCATTAGGTATTTATTCATTAACTCTACCAATTACTAATTCAAGTAATATTAGTATATTTATATGATGTATTAATATAATTTATAATTTATAATTTAATGAAGTCTTTGTACTGCCCAACAAAACAAAAAAGATGCCCACCTATAAATAAAAAACAGTAATTATTATGTGCGGCCGTTATAAAATACGGTACAACAGAAGAAAAAATAACGATTTAGATTAAATAGTGATTATATACGTTCCATTTTAGGTTAAATAATGATCAGTTTTTATCATAAATTTCTAAATTTGATCTTCATCGTGTACAATACAACGACTGTATATATAATATAATTTACGATAAAATAAAATAAAATAATGTGATTATTATTCCTTATAGCTTAATTAATTGATTGAGTTAATTTAATTTCAACACCTAAAAAGTGAACTAAATACTTTCGGCCCTTAGGAAATGGAATGTGCCTAACATAATGAAAGAATAGAATAGATTATAGATATAATTAATAGGTAGACAAAAAAGCAAATAAAGTTCATGATCAACTACCTAATGTTTGATTTTTGTTTAAGGAATTTCAAACTATATATGCTACAATAATAACAACATGTAATTAATTAAAAAAAATTAATTAAGACAAATACATGATTATTAGTTAAATTTTAAGCCTTACATTCAACATATTAATTAGATTTATTTGTTCTCTTTTTAGCTTATGATATGATGAATAATGGAATAAATTTGAGTACTTTGATCGACTGGTAAATTAAAAGTCGGTATTACATTAATGAATATGATGTGTTAAATAGGTTTGGATTCTGCTCGAACTGACAATGTAACATTGTTTAAAATTCAAGAAATACAAAATATTTTTTTTTAAAAAAGAGGAAATTTTATGTATAAAAGACCTACTTAGTAAGAAATACTCATGACATTGTTGAAATAATAACAAACCTAATTTATAGATTTCCATAAATTCTCAAATGAGACGGTCTCACAATAACGTTAATTAGTTTGGATTTGAGCGGCATTAAAAACAAAACAAAACAAAAAAAACTTATAATTATGTATTGTATTTACATATAGTTTATTAGCAAATTACAAGATAAACATAAGCTAATTAAGCTCATATGAGACAAATTAAAGCACCAAATAATTAAGCATTATATTATATTTAAATTACCAAGAAAGATGAGTAGATGACAAAACACTTCAAAATCTATAGACAAGCCTAACAACATCTCTTATTAAAATAAAAAATTGGGTTCCAACAACAAACATTAAATAAATAAATTAATTAAATATTTAAATTAAGTTGTACAAAATTGTAGTACAAAGCATATAAATTGTCCTAAAAAGGCAAATTAAGCATCATTAAAAATCAAAGACAAAAGACAAAATAGAGACTATAAGATCACATTAGTACACTAACAATATTTCTTTATTTTGTGTACTTATTAAATGATTGTGTATTTGTGTTATATTCTCCCTAGAGAGTTGAGACAATAAACAAACAATAATAGTAGTACTAGTCTAGTAATGTGGCAAATGACCTAAATACCTCATTGTTGACTCTTATTTATTGTTTTTATTATGTATATATTGGGAGTTCATATCATATGGAAACACTAATTATCGGGTAAGTTGGGTTCATGTATGAGACGATCCAGGTCAGTTCTGTAAAAATTAATTAGTTTACTATCGATAAACGAGTCAATATTTTTATACAAAGGGACTGTTTCACGGTGTTAAACTGTTGTCTCACGCAATAGTTATTAGAAGAAAAAAAATATGAGTGTCATAAATCTAAAATATACAAACTAAATTAATTGATATTTATTTTAATTAACCTTTTTACATAATAAGACAATAAATAAACAATAATAATTGTAGTTACAAATGACCTAATAGTTGAGACAATTATGTCTTGTGGAAGATATATATGTACGAGATTCAAACCAAAATCATTGATATTATTATACGGTTATATCTTGTAATTTTATACACTAAATTAATTGACGAGTGACAACTTTATTTGTGTCACTTCTTACCCAAGAAAAAAATTTAAATAAACTAATATAAATTAGCAATAATTAACTTTTAATTAATTACATACACTAAGGCCTTGTATGTGGGAAGAATTGCATACCATGCAAAGCATTAAAAGGAAGTGAATAATTTAGAGTAGGATTATTAGGTTGAGAATGAGAAGGGTATAATTGTAAATTTGCACCACCACTTTGGGCGGTCGACGTGGTGGCGGTCATCATATTAAATTGGTGGTGACGGTGGTGGTCGCTGGTTCCAGCTGATGAGCTTTGATCGCGACCACCACCCTCCGTGGCGGCGGCGGCGGTGGTAGTGGTAGGGCCTTGATCATAGAGGACACCCTTGAACATATGGCCTCCTATGTTAATTGAGGTTTGATATGCATATTGTTCCACCACATTTTCCTTTGAAGTCACCATAATACACTTAAATGTGGCCAAGGAGTTTATTTCTGATGGAAAAATTGCATCTTCTTGCCCTAATTTTGTTGTAAAATAAATAAAATTAATTAATTAATTTAGAATATATAATATGCAAATTTAGAACAAATAATTAATTTATTTAAATGTACACAAAATATGCAAATTTGAATAGAAAATCAATGAATAAATTAAATCCATTAATTTAGAATATAATATGCATATATATAGAGAGAGAACAAATAATTATAGTAGCTAATTAGCAAAGAATTAATTGATTTAAATGTGTACAATATATAACTTTGTGCAAGAATAGGCAATACCAATATGCAAATTTGAATAGAAAAAATCATAATATAAAATTATTTGAAAATAAAAAGTAGAAATATTATAAATGAGTTTTCCTTGTAGGATTTTTTTATGTTAATTTATTGCATTATATTAAGATGATAATAAACTTAATGCTAAAAAACATCCAAAAAAAATGCAATTTAAAATAGAGAATAATTATACACCATAGTAGCTAGCTAATTAAGTTGCAAAAAAATAAATTAAATGCTCCAAATAATTTTGCATTCTAAGTTTTTATACTTAATTTGTTTCTAGGGTCTTGAATAGAAATTAAAATAATAATGAATGGTGAGTAATTGATGATTTTATCAACCACAATTCACAACAATGTAGACATATTTAATTTGTTTTTTTACAAGCAATATAAATTAGTTTATTTATTTAATTTTTTTTTTGGAAATTAAGTAACTTTAAGAAGATCTATTAGAAGTTGATTATTTTACAACTCATTATAACAATTTAAACAATTTTTTATGCTCTAATCAAATTTATTTGATTTTAACAAAAAAAAAAAAAAAAAAAAAAAATTAAAATTTTAAAACACAAAAATTAAAGAATACTAGAAGAGACAAAGCTACTCCGTACAATTATTAGGGTTTACTACTCAAGTATAGTAGTACAAAAGAAATCTAACCTTCATATACAAAATCCTCAATTATATTCCACAAAAAACACAAAAAAAAAATCACATTTTCCCACATATATCACATATATACTTAATAAATAAAATAAAATAAAATAAAATAAAATAAATGTACATATTATTAAAAATATTTTTTCTGTCTCAGTCATGTACTGGAAAATGATAAATACAGCTTTTAGGTCTGTACATAATAGCTGTATTTAACATTACCCCACCAATAATTAAACACGAAATATAATAAACTTGAAACTGTAGATGATCATGAAAAGACGCTTACCAATAAGATCGGAATCGTGACGGTGTCGAGAATAAGTAGATCTAGAAGTAGAAGGAGGTGGTAATAATTGAAAATGTTGATATTGTTGGTATTGTTGTTGTTCTAACCTTTGTCGCCTCTTAGCGACCGGAATCCAAGTGCTTTTAACATGAGTATGACACTTGAAACCTCGAGTTTTACAACAATTTCTACATCTTGTATGCTCACAATCTCTCTTTGCTTTGTTTCCACAATCTTCACAACTTATTGTAACATTATTATTATTATTTTTTGAAGTAGAAACATTATTATTATTATTATTATTATTATTATTGTTATTACCACTACTATTATTATTATTTCTTGTTGATGAAGATCTCATCATATTATTTTTATTTTTATATTATAAAAAAACTTATATTGAGTTTAAAAATAAATTTACAAGAAATTAATGGGTATTATTACTATATATTTAGAATTATTATTATTACTATATATATTTAGAATTATATATCAAAATTAATAATAATATGAAGTATTATAATAGCTAAAATGGTAATATATATGGAAATTATAAAGTATTGAGTGTTATTATTATTATGTATATTTGAGAATTTTGTGAAAGTGATGGATTTAATTAAATAAAAGATCTAAAATTTTGCAAATACTATTTTTTGTTGATGAAGATCTCATCATATATATGACTATATTATTTATATAATATATAATCTAAGACTTATTATATAAATAATATGAGGTATATATAGTTATATGGAGTACTATAATAACTAATTAATTAATTAATTAATTAAAATGGTTATATAAATATATGGAAATTATATATGAAGTATAATTATTATTAGTAGGGAAATGATAAGTTATGATAGATATAATTAATAATCTAATTAATATATAATTAGGGTTATATGATTTTGTTGGTAGAATTTTTGGGGAAGTGTTGGATAACAAAGAAGATCTAAAATTTGGGAGTATAGCTTCATTTTTAGAGTGTTTGAGGTATGTATATAAGCAATAATATGGAAGCCATATGTCCTTACAAGAGAAGTCATATAGTCAAATAATTGTATTTTTTTTATGTTATTTAAATTAACAATTAGGCATTATTATTGTAGTATAATTGTATAAAGTTGAGTTGTGATGGAGAAATATAGATGGTTATATGGTTGTCTACATCTATTTATATTTAACCAATAATAATAATAATAATAATAATAATAATATTAATAATAATGCTCCAGCGGATTCGGAAGTTCGCTATGTCGCAGGATGCTGGAGCGCGTGCCGCAGTTCACATTTTCACTAGAATTAGTTTTGCTTATCGCTAAGGAAGTGGGGGCCCAGATAGTATCTCGGCTCCCCTCTAACTTCTTGTAATTTGTTCTGGTGTTTAATGCAAGTTCCGTTTTTATAATAATAATAATAATAATAATAATAATAATAATAAAATAATAATAATAATAATAATGACATTAAAAAGAACAATGTAATTAACAAAATATTTGTTCCAAAATGATTGCAGAATAATTTAAATCACAAGGATCTGTTAACATGAATCCTCATTTGAAATCGTTTTATATATTAACCTGAGTCTAGCTAACATCACTGAGTAAGGTAATTATTGTACGTAAGAAACATTTTTCATAGCTCGAATTTCGAAGTATGAGTACTAATCTTTTACTCCGTATTATTTGATTCATCTTTTTACGATGAACGATCCTTTCTGTATGTTTGACTGTTTTATCATAAATTTGAATACGAAGTAGTACTTTTAATTTTTTCAGTAATATTTTTACTTCTTGTAATTAGTTTTATACTCGTAACAATTTTACAATTCATTATTATATATAAATTAAAGTCGTCTTTCAGATAACCTATTTCATAGAGTATACTCCCTCCGTTTCAATGAATTGTTTGCCTTTATTTTTGACACCAAGGGTAAGGGATCCAATGGGAGGGTGACATGTGGAGCAAAACTCATGAGAAGGGTGAAATTGCATATAAAAAACATTCCTAAAATAGAAAGACAAACAATTCATTGAGACGGTCCAATATGGAATAGGCAAACAATTCATTGGAACGGAGGGAGTATATAATATATTAATATAGACATATTTTAGTTGAATTTCAATTATCAGTTCGAACGTTTGATCGAGAGAGTTCATCTAACACTATTCATTGTACTACTTTTCTTACTAGTATGAATCCATGATTCATGAGAGGCCATGACCTAATAAACAGTTATATTGAAAATGATGATGAATAATGAATTCCTATACCCTAACACACTATGAAGAAGAACAAATAGTGTCCCTAGCTAAGCTAGTTTTCAACTGTTTGCATAAATCCAGCAACATATATAGGGAGTACATACTCCTAATAAACTACTAGATAGACCCGACAGACAAACGATAACACGATCTGAAAACACGATAATATAAGAACACGAAAACACGACATGATATATATGATCTGTTTGTCGGGTCTAAATATATTAGGATAAGGTTAAATACAATCGTTTTAATTTACAAAATTTAGATTAACTGCATTCAATATAAGTTCAAGACCTTTTTTTATGATTTGATTCAAAATATTTCGAGTTCGTATTTTTGTGTTGTAATAGAGAAGAGAGTTATTAGTGATATATGTATTAGGGTTGTATTTAAACAACTAAAATCTTTCATACTCCGTAAAAACGTAGGGATTTTAAACTTAAATTACACATATATTAATGTAATTAATACATGTATTAAAATACAGTATTATTTTCTTATTTGATATCTTATACAGTATTATATATATCATTTTCCAATAGATTAATACAAAGAAACAAAAGATCTTCGCCAGAATTCACTGTAAAATTATTATAAAACGTGCGTGTCACATACAGGAGATCCAGTGATTATTAATTACTATAATAGATTAATTAATCAATTAATTAATTAATTAATTAATTGTTGTTTGGCTTTTTGTGCTCTCTCATCACAATCTCATGTTATATAAAAAGTTGATTTTTTCCTGGAAAAGTGAAGTTGGATTCTCTAACTTTCTTGACCTTAGGTAAGGTGAGGGGGTGTCTTTGTCTATATATGTACCCTATAGAACCCTAAATCTTGTACATTCCTCTAAAAAAAATACTATCTAGTGATTAGTGGTGACTTAGTGAGATTTTGTGTTTCGAAATGATAATCAAAACAGATTTAAGACATATTTTTGAAATATATTTTGTACATTTTTATTAGCTTATTAGAGAATTTACAAAAAGGATGGGAAACCCGGAACCGTACCTGAGTTTTGGGAATCATTTTTTTTTAACGGTGTTTTAAACAACTAGTTAAAACACGATGTTTATTACAGAGTATATAAAGTTAGAAAACATATTAAAAGAGATTAGGTGGGATGGACAGGCGAGAGTGTAAATTATCATATTAATGTCGACGTATTGAAGTGATATAATGGTTGAATTTGTGACGATTGACTAGTAAAGAGGTAGCCGGTGACCAAATAAAGTGTGTTACAGACTTATAGTGTTACGCCTTAAGGCTAAGGTGCTAGTATGCTTTACTCTGAGTTAAAGCAAATAAGCAACACAATATTCAGATTTTTATAAGAAGATTACCGTTGTTAAATATCCCAATAAAAAGATCGAACTTATACAAAGGGACATAGGAGGGCTTATAAACATTATTATTTGGTTATATTTTACAACATGAAAATCTTTTGTAAATTGACAATACAAATTAGAAAACTAATGCCATTTGCTATGTTCCAAAATAGATTAGCACAAAGTACAAATATCACTAGCTAACATTTTACTCTTATAACTTTTATTTTTATTGTGAAAATGAAAGGCCATCATAGTGCAATAGGCCAATACATAATATCTATTTGGATGGTGAAAGATCACTCATAATAATAACGATAACGATAACGATAATAATAGATCATTAAATGGACTGAATATATATATATATATATATATGAAAGATTTAGGAGTAAAATCTCATTCTTTCTGGCTGAAAGGGGATGAAACAGTCTGTTATTCATATTAACAGTTACTCTAGGAAGAATGTTTTTATGCGGTGCTAAACAATCGGTATCTTTACAGCTCCAGAATGTTTCAGTCTATCCTCTTACCTATTATCGGGATAAGGTCATATTTGGTCCGATTTCGAAACAACCTGATTTTCATACCACGTGACAGAGGTGTCTTCAGGTTGTTCCCTGTCCGATTTCGCGGCCAAACTAGAAGTATAAGTTGCTTTTACATGATAAACGAGTTTTCAGATAGAGGTGGTTAACCCACACCGTAACCTCCAAACGTTCTTCGTTACTCCTCATATTTTGTGGAGACATCCCTACCGACCCGATGCAAACCCCGGAATTTTTTCACTGCTTTCATTTCCGACCCCAAAATCTTCGAAAAAATGTTTTATATATATGTGGAAGACGGTCAAATAGAATAATCAGTTAATGGCATGGGTGGCCCATGGACCAACATGGGCTCATAAAGCTTCTAGGCCATTAAAGTCCATAGCCCAAATCATGTTTGCAAATCTTGGGCCTAGTCACTAATTTCACCCTTCAATTATTTTACGTCGGAATCACAGATTATTGTTTCTAACGAGTTTCTGTATATTCAACCTAAACCGAGTCAAACATCATAGCTCGGAGAACAAAATAACGCCTAAAGTAGCTATTGTAATGCAACAAAATACAACCTTCGATAAATTCAAATATAGACGCAATAAGATGATAAACAATATATAATGTCATAAGGTAAATATATATATAGACAAATAGTCACGATTTCCTAATTTTAACCACTAGGTTAAAACTTATTCAGCGGATAAAAAAAATTAAAATTGACCTATCTTTCTTTACCTAAGGCTTGTGCCTTAGGCTCTTAACAAAGTTTCTGGCTTTGCTGGCAAAAAAAAAAAAAAAAACTACGAGCATCGTTCTTTACACGAGATCGGACCGTTGATCATGGTTCCACTTGTAAAGTTAGATTCGCGCATAAACTCGACCTTAACCCCGTGGCAAACGACGTCGACCTCATGGTCATGCCCCGAGAATCCGCCATAAAGGTTATATCCACCATGAATTCTTATGTCGAACACCAAAGAATACTCGACTCGACCCAAATCCATACCAAAACCAAATTGGACTATTTCATTATCGACCGTTATCACATCTTTAACATTCAACACCACTTTCTTTTCGTCTTGAGACGATGTCGATGATGTCGAGTCCATGTACACCGGGTCAACTTTTGTCGACGAAACCAACTCTTTTCCGTACTCAATCGACACAAGTAATGGGTCGATTAATAGTTGAGAGTTTCGCCCGGTGGTCAAGTCTAGGGTTAGGTTGAAACCCGCGAATGAGTTATTATGGTTCGGACCGACTTCTAAAGAGAGAACCTTAAAGGCGAACGGGCAAGGCGGGCCAGTGTCGAGAATCAAACCCATAACGAAGCTGCCGATGAGGCCTATACATGATAATACAAATATCCCACAAAAACAATGCACAAACACATCGCCTTGAGTGCACCGGTTTTGGTTAATCGGATTTCCTGTAGCGCCCTCGACATTGTGGACTCGACTTGACATTGTCGTCGTGAGATCGTGTGTGTATAAGATCTATCGAAGATGTCTTGGCCCAGTGGTTAAGACTAGGTGCTCTGGGACAGTAGGTCTGAGGTCTAACCCAATGCGACTAAGTGCGTTCTTCGTGGACCAACAAAAAAATATTGAGACGGACGAAGTGTACATATATATATATATATATATATATATATATAGTAAGACGGATTAAGAGTCTTTGTTGAAAACAAATTACTAGTCCGTATTAATTTTCATAAATAAATAAAGATTGCGACTAAGTGCGCTCTTCGATGAAAAAAAAAATAAAATAAATAAAGATACTCCGTATATAGTAAGACGGATTAAGAGTCTTTGTTGAAAACAAATTACTAGTCCGTATTAATTTTCATAAATAAATAAAGATTGCGATTAAGTGCGCTCTTCGATGAATAAAAAAAAAATAAAGATATTAATTAAAAAAAAAAACTTCGATTTTCCATAAAGAAAATTACTCGGTATAAAATATTGTAAATAATTATTTTCGATATTATAGAATAATAAAATTATTAAAGATTTTAGGTAGTACTCATATATAATATTAAGACGGATTAAGAGTCTTTCCTACAAATAAATTACTAGAGTACTTATTAATTTCGATAAAGAAAGATCGATGTTAATTTTTAAAAAAAACTTCGATTTTCCTTAAAAATAATTACTCCGTATAAAATATTCAATGTCAATTGAGAAGAAGGTTCAGCTCACGTGGTTAGAGCTTCTTTACTCAAGTCGAGAGGTCAGGGGTTTGATTCTCATCTGCGACCAAGTGCGCGCTTCGTTATACCAAAAAAAAAATCAATTCCAATTATGGTAGGATACGATCTTACAATAAATTTAGTTGTCCGACGTCTCGCAATTTTTTTTTTTTTTCATGAAACCGTCTGATACGAGAAAATTATCGTCCGTTTCGTTCATTTGTTTTGACTATTTTCCAACAAATCGAGTCCCCGTTTCATTCATTTGTTTGACGATTTCTTTGATAATTTCAATATATCGAGTGCCCAACAACCCGTTTCATTCATTTGTTTGACTATTTCGATAAATCGACAAATCAAGTGCCCGTTACATTCATTTGTTTGACGATTTCGATAAATCGAGTGCCCGTTACATTCATTCATTCATTTGTATGACCAAGGCAAAGTTGTTGAGCTTTGTATTTATTTATTGAGCTTATCAAAGTTTCTGAGCTGAGTTGTAAGTTTTTGAGCTTTAAACATTTATGTGATTTAAATCGACAACTTTACACTAAAAGTCAAAAAGTTTACAGCAAAACTCAAAACCTTTGTTATAAAGTTCAAAATCTTAAAACCAGTTATACATTGAGCTACGTACAACTAGTTGTATAATCCTCTAATTGCGTTTCATTCATATTCATTCATTTGTTTGACGATTTCAAAAAATCGAGTGCCCGTTTTGTTCATTTGTTTGACTATTCCAATAAATCGAGTGCTTGAAACCGTCTCACAAGAGAAAAAAAAAAAAAACCATTTCATTCCTTCATTCATTCATTTGACTATTCCAAATCGAGTTTATGAGACCGTCTCACACGAGAATTCACATTCATCGAAATCATAAACAAAACAAAACAAAACAAAAAAACATAAAATTACATAAATCATAAAATCAACATCATCATCATCATCATCATCATCATAAATCCATAATCATAAATTCATAATAACATTAACATAATAATAATAATAATAATAATAATGATAATAATCCTTCATAATCACAAATTTAACCTAAAATTAAAATTCCCAAATTCACATTTTTTTCCCCCTAATAATCACATGATTAATCCACTAATCATCCAATTAACCCAACTAAACAACGATAATCGATCATAATAATAACAATTATTTCATTAAAACTAAGATTAGAGTGATTATAATTATGATTAATATCATAATTACAGCAATTAATTAATCAATTAATTAATTAATTATAATTACTGTAATTACGATTATTTAATTGATTTATTAATAAGCTTTGATTGCAGCAGCATACCTACCATGGAAACATTTCAATGGCTTCTTCGATTTGATCATCTTCGACATCGATTTCTTCTCCGATTTCTTGATCCTTTCCCTCATGAACAATCCTTTCACTTCCACTGGTACTAGATAATCATCAACATCATCATAATAGTTACGATTTCCAACACTATAATCATCACCATCATCATATTCCGATTCATTATAATCTTGATTAACTTGATAATTAACTTGATCAACTGGATAATTAACTTGATCGACTTGATAATTAACTGCACAATTAGTCAAATCAAGGTTAAAATCATCAGATCTGCTTCGATTAACCTCAAGAACATCAATCGATTCCTCAATCGGCGAATCCTTCATCTTCTCTTCTTCTACTTCTTGAACTTCTTCTTCTTCTTCGTCTGAGGAGAGAGAATCGAAGCTCTGAACATCGAAAATGGCGGGATCGTTAATCACATCGTAAGAGCAATCGGATTGATCGATGAATTCCCAATTGGATAAATCGTCTTGAGTGATTGAGTTGATTGAAGACATTGATACGGAGATTGATTGAAGTTGTTGTTGTTGATTCGCCATTGATTGGAATTTCTAGGGTTAGGGTTAGATTTTGGGGGAATTTGAATTTGAATTGAAATTGAAATTGAATTTGAATTTGAATTTGAATTGGAGTAAAATTAGGGTTTGATGATGAAATGGAGAAATGAATGGCGGTGTGAATTTGTAGAGATAATTTGGGGAAGAATATTTTATTATTTTATTATTATAATAATATAATAATATAATAATAATATAATAATAATAATAATAAAATAATAATAAAATAATGCGTGGTGTACACGGTGGCATATTTACGTGTTCCAGTGAATCTCATTGGTCAATAAATCTCATGGTTGTCAATTGGCATTTTCTTTTCTTTTTCATTTTCTTTTTTTTGAAGATTAAAAAAGTGTAATTCTTCGTTTTCTTGAACGACACGCCAACTTCTCTCGAGAGATCGTCTTTCAGTAAATTAACAGTATCGAGACTCCGTCTCTTTGAATTTTTTGTGCCATAGATTATGGATTTAGAACACGATTTGTATTCCGTAACAAAATTATCGTTTGTGACGAGTATGGATAAAAAAAAAACAAGCATTTGTTATTCACTCGATATTCGGAATTTCGTCTTATCTTCTCGTATAATTGATATGAATTAATCTCTGATCTGTCATGGGTTTATCATAGCTACATATATACCCATCACAATAGAGACCTTATACCCATCACAATAGAGACCTGGTGTCATAAAGACCTGGCAAACAGATCGGGTCGTGTTCGTGTCATTGGTCAACGGGCCACGAACCCCTCAACCCAAACTTAACCCATTTAAGTTTTATGTCGTGTTCGTGTTGACCCACTTACATAAATGGGTCATTAAGCCTCAACCCAAACCCCTTTATTTCGTGTCGAGTTCGTGTCGTGTTTTCGTGTCATGTCCATATTTGGAAAGTATTAACATATTTATGTTAAAAATAATCAAAAATATTTAGACTAATTTAATAAACAGGTTATTCGTGTCAGGTTCGTGTTTTGGGACCTCAACCCAAACCCGACCCAATTAAATCTCGTGTCGTGTTCGTGTCGACTCACTTACATAAATGGATCATCAACCCTCAACCCAAACCCGTTTATTTCGTGTCGGGTTCGTGTCGTGTTTTCATGTCGTGTCATTTTTTGCTAGCTGACATAACTCATAAGAGAAGATGGCTCGACTCCATTTTCAAGCGATTTGACGGTTATATACTTATAATATACACCGTATTTTGGAAACACAAATTCTTATTTAAGATAAAATTACCATGATATTATTACAATAGTTTGTCATGACTTATCGAAATAGGTAATATTTGATCTGCGATAACGATGATTAACAAACTCTTGGCATATACCACTAAAATGTACTCCACACAAAACATTCGGTGACGCCACATCTTCACGTAATTTTCATCATTTTGTTTTTTAATAAAGCACCGACGGTCGTATAATCATAAATCATAATTATATCAATGCGACGAATTCAATAATTCATTCTCCAAAAATTCTGAAATGAGACGGTATCACTTTAATATTAACATGAAACCTTTCATATAAGAAGCGATCACATTAAATAATTTCTACGTGATTGTTTAATCACAAATTCTTGGGAGAGACGGTTTCTCAATAACTTATTGAGAGACCACTCTTCAGTACCACTCTGTGTCATATTCGTACCCTTAAATGACAACTTTGTTTTGTACTCCCTTCGTTCCAATGAATTGTTTGCCTATTCCATATTGGGGCGTCACAATAATTGTTTGCCTTTCTATTTTAGGAATGCTTTTTATGTGTAATTTGACTTTTGGCTCCACATGTCACCTTCTGATCTTTTGCCCTTGGTGCCAAAAGCAAAGGCAAACAATTCATTGAAACGGAGGGAGTACCAATTTTGTTAATCGTACCTACTTTTATTAGATTTGGTACCACTGT
The DNA here is from genome assembly GCA_958450325.1 of Agrostemma githago. Taxonomy (NCBI): domain Eukaryota; kingdom Viridiplantae; phylum Streptophyta; class Magnoliopsida; order Caryophyllales; family Caryophyllaceae; genus Agrostemma; species Agrostemma githago. The sequence goes on along the minus strand of OY288239.1, from coordinate 88,111,583 downwards.
TACTTAATTAAATATCTCAGATAACTTAACGTGGACGGTTTCTCAGAATACTGGTTGACCAAAGTAAAGAAACTACGAGGGGTTGACAAACGTATACAAGTTGTGGATTAGATAATACGCATGCACCACAAGTCCACAAATGATTGATTATAATAATAATAATAATAATAATAATAATAATAATTTTTTAACGTCAATGAGAAAATATTTTAATCAAATGACAAAATACGGGTCACGTATATAGGTATATCCGTATATATACGGTAGGTTACATCATCTCCAATTCGCTTAGAACCGTCTTATATAAGGAATTATGGTCAAGAACTCAAAAAACACGACTTGAACCGCGAGTTACCTCTTCTAACCCAAACCAGATCCGTACCCGACATGACAACCAATCCAAGGATCCGAGTTTGACACGAAACCCAAATCGACCCGACCCGGATCTAACTCGACCCAACATTATCCATAAAAGCCATATTTGTAATATTTGAAAATGAACCCAACCCGGTGATCAGACCCGATCTTGACCCGTTTTCTTGAAACCCGACCCTAACCAAACCTAACTTCGTTGGCCTAGGAACGATCAAAGAGCGATCCAGAACATACAACAAATCGATAACACACAATCTCAATAACGTCTCCATATTTTCACTCTCACCCTATTCTCGACTCCTCGACTCTCCTCCTTCGAACTATACTCTCGCACAATGACATAATAGACGTAAAAAAATAAAAAAAAATAAAAATAAAAGCCAAATGACGTGACAAACACGAGGAAAAGGCAAATCACGAGACACAAAAAGACGATAAAAATAAGGGACAAAAATAAGTACGATCCTAAAAAAAATCCGAGCTATGACCGAATAATAATATCTCACATAAGAAGAAGACCCGATTAGCCATATCCATGCACATCCATGAATTCCGAATAGTCAAAATTTCGAAAAAAAAAAAAAAAAAACAAACTATTTGAAGTACCTGAATTATTGAACAGCTCAAGTAAAAATAATACGGGAGTCCGAAATATAAATTTTGTTCGAAGGGCAAATATATGAATTAAAAACATTAAAACATACGTACCTTTTGTTTGGCTAAGGGACTCGGGTTTTTTCCAGTTGCGAAAAACCGTTCTTTATCTTTTCTGAGAAGGTGAACAAAGCAAACCAGAAGAATCAGCTCCGATAACAGCGATATCACAGACATTACAGATCTGCCCTTCCAGGTTCGGCACAAATCGAGCAGTACAGTAAGGACAAGCCACATCCTTCTGACCACGGTAGATAGGAACGTACGTGGCCCCACAAACCACAAACGGGTTCCTGAAATCATAGTTCAGTTCGGTTGCATCGGACGGGTTCCTCTCTGAGGCTTGGATAACTTGCCGAGCCTGTCGGGCTTGTTGTTCGTTATTAGGGTTGGTTTCGAGGAGGCGGCGGGCGAAGGTGGCGGCCGTGGTGAGGTTTTTGGATTTGAAGCAAACCGTCATGGCTAAGTGAAGAGCGAGCCGTAAGTGAGGAGTTTGAAGGTTGCAGTGAGTGAAGTAGGCAGCGAGCTCTTGTTGACGTTTAGCATCGTCTTTCAATTCACGTCGCTTGATCTCCATTTTTAGACCCAAAACATATTCTTTGACGATGATGATTAGTTCTTTGACTTCATCGACTTCTCTCCTTGATTCAACGACGATGAGAGGGATCGTGTGGAGGATGGTTAGGAAGATGGTTAGTGCTTCGGTTAGTTTACCGGCTGTTGTGGATTTGTAAGCCGACTTCAGTTTATCTTCGAGTTGGGAGAAGTTGAAGATCAAAGCAGGTGGGGCCCGAACGTTGGGGGTTAGGGTTTCGGTCCATCCCCTTTCCAAAGCTAGGGAAATCACGGGAGCTGACGTGAAGGCACGCAGAAAACTGTGACTTCCAGTGTGAAGATCGACGAACAAAGGTTTCAATGGGTTGAAATTTTTGATCCCGAGTTGTCGGTTCAGTAAACGCATTGCAGTGTCGAAGTTTCCAGCAGCAGCATGCTCGGCTGCAAAAGCCGACTTTTGGGTCCAGATTTGGGTGACGGGCATACCAACACCCGGAGCCACGAAAACTGAAGAACGGGCACTGATAGAAGCCTTAGGAGTGTCTTCCTCAGGAGGAAGATCCAAATCCTCGAGATCCCACCCTCCGTTTTCCTCACTTTCTTCAGCTCCTTCTATGTCGACATAATCTTGGGGTTCTCCATTTGTCGGTTCCTCGAAATCATCCAAATTCTCGCCCCAATCGGCCCCGGCTTCCTCATCTTCCTCTTCAGCACCACCCCGACCAACCTCGACCCCACCGTCGAATACTCCCTTCATTACTCTCAGCAACGGCCAATCTCCTGCACACATGACAGGTGGCGGTGGGATAAGGAGAGACGGAACCTTCCCTTCAGGCAAAGAAGGAAGGGAGTCTGAGTCTGAGTCTCCCAACTTAGAGGCCAGCCTCTCAGACACGTCGTGCAGGCCGTGAGATGATGCTGTGATGTATGCCAGAGGTAAATGACCGGCTTCCTCCAAAATCTTGACTCGTTCCTGTATATCACCCAAGTAAAGTGCATTGTGGAATTGACCCATGACGTCGTTCTTTACTTCAGCAATTTTCAGCATTTTGGATAACTTCTCGGTGTTCCCGGTGATCAGATACAGAAACGATAGCCTCTCGAAGTTTTTGGTCCGCTGGTATGCGTATTCCACGATACCGGTGTTACCCTGGCGAAGAGCCTCGACTCCTAATCGGTACCAATAATCTTTTTCATCGATTTCCTTAGCTGAAGCGACTGCAATCTGAATGTTTCCGCTCTCCAAGGCTAAATTGAACCGGGTTTTTTCATCTTTGACAAAATGCAGAGCGACTTCAGGAAACCCCTTCTGCTGCAAATAAGCGATCATTGATTGTCCAACGAGCTGAGAGTTTCGTATCATTGACATAACATGATCGTATCTCTTCCTCAGCAGACTTAGCTTGAAAATGTACTCGGTTGCATCGATGACTACAGCTTTGTTTTTCCCGTTTCGATCTAAGCAGAAAATAGTATTCCCGGAAACTTTGGTTATGTAGATTAGAGTGTCGAGTGTCCGAATAATGCCGTTATCTCCGTTGGGAAGGCAGTACTTGATGTGATTCAAAGTGGTATAGATGAAGACTCCATTGTCGTCCCACGCTCCACTTTTCACACGGATCGTTTCATGGAGAGTGCACTGATGCACGAGCTCCTTACTGGCAATCACGATAGCGTGTTTGCTTAGCAATGCAACACTCTGCATATCATTTGACCACACCACATATTTGACGAAAGGGGTTTGAAGCTCGCCGACAACAATCCTCTGCTGCAAGTCGAAGATCGCAACTCTGTCCTCGGCCCTACACAGCAGGTTTCCAGTCCCTGCGTAGAATACAGCATCGGTTGAAATCGGTAGAGTGCTTTTTTTCACAATCTCGTTCTTCAAGTTCTTAACCAACACCTGATTGCTGCTTTTGTCGAGAACCGCAAACCTATTACGAGCAATAAATACTGCAGATCCTCCGACACCTCGTTTTCCCTCTTGAGCTACATCACCCCTACCAACTGCATCTTTAGGTACAACATAGAGCTCGTACGAGCCGCCATCAACATCAGAACATATGAGGACAGCATTCTCTGTAGGGCTATAAGAAAGAGTCCTGGGAGCCTGATTTAGGCCTGCTGAACCAGGCCGACGAATCGGGGCAACCTGTGTATCTTGCTGAGTGGAAAATTCAAAGTACCGTAAGAAACGGTCCTTGGCGTAGAATAATGCATCACCACTGACAGAAAATGCAGGTCGTTCTCTCTCCAATTTGAAGACGATTATCCCGCTGTCGTGGCCAGCAGCAAGGAGATTCAACTCGGGATGAGCTGCGAGGATCCAAAACCTGTCATGTTCCCGACGAAATGTTTGAATGGCTGTTCGCTTTGTCACGTCCCATACACGAATGCTTTTGTCCTCGGAGTTTGAGACAATGATATCCTGCTTGGCATGGAATATGACACTGGAGACGTTATTCATGTGCCCCCTTAAGGTGTCCACTTCCCAAGCCTTCGTATCTGAGAACGTATATAAAATGAGTAGTCAGTGATCTAACATAAAGTAAAAAAACACGGTACCTACGTAAAAAGGGGAACTACGAAACCCAGCCACTAGTCAGTCACCTTCCGACAGGAAATAAAAGACAATCTGAATGAGCACCTTGACATATATTTTTGTCAAGGTATTGCAGGAAAAGCAGAAAAATGTAAGGTCTTAAGTAAAAAAATAGATTATGCCTCAAGGTACTAAAATGAGGGGAACGAGGATAGTGAGGGGCGAGGAGAGCAAATGGCGGGGTATAATAATCATAATATCTACGGAAAAGCTTACTAAGACAACAAATGTATCCCTTATTCACTAAAACAAAAACCAAAGGGCAATATAGTTTTTTCAAACTGTCCCGCCTAAAATCTCTCATAAATTAGCGATCTGGGCTTCTTATTAAATCAGTCCAATTTTATCATTGTTTTATGAAGTAGATATACAAATAAGATATATACAGGTTAAAAGTACATTGTATTTAATATATATTTCCTATAATATTCGATGATAAAATAAATATATTTATGTCATGCGGTTCACAAAACTCTATAAATAAACAAAAATTAATCAAAAAAACCGTGTGTATGCACGGGTTTTGTAATATATTAAACACACATTCATATGATCATATCTGTCATAATTTATTAACGATTCAAAATCAAGTGTAATGAAATATACTCACCGTTCATACGCCACAATTTCACCTGGCGATCATCAGCCCCAGATACAATCAAGGGGAGTGTAGGATGAAATGAAGCCCAGTTAACTCCCCTATCATGGCCTTCTAACACATACTTAACCACAGTGTCGACACCCCCAAACAAGTCCGAATTCATTTGACTCAAACCCAGTATATCATCAGCAGGAGACGAGCTTTTCTTCCTTAGTGATCCGATATCCCACACGCGAATTGTTTGGTCAAGAGAAGCTGATACGACTAGATCCTCCTTAGGATGGAACGAGGCACACATCACATAATGATTGTGCCCGGTCAAAACAGCGATACATGTTCGTGACTGCCAGTTCCAGATGCGAATAGTCTGGTCATCGCTGGCACTCACAATCCATGGGTTCTCATGGTGGAACTGAACAGTGCGAATGTAATCTAGATGTCCGAGTAGTGTAAAAAGACATCTGTGCAGCTTGTAGTTCCAAACTTTAATCTTGTAATCATCACCTGAAAGTTGAAACAAGCTTAAGAATATCTGAATATGATGTCCACTCTGGGCAAACTCTATCATTTCCGTCAAAACCAGCATCGTAATCACAAGACCGAGATACCGTTTATAGAGTAATTCATCAGTTTATTACTCCGTATTATTTTTTTAAAATAAATCATTGGATACGCATAACGTTTTTTAGCAAACTAGATACTTATCACCAACAAATTTTTTAATTGTTGGTCTCCCTTGTGATGGGTATATCCGTCACGAAGTTATAGCAGGTCAAATATCACCCACACGGTTAGAAAAGAAAAGGACGAAATCAGAATGCATCAAGAATAGCAATGATTTGTCTTTATCTACCCCCACGTGGGTAATATTTGACCCGTCACAAGTTAGTGACGGATAACTTGTGACGGATATGCTCGTCACAAACAAGAATTTGTGTTTTTTTAATTCAAACCATGCAATTTTTTGCATCCCAATCGTACAATCAGAATGGCAAAGTTTAGCTACAAACTGTGCGAAATTCTATGCAATATTGCAAGGAAATTGAGCAAAGACGACGTAACAAAAAAGTGTATATAACAAAACCGTTCTGTTCAAATTGGCAAATGTCTCAACTATCATCAGTTGCACAACAAAGTAAATGAACAAGAAACGGGGTAATGGCATGCATACCTCCCGACACAAACAATGGTTGAGAGTTATGGAAATGAACACCGCGAACAGGCCCGTCATGCTCATCAAAGCGATCAATAAGAGTGCCCATTCTGTAATCCCATAATTGGATCACACCGCTGTGAAGACTGGCCAAAATCCATGGTCTCTTAGTATGGAAACTCAGTCCCTTCACCCTATTACTCTTCGTCTCAAACTTCGTCAACATTTTTCAATGATCCAGGATATCGTCTATCCACTGTACAAAAAACAACACGTCAATAAGCACATGCAAAATGCAAACTCAGTCAGTCTCACATAGGGGTGTTCACCGGTCCAAACCCGGACCGGACCGGCTTGACCCGCGGACCGGCAACCCAAAAAATCCAAAACCGCAGACCGGACCGGCTAACAAAGAAACCCGGATCGGACCGGACCCTCTTAAGACCGGACCGGGCCGGCAAAATACACTAAATTTGATTAGTTTTAAGTGTGGGCCGGACCGGACCGCGGACCGCGGACCGGCAACCAAGTTTTTGGAGACCCGCGGACCGGACCCATGCTGGGTGTCGAACACGGCTATTTTGAGCGAAGTAAACAGTTTTTTTGGTCTAAATTGAAGTGTCGTGTTGAACATGATATATGTCGGACACACTTTCAATCAATTCAACCTAATTAAAGCCGTAAATCATTCATACATGGCTCAATAAGTCACTCAACATGCTAATCAAATCGCAAAATTACGATACAAATCGAAAAATGACCTAATAATACAAAAATTGTCAAAGGGAAAATCAATAACACTCGGAAAAAAATTGATCATCAAATTTTCAAATAATTCCTCTATCTCACTGCAAAAAACCACCACATTATCAGAAATTTGTCGATTGTGTCACGCTTTCAATCATTTCAACCTAATTAAACCAGTAAATCATTCATATATAGCTCAATCAGTCAATCGACATGCTAATCAAATCGCAAATTTACGATACAAATCGCAAAATTAACCTAACAATACAAAAAAATCGATAATCAATCTCAAAAAAATCCTCAATCTCACTGCAAACAACACCACATTATCCAAAATTTGTCGATTACGTCGAGGTTTCAACCTAATCAAACACTAAATCATTCAATAAAGAAGCAAATCACACCACAAAATTACGATACAAATCGCAAAAATTAACCTAACAATACAAAATAAAATCAATCACATACAGCTCAAATCAAATTCAAATTCCACAGATTCATCATCCATATGATCATACCTACGTAATCATCGAGATTAAATCTCACTATCTCACTGCAAACAACACCACATTATCCAAAATTTGTCAATTACACCGCGATTTCAACCTAATCAAACCACTAAATCATTCACACATAGCTCAATCAATCAATCAACAGACTAATCACATCGCAAAATTACGATACAAATCGCAAAATTAACCTAACAATACAAAAAATCGATAATCGATCTCAAAATATTCCTCAATCTCACTGCACACAACACCACATTATCCAAAATTTGTCAATTACACCGCGATTTCAACCTAATCAAACCACTAAATCATTCACATAGCTCAATCAATCAACAGGACTAATCACATCGCAAAATTATGATACAAATCGCAAAAATAAACCTAGCAACACAGAAAAATGACCATCGATCTCAAAAAATTCCTCAATCTCACTGCAAACAACACCACATTATCCAAAATTTGTCGATTGCACCGCGATTTCAATCATTTCAACCTAATTAAGCAACGATTTCAATCATTTCAACCTAATTTAACCAGTAAATCATTCACAGATAGCTCAATCAATCAATCAACAAACTAATCAGATCACAAAAATACGATACAAATCGCAAAAATTAACCTAACAATACAAAACAAAATCAATCAAACACAGCTCAAATCGAAAAAAAAAAAAATCAAACTCAAATTCCAAAGATTCATCATCCACATGATCATACCTACCTGAACCATCTTAATTAAACAACATCGATTAAAACGTTACAGATCCATCAGATCGAAACGAAAAGACAACATCACATCATCACATCATCAATCAAATCGTCATATCATATACAATTAGATTGAAATTTGGGGAAAAAAACGGAAATCTGAAGAATGTTTACCTTTGATTTAGATCGAGTAGGTGAAATCGATTTTATTTTTTTTTATTTTTTTGGTAGAGAGAGTGAAATGAGAGATGAGTTCGTCAACGAGGAAATTGATAAAGGGATAATTATTTTATTTATTTTTTTGCTTTTTTTTTTTTTGGTTTATTTGATTTTTTTTACAGTTTTCTTCATTTTAGTTTTTGTAGATCTGTATTTTTTGCAACTTATTTATTTCTCTTGTTTTTTTTAACCCCACAAATCTCATAAACGGGTTGGATTCGGGTCAGGTCAGGTCAATTTCGAATCTGGATTAAGTCATTTTGGATTTGGATGTTTTCGGTTTGTTAAGTTAGGTCAATTTGGTTTAAGGCTCAAATCTCCTATGACACGTGGCAAATGGGTTGTGTTCTGTTAGGGTTAATCTCGGCTTAGAAAATCGGGTTTGGATTAGGTTGTTTTAGACTTGGGATTATTTTCGGTTTGTTAGGTTGAAGGTCAATTTGATTCTAAGGCTCAAATCTCCTATGACACGTGGCAAACGGGTTGGGTGGGTTCTAGTCAGGTCAATTTCAAGTCTTGATTAGATCATTTTGGATTGGGATTGTTTTCGGTTTGTAAAGTTGAAGTCAATTTGGTTTAAGGCTCAAATCTCCTACGACACATGGCAAACGGGTTGGGTTCTGATCGGGTTAATCTCGGCTTAGGAAATCGGGTTTGGATTAGGTTGTTTTAGACTTGGAATTATTTTCGGTTTGTATGTTGAAGGTCAATTTGATTCAAGGCTCAAATCTCCTATGACACGTGGCAAACGGGTTGGGTTCTAGTCAAGTTAATTTCAGGTTGGAAAGTTGGGTTTGGATTAGGTTGTTTTGGATTCGGGTTATTTTCGGTTTGTTAGGTTGAACTCAATTTGGTTTAAGGCTCAAACTTCGGTCGAGTAATTTAGGTCGAGGAATCAATTCGGCTTAAGCCTTAAGGCACACACGGCCACACGGGTCTTCGGTTAAGGTAAATCAGATTGTGTATGAGCTGAGTTATTCAGATATTTCAATCGAGTCATTTTTAACTGGTTTAAAAAAACATTTTTCAGGTGTGACTGGTGGATTATTTTTTTGAGATTCCAAAATAATAATTCAAGCCCTCGCTCATTCACGTCTAGGCTTTAGCTAGACGCCTAGACTTGACGAATTGACTCGACCCAAGTGGCTTGACTCATATAACCCAAACCGAACCTCAATGCAACACAAGAAGTAAAATCTTGATCCTATTTGTGAGTCAAATTGACATCAACTCGTTCGAATATTTATCTTTCCATATAACATGTGAACCCGAGATAAAAAAAATTTGTTGTAAAATGTAAGTATAATATAGTCTATATATCAATTACTCAATGTACGTATTACGTCGACCTAAGTCGATCTAACCAATTCTGTTCTAAAGAAGATGGCTGCTTTTGGACAAGCCATTCCAATCTATGGCATATATCTCGTTTAATACGATCAAAAACTCGAGCTGGTCTAATCATAGTCCATTCCACCCTCGCCAACGTCAAACGATCCAAAAACCAATACAGAGTAGTATAAACTAACTCAACCCGTCATAACCTTAACTTCTACGAGTATAAATCTAAAAACAACTCGATCTGAACTCGACCTAGTTAACACGTACGCGAGCAAGTGCACAACCTTTGCCAATTGGCATAAACTCTCAAAAGTCAAGAGATATTTGGTACGGAGACAGCAAACGTAGGCCCAATTTGGTTTAACTAGATGTGCTAACTTCTAAGTTATTGACTCCATTATGCAAATCCAGAGTTGCTTGTTTGTTCCTTCACAATTTGGGCTCCTTTACAAAAAAATACAACCAATAGTCCAATATATATATATATATATATATATATATATATATATATATATATATATATATATATCACTTTTTTCTGTCATTATGTTTAGGTTCATACACCTAGATCGTTGATAAGGGTGATAACAAGTCGAGTTGAGTCAAACCGAGTCAATTACAAGCTTAACTTTGTTCGATTTGGGTTCGTTAAGCAAAGTTCAAACTCGAATTTATTCAAGCTTAAAAAAATTGAGCTCACAAACAAGCTCGCGAGCTAAAAAACGAGTTCGGGTCTAGTCTAATTATGTTATTTTGAGTTGCTCGCGAGCTTTCCTTGAGCGAGTCGAGCTCGAGTTGCCTACGAGATGTCTCTCTCATTATCACACCTAATCATCAATACTTCACATGACATGGTCTAACGAAAACTCTCACTTATGACGGTCACAAGTTGGGACAACGTTAAAGCATCAAAATGTGACGGATTCAACATAAACAGTTAGTGACGTTGGTCACTTTATCTTAGGAAAAGGTCACATTTATCGTAAAATAATTAGTACGGAGTATTTCTTTAAATAGTTTAAGACCGTCACAAGGGTGGAGGGCCAATCACCTTGTCTAATGACCTATCTATTCCCGATCTTTCGATAGGGTGATACCTCCTCCGTCTTAACCACTATACTGAGGCATCTACGGTTCTAACTTCTAATGGCCGATCTATCGGTGTCAAATGATACTCCGTGCTACTCGTAGTTGTAAAGCTTGTAATAATGTGCATCGGTCGAATTTGATTAATGAGAATGTGCTATGGTTTATGCATTAATGACACCGTAAGGTAACGACGGTCGCGTTTAACTACCGTGATGGCGATGATGTGCAAACATGCCCTTTGCTCGCGCGCCTTTTTGATGGCGGGCGATGATGTGCAAACATGTCCTTAATGCACTTGGCAATGGCAAAACCAGGAATCGTAGTTACGGACCAACGGAGTATATACAAAGGAAAAAAAGGCGAAAAAAATATTAAGATATCGACATCTTCAAATTCCAGCAAAGGCGAGGGCGAGGAATCTTGCTAGCCTCCTAATCCCGCCACTGACCTTAAGAATCTCTCGGTTCAATTGTTATAAGACCGTCTACGAGATATTTACACTTTCAGTCGAGGCTGAACCGGACCGGACCGAACCAGATCCCTTAGAGCCGGTTTTTGAACACGCTTGGGTATACCGCGCAATAAACCCAATTACCTTTGTTAAGACAAGTAACTAATCTCTACGGAGTATGACCTACTCTATATCTGCACGTACTGTCTAAGACGAGTATACTACACAGAATCTTAAACTTATAACACGTCAAACATAAGGGACAAAACAAACACAAAACTCCTAGGACTTAATGAAACAATTGTCCTATCAAACCAAATAAGAGACTACTTGACCCGTTTTAATCTTAAGATGGACGAATATTCCCGTCTTAAGGGTACCTAAATTATGGCAAATTCTTGTGATGGATATTCCCGTCTTAAGGGTACCTAAATTATGGCAAATTCTTGTTTGTGACGGAACTATCCGTCATAAGCGTGTAATAGGTCAAATAATACCCACTTGGATGAATAAGACAAAACCATGTGCTACCCACTAACCTTATCTTTTCTAATCCAATGATATTATTCCCGTCCTAAGGGTACCTAAATTATGGCAAATTCTTGTGATGGATATTCCCGTCTTAAGGGTACCTAAATTATGGCAAATTCTTGTTTGTGACGGAACTATAAGTCATAAACTTGTAATAAGTCAAATAATACCCACTTAAATGAATAAGACAAAGTCATGTGGCATGTGTTACCTACTAACCTTATCTTTTCTAATCCAGTGATATTATTTGACCCGTTATTCCTTTACGACGGAGGACCTATCCTCCGTCACAAGGGAGACTTCCTCCTAAATGATGGGCAGCTAGTATGAGTTGGCACACTGACGCACTTCATTGCCTCATTGTATAGGATGGGTCCGTACTACTACTACTACTACAGCCCAAACCGTGTCGTATTCATTTCACTCATACTACTATACACTAGTAATACAGTATACTCCCTTCATCCCAAAGAGATGTTCCCATTTGATATGGGCACATCTCTTAAGGATTAATATTAAATATTACAAAGTGGGTCCAATTGTAAAAGAAAATATCACAAACAAATGCAAGTTGGCTTAAAGTGACTAAAATGAGTGGCATTTTAGGTAAATAGGTAGTGTTGATAAGGATAATCTTGTAAAGTAAATCAACCAAATAAGGAAATAAAATAAATGAGAAGATGTTAGTGGAATTTCCCTTTTAGGAAAGTGGGAAGAAGACAGTGGAATGGAGGGAGTATACACTATACAGTAGGGACACCGTATCAATCAATAAATACACAGAAATAAAAGAAGTTTCCCATACGGGTTTTGTCGCGACATTCTCAAAGGACTCGACTCGTATAAAGATTTGGAACTTATTTTGGGTATGTAAATAGATTCACCTAAAAATCCAAAATCCAAAATCTTTCCCCCTTGTTGTCCACTTGCTTAAGTGGTTGTCCTTACTCTTTACTTTTGTCTATAGTCAATTATGTACCTATCCGAGAAAACTTAGATCAACTGATAAAAAAAACTCGATATTCTAATAAGGAAATGTAGAATTATTGATCTCTATATGTAAATAGATTACCTAAAAAATCCAAAATCTTTCAACTTATTGTCCACTTGCTTAAGTGCTTGTCTTTTCCTTTGTCTATAGTCAATCTTGTACTCGTAACGAGAAAACTTAGATCAACTGATAAGAAGTTTGATACTCTAAGAAGAAAATGTAGAATTATAAGAAGTACTAGATCTCTGTGTGAGATCTCTATATGTCAATTATGTGCCTACCCGATAAAACTTAGACCATTTGATAAGGAGTGTTTGAAATCGAAAACTTGGATTTTATGATAGGGAGTTCGAGAGTTTAGGAAGAAAGCTTAGATCATCGGACAAGGAGTCCGAAACCTTGGGAAGCCTACCCGAGAAAACTTAAATCATCTGATAAGGAGTTTGAAATCGAAAACTTGGATTGTATGATAAGGAGTTTGAGATTTTAGGAAGAAAGCTTAGATCATCGGAGAAGGAGTCCGAAAACCTTGGGAAATGGGAAATAGATACATGTTCAATTCAAGGGAGACTTACTCTAAACCAAAAGAGCTAAAAGTCGATTTTTTTTACTCAATCGAGAGAACTTAGATCATCTGATAAGGAGTTCCAGACTCTAGAGACACAAATTAGTGACATGTCAAATATAATACACATAGTTAGATAAGACAAAATCTAGAGAATAACCGATTGTTTGCCTTTAACTATCCAAATGAGTATTACTATGTATTTAATCAATCACAAGTTTACAACGGATATTCTCGTGACAAACAAGAATTTACCTTATCCAAAATAAAGGTCCTACCTCGCTTACATTTATATCAACCCAATAAAAAGCCCCAAAAAAGTGTAATAAGTGATCCCACATAATGTTAGGTTATCTCACTTTCCTCAGCTTTTAGACTATAAATTCCTTCACTTTCATATCTAGTTTATCCTACAACTAGTTTGAAAGTTTGAAATAATAATAATAATATCAATAAAATTCATCAATAAATTTCCCCTATTTATAATAATAATAACAATAATAATAACAATAATAACAATAATGTAAGCCAGGTTTATCAATAAAATTCTTCAGTTTATAATAATAATAATAATAATAATTTAAAAATTTTAAAAAAAGTTGAAGTAAGAAAATGAAGATTCAGTGTGATGTGTGTGAGAAGAAAGAGGCATCAGTATTTTGTGCAGCAGATGAGGCAGCATTGTGTGAAGTATGTGATGAAAGAGTTCATCATGCTAATAAACTTGCTAGAAAACATCAACGTTTCTCTCTTCTTCTCCCTTCTTTCAAGGATGATTCTCCTCTTTGTGACATTTGCCAAGTAAAAAACTTCTAAACTTCCCCCTCTCCTCTCCCTCTTCCTATTTTCCTACTGTATTTTTTATTCGACACGGTATTTTGACACTTCACTTTAACCAAAAACTACGACAGGTAGTATGAGGTGAGGTGAGGTATCGGAGTTGTAACTGAAAAGTGCGACATGTGTCGGACACGGATCCGAAATGGTGTTTGGATACTTCACTTTAGATCAAAATATTGAGAAAGTGGAGATACGAGTATGTACGTACCTGTATTCGACACCATGTCGAAGTTGTGTAGCATGTCCGACACACGGGCACTTTGACACTGCGACAGGTATCGTGTCTGATACGGTATTTGCCTATTTGGGTACTCCCATGTGATACCGGGGTCGGAGATGTAACCAAAAAAGTGCGACACGATCCAACACGGTGATTGGATACTACTCCCTCCGTCCCAATGAATTGTTTGCCTATTCCATATTGGGGCGTCTCAGTGAATTGTTTGCCTTTTTATTTTAGGAAGCTTTTTATATGCAATTTGATCAATCTTATGAGTTTTGCTCCACATGGCACTCCCTCATTGGCTCCATTGCCCTTGGTGCCAAAATTAAAGGCAAACAATTCATTGGAACGGAGGGAGTACTTCACTTTAGATCAAAATATTGAAATTGGAGATACGAGTGAGTACGTACCTGTATCCGACACTCCCATGTGACACCATGTGTGTCGCAGCTGTGTCGCAAGTCCGATACACGGCATTTTAACCAGAAACTGCGACACGTATTGTGTCTCTGATACGGTATTTTGACACTTCACTTTAGAGTTTAGACCAAAATTATTGAAAATGGAGATACGAGTCAGTACGTACCTGTAGTCCTGTATCCGACTTTTACTCTGTGTGACACCATGTCGGAGTTGTGTCGCGTGTTTGACACAGTGACACGGCCACTTTGACACTTTTAATGGCTGTAGCCGATACTCTGACGTGTCGAACACGATACTGTATCGGAAAATCAGGCCATTATTGCTTCATGACAAATTATGTTTCAACTTTTAATAAGGTACTACCTATTTATTAGCTGTATTTTGGGATGGAACACCTAGACAACAGCCATAGTACCACTAGAAGATACTCTTTCCGTCTCGGTCAGTTGTTTACCTTTTATATTATTTGTCAGAAATATTTTAATCAGTAAATAAATGACCGAGAAGGAAGGAGTACTAAATTTCTAAGAACAATGGTAGGGAATTTGTCGATAAAAAATGTCCTAGACCAGCTAAGGATTAGAACAGAGTGTCCGACACTCGACCCTTGGACAAGGGCACGATGACACTTTGGAGTTTAGACACCCCGTCTTAGTCCAACTTACGAATGTTTTTTTCATAAAAATAGCCGAGTCCAATAATTAGATATGAACCCGTGTCAATACTTTTAAACGAGTCCAAGTAACATAAGGAACAAAGTGTCGGACACTCAACCCTCGAACATGGGTACGACACTTTGGACACCCCATCTTAGTCCAACTTACGAATGTTTTTCATAAAAATAGCCGAGTCTGACACGTAGACACGGACCAGTGTCAATGCTCGAACAAGGGTACGACACTTGGACACCCCATCTTAGTCCAACTTACGGAAAAAAATCCCATAAAAATAGCCGAGTCAGACACTTAAACCAAACGAGTCCAAGTAACATAATGGATACGGAGTAATATATTACTCCCTCCGTCCCAATGAATTGTTTGCCTATTCCATATTGGGGCGTCTCAATGAATTGTTTACCTTTCTATTTTAGGAATGTTTTTTATATGCAATTTGACCCTTTTCATGAGTTTTGTTCCACATGTCACTTCCTCATTGGATCCCTTAACCTTGGTGCCAAAAGGAAAGGCAAACAATTCATTGGAACGGAGGGAGTAATATTATTACGATGATTTAATGTGCAGGAGAGAAGAGCATTCTTATTCTGCAGAGAAGACAGGGCAATACTATGCAGAGAATGTGACATTCCAATACACAAAGCAAACCCACAAACACAAACTCACAGTCGGTTTCTTCTAACCGGGGTTAGAATCTCGGCTTCATCAACCGCGTACCCTAACCCGTCTCCTCTCTCAACTAGCTCGTCCGAACCAAACTCCGAAGACCGACACTCAGTTAATGTACACAGTTATGACCATAACATGCACAGCAACAGGTCGTATTACTCAAGCAATAACATGTCGAAAACGACCACTTCCAGCACGAATTATAACCAGATTAATGAAGACAGCTCGAACTCGACAAATAATACTATGCCAGATTACTTACAGGAGGGCATACCTGGTTGGAGAGTGGAGGACTTGCTTGACTCTTCTTATGATCCTCATTGTAAGGTTTGCCTAAGCTAAACCTTTTTTTTTTTTTGCTAAAAGACAATATTAGAGACATAAATCTTTACATTTATTTTAAATTCGTTTTCAGACAAGTATATCTGTTTTAAACTTTGACGGTCGTATATGATGGATATCACAGTATAAGATAAAAAATCATGTATCTAAGCATCTAACACAAGGCTTGTTTTATCTATCTAAATAAGGCTTCTTAAAACCAACTGTAAATAGATACTCTGTATCTATTACTCCCGACTCCGTAGTCCGTACTACTTTTGGTACAAAGATTAGGAAAGAAAAATGCACGACTTTAGGCCACACAAAATACGATATCCCACTTGCACGTGGAAGACGACTCACAAAAATCTACCAAAAACGAAATTAGATAACTAAAAGTAAATAGATAACTTCTCAACTGAGACAAAAAGAGTAAGTTTTAGTATGATTTTTCTATTAGAAATTTATTTATTTACGGAAATAAATAAATAATTTCTCATCGATACAGAAGTAATTACTACAGTAAGAATTATAAATTTGTTATTAATTAAAGTATTAAAGTATTTGTTTTCATTTACAGGCTTTTGGATACAGGGATAACCTAACTCTAGTTAATACTCCTACAAATCAGCAAGTTGAAGAGGGAAGCATGGGTTCATTTTCTTCTACAGAAGAGTATTCAAGAATGTGGGAATTTCATAACCAGGGACCATTTGTGCCTTCCCATCTTCCATGACAGGGTGTAATGACACAGTCACATCACATGTATGGAAGTCCATCCACAACTTTTAATATTAAAAAAAATGTGGCTCTGTCTGTCTTAATACTGGCAAAAGGGAAAAAAAATGGCAAAATTTGGCACCCAAAATTTGTGTAACTCGGGCTCTACTACGAGGTGTCGTGTCGACAGAGTGTTAAGAGTGTCGGACACGGTTATTTTGGACCAAATTTCCAATTTTTTGGTCTAAAATGAAGTATCGTGTCGTAATTTTTTTTCTAGATTCATGTACTTGTAATATTAAATTTTCCGAGATTCACGTACCTAGCAAACCAGAAGTACAATTTTCCGAGAATACAACACACTTGATTATTACTAATAGTATCGAAACTACCATTGTGACTTCCTTCACACAGACAAAATATAGAAGGTACGAGTATACTGTAACTATATTTTTCTTTTTTTTATTGAAAAGCTTGCACTATGTTCTATATACCGAAAATGAACACAATATGTAACACACAACTCAACAGCACGTTTCAAAGCAGCAAAACATGCAGCATTTTGTGTTTTCTGTGTTCTCTTACTTTACATTTTTACAACCCTTTTATGCCAAAGAAAGGGGAAATATTTAAGGAAAATAAAGAAGATTAAATAAATACCTGGGGAAATACATATGGAGTACAAGGTATACGTATAAAAAGAGTCTGCAGCAGCCATGTGTTTGATTGTCCGCAAATATGTAAATAAAAAATAAATAAATCATGGCCTGCAATAGTAACAGAGATTTTTTTAGTATATAACATCGACAACAACAACATCATCACAGCCTAAGTCACAAAAAGATTTGGGGTCGGCTAACATGAATCAATATCTGAGGTCGTCAAGTCGTCATCCATAAAAAAAACAAATAAAAATAAAAAAGAAGGCGAGCAATAAAATAGAATAGTGATAAAAAATACAGTTTCAAACGCAGAATTAGTACTCGTATATAACATCTCATAAACAAAAAAGAAAGATAAATGTCTCATGGATTATTATTCAAGTACTCTAAAGAAGACAGAGCTAAGCACGGCCAACCAGACCAAGACACAGTGCCGCATTTTTTTGTAAAAAAAATAAATATTACTCCGTATATTTTTTTAAAGAAAAAAAATGTGATTATAAATATAGGTAAGACTGATGTTTCAAGTCTAGGTAAAGTGATGGTTATCGGATTCACACTAGAGTATGTGTCATGTGTATTTTAGTAAGCGATGTGATAAATTTGCGATTAATGGTTCGCTAGGTACCCGAGGGAATTCAGTAACCATGGGTAGAATATGAACCCGGGTTTGTCTGCAAAGATGATATAGCAAGGTCACCGACATCAGTTGCATGTAAAGGGTGGGTAAAGAATTCTGAGTACTCACAAGAAAAACTGTCAGCTAGGAAGAAGAATTACCGCTGTACGTGACTCAAAACAAACTTTAGATGAGAATATGTTACTCCGATAGATGGTTATGTACTTCTCTTCTCCTTCATTTCTTGCATCCTTGCCTATGATACCAAACAGAAGCAAACACATACAGATTAAACCAACAAACAGATGAAGATGAATGCGTTACACATAGCAGTAGCACTACAACCGATACAAAATCCGCTCGTGGTCACTTTCAGCAATATAATAATATTACTTTAAAGAGGTGCAAGGCGAAGGCACATGCTTAAGGATGTTACGTGCCCTAAATCTTAGTACTAGATTTGCATTTTCCAAATAAGGGCAGCAGTACCCTTTTTAAGAGAATTCAAGTTGGCTAACATGTAACGGAGTGAAAGTTAGGAATATTCGGAAAAGAAGTGACATAGTAAAGATCTACAAGTAGGGGTGTCCAAAAGACCCGGACCGGCAAACCCGACCGACCCGGACTGTAAAGTCCGGTCCGCGGGTCTCCAAAAACTTGGTTGCCGGTCCGGTCCGGTCCGGTCCACACTTAAAATAAATCAAATTTAGTGTATTTTTCCGGTCCGGGTTTCTTTGTTAACCGGTCCGGTCTGCGGGTTTGGATTTTTTGGGTTGACGGTTCGCGGGTCAATCCAGCCCAGTCCGGTTTTGGACCAGTGAACACCCCTATCTACATGAAGGGCTACATCAGTAATGAGGCGTTTAGTCCGGTGCCTCATTCAAGGCGAGCTTTTATAAACTAAGATGACAGTAATATTAATATACTAAAAGCTATTTTGCCTCCAATTTGTGTCCGAGCAAGAAAAAAGAAACCACCATCCAAAAAGAGAGGAGGAAAATAACATTACCTTTAGTCGAGCAACTAAGGGTTCTTCACGGGGAGGGTCTGGGACTAATTTGTTGACCTCTAAAGGTTGCGTCTCTTTACGAAAGGAATTATTAAAAGCACCATTGGATCCATTCCCGTTCAAAATCTCTCTATTACTTTGCTTATTCTCATCACCGGCTAAACCGGGATCCGTGCCACCTTCTTTCTTTAACTTTGCAACAAGAACCCACATATTTGCTAGATCATTTTCAAGAGCGGCCTCGCGTTTCTTTGCCTCTTCAACCTTTTTCCGGCATTCCTCTTCTATAGAGGCCTTTTCAGCCAAAGCAGCTTCGAGGGCACTGTAACAGTCGACATCGTCATAACCACCTCCAGAAATATCATTAACTCGACCAGAGTTTCGATTTTTCCTTCCTGTCTTCTGACCGTTACGGTTACCAATGGCCGTTTGACTTCCCCTAGAGTGATTAAATTCACGTGCAGCCTCGAGATCTTTTTCTAGTATACCGTTTTGCATGGACAGGTTTGTGACCTCAATAGCCAGTTTTTTTAGCTCAACCGCTGCAGCAGAAGCTAGTTCCGTTGCATATGAAGCTTCCTCTGAGAGTTTTTGATTCTGGACTCGCAACCCACAGTTTTCTTCTGCTAGCTCGACACGTTCCAGCTTTAATTTCTCGTTTTCAATCTCCTGCATAACGGAAGGTGAATAATAAAGATTGTAATCTTGTACTATTCCATTAGTGTGTATTCCCACCATGCCATTGATACTGTCCCAATTTCTTTTTTGGTCCGTCCCCAAAAATTGTCTCTTCCAGTTTCTATATCAAGTAAAATAAAAAGGTGAACGACAAATACAAACCCTAGTTAAGAACTCGACAACATATTCCCTCCATCAGTCCATCCTGTTAATAATACTCCTTGTGTGGAGGGTACGTCAAGCGTCTTGTCGTATCTTTGCATGTAAATTCTTTAAGGAGTAGTGATGAAATTTCATCGATCAATCTTATGGATGACCACTAGTCAATGTTTTTTGATAATAGGGACTAGTTATGTTACTCCGACATTTCACTTGGGTGCCCTGTCGCGTGTCCGACACTGACACGACACTTCGATACTTCAATTTAGACCAAAAAAACTGAAAATTTTGTCCAAAATAGCCATGTCCGACACTCCGACACCGTGTTTGACACGACACCTCGTAGAAGAGTCTCAGCAACACAGGCCGGGACAATATAACTGGCATAGAAGTAATTAATGCAAGCCAGATTTTTTTAAACACCTTTCCAGAAAGATCAATGATTAACTGTTATTACTAGCTACCAATTTCAAGAGCAAATAATTACCTGCAACTGAATTTTCCGTTTCAATTCCTCAGTATGCTCATCGGTCAATGCCTTTTCAGACGCCAGTTTATCGCTACCAACAGAAGCTAGCTGGCTCTCAAGGGCATGTATTTGCTCACGTAGTATTTTATTCTCAGAGCACTGAAACAGTTCAAGATTCAATGAAATAGTACTAGATTTGGATTTTGAATCAAAGCTTCAGCATGGAGATCACCACAATTAGATTAAAAAAATCAGGCGTAAAAAAAGTTTCTACCTTATCTTCAAGCTGTTCCTGAAGAATCCTGTTATCAGCTGTTTTGATCTGCAAGAGGAGAAAATTGTAACGCCATGGGCAAAAATATCTAATCATAAATCGCCTTTAAAATTAGATATCATAGTTGGTGGTTTCCGATAATAGCTGCTCAATAAAGCTCAAAGAGACCAAATAAGCGATAACAATGTTAGATTTGTCCATTTCAAGACAACAGGGGTCAGAAATAGATGCGTAGAATTGTAGAAATATTGTGGCACTTGCTTGCTGCAGTATCGCATCCAAGCTAATGGAGAAGCATGTCGTCACCGATATGAGACTATGAGTATCTAATGAGACCTTGGTGATAGGCATCCGGCATCCCATATCCCCGACCCCTCCACATTTCAAAATTAAGTTGTATTGACAAATAGCCTTCTGAACTCTTTTACACGCACCTCAAGCTCGAAATCTTTTTGACTACATTCAGTCTTCAATTTTGTAACAACCTGTCAAATAGTAACAAAGTACTCGTAAGTATCATGGAAAATACCACGACTGCTAAAATAAACGTCAAAAGCTTCAAACGGTAATTATTATAGCTAAAATATGACCATCAAAGAAGTACAAAAAAAAAGACGGAATCGGAACCTGCTGCATGTCCATCAATGATGCATTAGCCGTCGTAGCCTCTCCACATTGGATTATACGCTGTTCAAGAAGCCTCATTTGATTTCTCTTTTCTTGGATTTCATATTCTAAACTCTGGATCTGCATCGGAAAACAAAATCTGCATGAGAATCAGACATCTAGAGTGATCAAAAACTGACTTGTCGAGAAATTTGGCCATGAACCTGAAGTTCCTGATGGCATTCACGATCCACAAACAACCCCAAAGATTACGCATATTATAGGTTTAGCCTAATATAAAAAACACAACTTGACTCGAAGCAGAAATATGAAAAATGTTCACAAAAACAGCATTGCACATGTGCTTGTGCCTCGAGGAATCCCGCAAGCTGCGGGGTGAATAAGGAGCGGATATCCACAACCTGACTCATCGTTCAAGGGTTTCAGATATACACAACCTCTTAATGTCACAAACTAGCTAGACTAAGAAGGAAGACGTACTTGACTCTTTGAGGCCTGAGGATCATTTACAGATTGCTCCACCAACCGCTTAAGTGTGCTAGTACTGAAAGCAATTTCTCCACTAAGCATCTTCACTTGCTCCACAATGAGATCCATCTCATCAGTCATAGTTATATCATCCTAATGTCCATCAAACGATATAGATGAATCAGAGATATTTCAATATAGTTAGGAGTAACTACAGTTCTTGATCGAAAGAGGGAAACAGATACTATATGAATAACAGATGCATACATTTGTTAGATTGCAGACGCTCATGAAATCACCCGCGTCACTAGATTCTCTCAATAAGCTGCCAGCTCCTGAAAGTTCACTATTCCACTTGCTTATGGATCTTTTATGTATAGAATCACCAGAAAGATCTGATAATGCAGATGACGGTGAATCCTTGTCATTTTCACCATCTCCAAGCTCCGATATCTGATAACCCAACAACGCAAAAAAATTGAGAACGGGCAACCAAACAAGTAGCTAAACATCAATGACAGAAGTTCATAAGAACTTACAACATCAGAGTGAGTCCTCAAATGACCATCCCTAATATATGCAGGAGTAGGGTTTTTCGAGGAAACAAGTATTAGTTTCGTCAACCGCTGTATTCTACTCATAAGAGCAGCCTTTGCTTCTTCTTCCTCCTCCAAGCGTGATTGCATTTTGCTTTGGCCTTCTTCCAACTAGAATAAAACCAGGTATATATTCAACATATAGAAAATTATTCAAACATATGTTAAAGCGACTGCAAGTCCAATGAAAATGCACCTTTTGTTTCAACATCAGTATCTCTTCATGACTCACTCCAACTAGCATTCCTCTCCGGAGCTGATCGAGTTCTTCTCTAAGAACTAAAATCTCTCGCTGATACTTTTTAATTAGAGACTTCTCATCAATGATCTGGGGGGAAATGATAACTCAGTAAAGACAAACATTTTGAAGAAAAATAGGGGAAAAAAACATATGGATTATAAACACGGCCCACCATGTTACGTGAAGCATTTATCTCTACACGCTTCGCCCTGCTTGCGAATTTGAGAGTATTATGAGTCTCTTCCATACTGCTGGATGCTGGAGTAATCGTGCATATAAGCTGTATATTTCAAAATATAGATCGAATCAGGACATGTATACTTCAGCCAGCTAATCGTAGAAGCTTATGTCAAGTGTCAACATCAACAAGTTTGTGAGAGCGGAAACCATTTTTGGCAAGTTATGCGTTTCAACATAGTTCTACGCCTTAGTCCGATCTAGTCATAAACCCGTGCACCAATCATCAAGGTGGAAAAGGGATGATAACAAATACCAGCAGTTATAAAGTACAGACTACAGCGTCAATTGACTTTACTATAAGGCTTTCACTAACTCACTGAAACATGTCCACGGCCACTTATAGATGACTGGAGAAGGCGAGTAAGCTTAGAATCCCTGAAAGGAACATGAGATGCCTTGCCCTCACTGAGTTTCCCGATTACCTTCACACAGAATGAAACAGGTTAAAATGCATGGAGGAACATCGTATCCTTCATTACTTTGGGAGGAAAGATTTTACATTAGGAAACCTACCGTTCCAAGAGTCAAAAGACTTTTATTGATATATGCTCCTTCCTTTCTTCTTAATCCGGTTGTTTCAGTTTTGGAGCTCTCAGATCCAGCCAAGTCTATCAAATTCTGCATTATCATACAACTTCCATCAACTTAAAAGATTTACAAGAGTAAAAAATGAACAATCGGATAACTCGTAGTCAGTGAATGTACCAGTTGCGAGAATATCACCCCATCGTAATCATCACCAGGAGCACTGCTCTCTATCATCTGCAAGTTGACAGATAAATTTAACATATTATACAAAGGTGAAACTGCAAATTGGATTAGTTCATACCATAAAATGTAATTTGCATTACATCTTCATACATTCAATCATATGTAGCTGAAAAACTACTAAAACCCTATCTAGAACTTCCGGTGAAGAAATCTATTTTCAACATTTTAACCCTTTTGAGAGTTCATGATCTTATACTTCATAGTTTCAGGAACCAGGATCACTGATAATTCATTAGTGACCCTTTGACTACCTAGCCATTGCCAACATACAGTCGACATACGAATAAGATCCATAAGATTATACTGCATAGTGCATATAACTTACTATCAAGTTGTCAAACGACTATAAGAGCTAAGAAGAAGCAAAAAAACCATAGAATTTATGCCAAACAGTCATAGGCAATCATGTTTTCCTTCTACTAATTGTTCCTCAGCAGTCGTCACTGTTTACGACTTTACGTTGGCTGACCCCAAATTATTCTCAGACAAAGATTTTGCTGTAGTAGTTGTAATTCTAAAATAGTCATGTTCAGTGATGGAAATGGTATAGAACCAAAGATTCGTTGCTTCTTTATAATTGCGATATTGGTTACAATGAAATGGCTCGTATTTTCTATGCAGAGCACCGTTTTCTGATTAAGGTGAGGTATTGATTTGGTTTTGCAATCCTCCCCAAAAAATCGAAAGCATTAAGTAATGACACTGGCATAAGAAAATCAACAAACAGAACAATACATTTCGTTGCAGATCTTACCAGAGTGAATATGGTGTGACTTCTGCTACTAAAAAGGTTAAAGTTGTTGGAACCAACATGGCGATGCTCTGCCAAAATAGAAGCAACGTATGAGAAAAGATTCACAAACCAATACAAAAGAATGCATAAAAAGTTCGATATCCCAAAATCTTAGACTAACCTTCCCCGGCAGCAATAAAAGAGAGAGCATGTCCAGGAGATAAAACAACTTCTTCCTTAATACCTTCAACATATGTTCCCTGAAATCCCGAATGGTGTAAAAATATGTTCAGTACAATAACTAATACGTGAAACAATAGTATAAGAGATTATGTCACACAAAATAATTAACATCAATGCGAACCTGGACATCTTCTCTGATACGCAAATTCTGCCCAGTTGGATCAAGTAAATCATTGATAACCTGAGATGAACGGTAATAGAATTAATATCAACGCGCACGTGGAACACTGACAAAACCTAATTTCCTCCAGATTACTCGAGGCAAAATAATTGATCGCTTAGTGAAAGACCCGTTACCAATAGGCGGGAATCAAACCCGTTACCACTTGTCTAAGAAATAAGTTTGTTTTCTATTCACACCAACCAACTTTGGTATACAAACATTGAAAAAGTAGAATGCAAACATTCATTAAAAACACATTGGTGTATTCGGCTTAGTTAAATTCTTCAGCAAGTATAAAAAACAAATGTAGCTTATGTATTACACTGACCTCATTGTAAATCTCAAGATAGGAAACACGAAGCAGAAACTCTCTCCCGGAAGTCTGAATCAAGAACAAATAACAAACAGAATTTTGTGAGCTCACGTGTAGAGTTGTAAGCGATGAGGCATATGTACAGTAACTCAGCAAGACAATGTATGTACCATGATACCTATATATAGTCTTTGTCTCGAAAGAAGATTACGGCATTACGCGGTTACACCCTTCCATTCTTTGAGGTCATACAATTTGTTTTATACACTATTATGAAGATAAGTGCATCAAATATTCACATGTGGGTAGATTACTGAAGTACCCCTTACCTTTTTGGGAGTATGTGAAATGAGGAAGGTATGTGGTGGGATATGTAAAGGTTATATGGGTCAGTTAAGATGCTTAGCCGTTTTACGAAATCGGTTTGAATCTAACGAATGGGAGGGAGTAGTATTTTGATCAAACAACGGATATGCAGCATGAGGTGTTAGGGAAGAACAATAAGCAGTTACTGTTTTACTCCCTCCTATACTCGAGAACTACGTTACTCTGACACTTCACTTGGGTACTGTGTCGCGTGCCCGACACCGACACGACACTTTGATACTTCAATTTAGACACAAAAATCGAAAATAGCCTTTTTCCGAATAAAAAATCAAACATAGTAGTCGCTCCAAAATAGCCGTGTCCGACACAACACTTCATAGAAGAGTATGAGTAACATAGATTGGGAATTTCCCCATTTTTCAATATATGCGAGGAGAACTTAGGCATTTCCCAATAATAAGCAAAAGTGACAAAAAACAGGCAAGCTGCTCGAGATGAAACACATGAGACTCGACTCTTATGACAATCTATCATATGCTTACCTCCTGTATGATGCTAAAAACATCTTTGATTGCCAGTGGTATGATTCCAGGATAATTTTGGTCTCCCTATTAAATTTAACAGTGGACATGAGTCAGTGAGGATAAGGCGTAAATTTCCGGGCACAAAATCTAACGGAAATCACAACTGTGCAGTGATTCAGCTACTTACATGCATTGTGTGTGTCTTCCCACTACTAGTCACACCGTAAGCGAACACCGTACCTACATTTCAGCAAGCAATTTTACATCGATGAGTATGAAACCGTAAAAATCCTACTCTACGTTCAATCACTTCTTGATTGAACACTCTTATAACCTCTAAACCTAAAGAAACAACCGATTACCAACTCGAATGATTGTGCATTCTAGGTAAGCACCCTTTGTGGTGAAATCACATCGGCAAAAAAAAAAACATTACTCAGAGTTACAGTCAAGCATTTACCATTGATACCGTCCATTGCTGCCTTAACGACAGGCCTAGCTGCAACATCATACACATCTTCCGTTACCGCGTGTGGTCCAAAGACCTTATCTGCAGTTCGTTATATACATTCGCTTATTAGCAATTTCATAATTATATCTAAAAACCAGCAATTAACATTGAATCAACAAAAATCAATCGCACAACTATAACATACACTATGTCATCTAAACTCCCATCTTCTAAACTTATCACTTAAACAGCGTGATTACAATATAAGCTCGATTACAGCATCACATTGTCATCAAGACTATCAGTCAATACCATCGGAAAGCTTAAAACAAAAATATTGATTCCTCGCAGTTTAATCATCATATCACAACTCACAAGTAACAAGTACTCCGCAGCATTGAATAATTAACGAACACGCAACTAATCGCAGTTATGTCAACTCAATTGCTACATTCACATTATCATGCAGATCATGGCAACTGAAACACTCAAAATAAAGACTCATTGTGAGCAACTTCATCATTATATCACTAGTAACTGACTGCCATTGAACTATCATCATTAAATCATACGGCTATAGCATCCACATTGCCATCAAAAATCTCAACATCGAAATATTATAGATGGATCAAGTAACACAGTTATAATTCAATGCAATAAAATAAACGCGATTACATATTTACAGCGTCACATATCAACTAGATCACCATTGAAAAGCTAAAAAAAAACTCGATAATGAGCAATTTCACCATTATATCACAAGTAACAAGTACTCCAACAATAGACAGACAACATTGAATCATCAAAAATGAATCACATAAGTATCACACATTGCAATCTAATCATCAACCACAAACTTCACCATGCTTGTGAAACAACACAATTGTAACTCAATCGTCTCAATGCTCAAACTACATTTCACAGACTAAACAACACAGTTTCGACTCAATGCAATACAGTCAGATCAACTATAGGCTTATAACATCCACGTTATCAGCTAGATCGATCAGAATCGAAAAGCTCAAAATTAAAATTCGAGTATAAACAAGTGTTAAGCAACAGTGATCACCAAAAGCGTAAGCAGTCGCCGGATTATACTCGCAGCGGACGGTGTCATCTCCATCTGGATACCACGAAACTTCATCTCCTCTCTGATATTCTCGATCACTACACCACAAAATCATTCACAAAACACATGCAATCAAATTCACATCAATTAAACATACAGATCTACAAAAATCACAGAAGATAATAACAATTTCACAAAATCAAACGCAATTATCAATGTAATGTATAACTGATTACGTACTTCAATGGACGAAATCGGACGGTGACGGAGATACTATCGCCATTGGCGGAGGATCCAGAAGCATCCAACGGCTCACTAAGCACTTCATCACTGTAACTCGCCATAGATTACCTAACTGAACCAAACGAATCGATTCCGGTCCGAACCGAAAATGATACAGTCAACCGACACTCACTATTCACAACTGTTCACAATCTACTGCAACTACGACGTCGTTTCGATCGCGATTTCCTTGATTACAGCATAGAATCAGAAACCGACACAAAAAAAGAGAGTAGAATTTCACAATGCGAGCTCAGAATTTCACCTGAAAATCAGCAAAAAGCGTAGAGTTCCGAATCGACCGATACGACGCCGTTTCGATCGCGTCTTCCTCGATTACAGCATAAACTCAGAATCTACTTCAAAAAAAACCTCAAAATTCACAATGCGAACTCTTCAATATCAACCTGCACAATTTCAATTGAAATAATTGAGACAAAATTTAACTAACATATACCGAACGACACCGTTTCGATCGCGACTTCCTCGATTACAGCATAAACTCAGAATCTACTACAAAAAACCTCAAAATCCACAATGTGAACTCCAGAACTTCACACGATGTAGAAACACACCGTACGACGTCGTTCCGATCGCGAACTTCCTCGATTACAGCAATAAAATCAAAATCCTCACACAATGTGAACTCCACAATTTCACACGATGCAGCAATTCAATCGAAATAATTGAGACAAAATTCTACTCAAACACACCGTACGACGCCGTTTCGATCGCGACTTCCTCGATTACGGACAAAATCCTACTAAAAACACACCGTACGACGCCGTTTCGATCGCGAACTTCCTCGATTACAGCAATAAAACCAAAAATGCGAACTCCAGAATTCCACACAATGCAGCAATTCACTTCAACCAAATCAAAAAAAAACCGAGATTCCAGATACAATAAGCTCGAAATTGAAGTAAATTACTAGAATTAACGAATTACGATTGAATTTTGGAGTAATTTAGTAAATTTAGGGATGAATTTAGGGATTAGTTGAGAAATTGGGGTGATGAAGGATGAGTGAATGAAAGTTGTGTGTGTGTGTGTTTGTGTGTGGGTCGCGGGAATGACAAAGAAAGAGAAGGTGATACAGTGAGAAAATGACTATTGTACTGTACTCCCCACCCCTCCAGTTATTTTTGATTTTTTTTTGTTTTATCCGGAAAATGATGTACTAACTTTTTTATTTATTTATTCGGTTTTTCTAACGTGTGCCCAGTGGGCACACGTTAATAAGCCGATTAAGGTAAGAACCACATTGACATTATCATGAGAAAATGAAATATTAAATCATATTTACCAAACTTACACAATATCAATGTGATTTGTTACCTTAATCAGCTTATTAACTTGTGCCCAGTGGGCACACGTTAGAAAAACCGTTATTTTATTTTATGAACACAAATCCTTGGGAGAGACGGTCTGTCAATGACTTATTGAGATACCACTCTTCGCTACCACTTTATGTCTTATTCGTACCTTTAAATGACAACTTTGTTTTTTACCTGTTTTTATAAGAAGTGTACCCTCTTTATATTTGTATGCTCTTTTGTGTTAATTGTACTTGTTTCTATTAGGTTTGTTACCACTGTTACTTCAATTTGTACTTAGTATTTCAGTAAAATTAATGAGAGACCGTCCCTCAAGAGACCTACTCTTAGAAATTTTGTGGGACGGTGTCGTAGGACGTGCTAAATTATTAGGTCGTATTACCTCAGTTTTCATCAATCGTCAGATGGACGGATTATCGATCTCCTCGTTGGTGCTACACGCGTCCACCCTCCACGACGGGCCCACGCCCTCGTTCCTTCCCCACTCTCACGACTCATGAGGTAACTGATCTTAACCCTAACAATTACCGTCTCTCAAACCTTCTATGGACCATCTGACCGACGACTGTCGACTACCCTCTCATCGGCCCCACCCTTCGTTCCCACCTCATCTCGCCCCACCCATGTCTCTCGTAATAAGATCATAATCAACTTGTATTCAAAGAGTAACTATCGTAATTTCGAAACTCTATAGTCTGAACATAAAATCTCGATTGAGCTCAGCATAAAGCCAAGACGGACTGCGTATTGTTTCATATTAACCAGCTTGTTTACTACTCCCTCCGTTCAAGTCCAAGCTTCCCTTTTACTTTTTTCACGTTTGACAACGCGCATTTTGCATCGCTAATATCTTTCGTAACATATTAGTAACAATTATGGAAATTGGATATCAATAATGTACTTCTAAAGATAAATCAAACAAGATCCCACATGAATATATTTTCTCTAATAGATTGTCGTGAATATCGAAAGTTCTCCTTGATTGTGAATAATCTCGAAAAGAGAAAATGGAAGTTTGGACTTGAACGGAGGGAGTAGTCTGTATAACGTTGGTTTTGAGACAACATATATGTAAAACGATTCGTAACCACCTTTTATACGAGAAATATCACAATTCACAATACAACTACTGCGAGATCGTTTCACAGGAGAATTTGTGTTAACGACAGTATTAATCGAGACTAATTATATAATTTGGACTTACATATCAAAATAATTTATATTCCAACCAATTTTTGCTAATTACTCTTTCTTTTCTATAACATGTGTTTAACCAATTTGCAAGTCTTCCAAATATTGCCAAGTCAATGTCACATGGACAGACAAGTAGAGAACTTGACTGACTGCTGCTCAACTTTGAATTGGGCTAATAATGGCCCAAACACAAACCTCTTAGTTTGTGTTAAAAGGCCCATATCGCAATCGCATGTAAGACGGTCTTATATATAAGCCCAGACA
This sequence comes from Agrostemma githago, assembly GCA_958450325.1. Lineage (NCBI taxonomy): Eukaryota > Viridiplantae > Streptophyta > Magnoliopsida > Caryophyllales > Caryophyllaceae > Agrostemma > Agrostemma githago. The sequence continues at coordinate 88,080,907 of OY288239.1, read as the reverse complement.
AAAAATAATAATCTCGGATAAATAATACTCCCTCCAAGTTTCTATCATTTACCCATTTGCCTTTGGGTGAAAAATAAGTAAGGGAAAATGAGTGGTTAAAAAAAAGAAGGAAGAGAGAAAAATTGGTGGATAAATGTAAACCACACATTTATGGTCAAAAGTAGAAAATGGGTAAAAATCAAACTCAACCCAAAAAGAAAAATGGGACAATGTTAGAAACTCGGAGGAGTAGTATACAGTATATGAAATGATTATGATTTTAATTTTATATATACGGGTTTTATAACGTGTTTCGACTGGATACACGTTAAAATATGAATTATACAACAAGTATCGACGTCAACTGAGGTATCTCCGCTTGTTTGTGTTACCTTTTGTACTAACAACGGAGGATGTTCGTCGTAACCATCTAAGCCGCTTTAACCTTGGCCAATTCAAACCGGGATAGATCCTCAGAAAATAATACGCCGTCTGGAGAAAGAATCCGTCTCAAGGAGAGAAAAAATCGTGCCTGAAAATGAACACGCGGTCACATCAGCAGATTGCAGCACACAACAACAAAAGAGTCTGGGGTCGGCTAACATGAATCATTATACAACAGATAAAGCATAGGTGCAAAAAATTGTTAGTTATATACCCCCTCCGATTTTTATTTATCTTCCTTGTTTCTTTATTGAGTTGAAACACTCTTTCTTCCTTATTTCTATTTTACCTGTGGTCTAGAATTACCCTTACATTTCTCTGTCATCCTTCTTCTCTTTTGAGCCACACATTCCTACACCCTTAGACTCGTTTGGTTCACCATGGAAAGATAAAGTTACCGGTAACTTTAAATTCACGTGAATTTGTATTTCATGGGAATTATAAAAATATTGTTTGGTTGCCAAGTGGGAAATGACTCCATGCAGGAAGTTCTACATACCAAGGGGGCTTGGTGAGTAACTTCCCATTATGGAGGAAGTGTCAATTCTCGGGAGGTGGGCAACCAAACACCACCCTGAAAATGCATTTCCCGGGATCTTGCACTTCCCGGTAATTAGATGGGTAACCAAACGAGCCCTTAGTTTTCACCCCAAAAGTCAAACGGGAAGATAAATAAAAATCGAAGGGAGTAGTTTGTTTACCCATTGGAACCCGACGAGAGCGGTCCAACAGCCTACCAACCCGAGTCCTTGACTTTTCACAAACTGTCATCACAACACACGAGAGACGATATGGTCAAATTTCGATCAAATTCCCTCGACTAGCCACAAAACACGATACATCAAGCATGAAAAAGGAGAGGAAGTTGAGGGAGTACGGAGTACCAGTAATACAAGTGCACCTAAAGTAAAGCATCCACTCATTGAAAGACTGATGAACTTGAGATCCCTTCCAGCCTGCATGCATATCGTGATGTTGATTGTCGATTCAGTACATTTTGTGAGTAAAATTCTTTGCCTGGCACGAGGTGTCGTGTCAGACACGTGCAGGGTGTTGGGCACGGCTATTTTAGGCGAAGTTTTCAGTTTTTTGGTCTAAACTGCATTTATTCCTGCAATACCGTCATTGCTGTGATTTTTATCTTATGGTAAAAACGACATATGTATTCGTCAATGTTCTTTTTTTTTGTACGGGAGAAGTAATTTTCCATGTGTTTCAGGAAAAATAACCCGGTTGAGCAAAAAAGAGTGTGTACAGGATACAGGATGAAGAAGCTGCAGGTCGTACCAGCAACGTCCCCTCGCAGCTGAGAATACATGGTGTTACACATAATGACAGGAAGAACGGAATCCAAACTGTATGCATCTGCGCAAAAACACAACCATCATAGTAATAACAAAAATACTGAAACACTCGACAGTCAACACGCTGCAAGCCTGCAAGTGACAAGCATTTGAAAACGAGCTTAGCAGTTTCGAGGTAAACTATGCATTAGTGCATATGATTTCTGATATGAGTAGCGACGTATTTGGCAACAGGTATTCAGAGTTGAAATCCTGTCAATTTTTAGAAGAAAAAAAAAACGATGTTTTCCATTCCGAAACTAACTTTACAGCAACAAATACTCGATTTCCAACAATTTAAACATACTAACCTCAGCTATAACTGCGAGATCATGGGTGAAAACATTCGGAACCAACCAAGGGATGGATGTCGCAATAACACCTAGAACGAGTCCAACAGAAGCCCCTATGATTAATAAAGACTTCAACAAATCTCGAGCCTGTTTCGCAGCACCAAATTTCAAAGCATTAGTGAAACCTATGTTACTAAAAAGTAAAAACACCTCCCTTGGGATTTACAGTAAGATTAATAGGTAGATTTACGGATTTATTTACCTTGGATAAATTCCGATTTACTCCATACAACAGTTCCGGCATAAACGATTGTGAAGTCTGACAAAGGGGTTCGCCCCATACCGCACATATATGGAATACTTGATTCAAAACCTAGGAAAGCAAGCATTCAAGTAACATCACGTTTTTTGCTCGATTCTACACGTCTCAGTCATTTGTTTACCTTTGATTAAAATTTAAAATACTCATAACGAATAATATAAAAGTTAAATAAATGAATGAGACCGAAAGGGTATAGACGGTTGGAACTTTCGTTCGAACCTGATGAGCTGCAATAGTATGTGTACCCATTGACGTAGCACAGTAAACAAGCAGCGCGAAGAAGGCCACCTACAAAAAAGAATTGCATAACTTTCATATGATCGAGCATGTATATCAGCATTTGGTGTGAGATTCATAGATTCAAATAAACCCGTTTTTCATGGTTAGGTATTTGATTTGGTTCGCGGGTCTATGTTCGAGTCCAAAGAACCTACGCTGGTAATGTCACGAGAGGTGGTACTAATTGCCATGGTTACTGAATTCGTTCTTAGCGATTCACGTTTCGCTTTTATAGAGTACTTGTTACGTGAATTTTAGTACTCCCTCCGTTCCAATGAACTGTTTGCCTTTGGCCCTTTGCTTTTGGCACCAAGGGAAAGAGAACCAATGGGGAAGTGACATGTGGAGCCAATAGTCAAATTACATATAAAAAACATTCCTAAAATAGAAAGGCAAACAATTCATTGAGACGCCCCAATATGGAATAGGCAAACAATTCATTGGGACGGAGGGAGTAACTAATAGGATACAATAAATATAATAGTTGGGCATCAACCGGTTTGGTTGAGATGATTCATCTAACATGGTAAGAGTCAGCGTGACCATAGGTCGCGTGCGGTGGTCATGAGCATAGCAAAAGTTAACAAGAGACGGGATGAAATGACAAACCTTTGAAACGATAGTCACGAATACTGGACCGGCAATAGCAAATATTTCTTGAAGTTCAGTGATCGATGGAACGGCAAGTGAGTACCCGTTGTATCCCTTCTTATTCAAACCGTCAATCATTATATAAGCTGCAACTATCTGAATTCCAACACGGATGTCAGCTGAGAAACACACACGCGCGCACGCACACAGAACAAAAAAAAAGGAAAAAAAAAACAAAAAAAACGTGTAGTACAGACTTGTGACGCGGCAGTTGCCCATGCTGCACCAGCAATGCCATAGCCTAGGAACATACAGAGGACTATATCGCCAACACTGTTGACAACACTGGCAACTACCAATGCCTTCAATGGTCCGATTGAATCCTTCATCCCCAGACTGAAGTGTGTAAGACGGAAATATATATCAGGATAAGACGGTGAACCATAACTATTTCCACAACAAATACTTTCGGTTTTCAGTGCAACAACATCACAGCATTAGGCCCATAAGGGTGTTGCCTAGTGGTTAAAACTTGTGGTCATTGGTCCAAGGGTCTCAGGTTCAAGCCTCTGCAAGCGCGAACTTATGGGAGTTGTATGGCTTGAGACTATGCCTTTTAGACTTCGAGTCTGTCGTCCACGGACGGTTTACCTTGGTGTGCGTAGTTTACAGGTCATGCGTACACCCGAGGGTTTACCCAGAGCGCACCAAAATGGTAGCGGCTGCGGGTTCCCTCGTAGTATCAGAAGATTTTGGGGTCGGCTAACATGAATCAATATCTGAAGTCGTCAAGTTGTCGTCCAAAAAAAAGTGTGAAGATGTATTTACCTTGCACTCTGAGCAACCCATCCAACTAGAATAGCAGGCCATGCTAAGGCACGAATCTCGTAAAAACAAAATAAACCAAAAGTGAGACAGAAACAGAAGGAGGTTAACAAAAAGTATTATCTCCTGCAGGAACTATAATCCTGATGACGGAACATTCGCAGTAGTGTGCAGTACTAAAAGTAGTCGATCACACGGCTCACACCTGAACATAAGTATCTCCTGCAGGAACAAGGTGCACGTTTTTCGCTCCAGCAAAAGCTGCAAACAGAAGTAGGAGCGGTGACAACTGATCGACAATCACAAAAGCATATATATGATATATTTCTCGAGTTTCTTTATAATAGGAGTGGAGTACCAGTTAAAGCAGATGCTCCATACAACTTTGTGAACAAAAGCATCAGCATTCCGCATGAAAGACCCACAAACAACAAGATGGATATTTGATGCTGCACTTGCTTCTCATCCTGCATTAGTGTATATAATACAACATTCAAAAACCGTTTAGTCCTCTGCAACAGGCTTATAGAATCACGCGCACAAGATTGGTCCACACACACGTGAAGTTCCATTTTGAAAACAACCAACGCGTGAAGAGACTAAACCTGACCAATGGGACAACCGGATCAGGTCATCAGGTTTGGTTTGGATTGGTTCAGTTCATTTCAGATATGTAAGAATTCGGGTTAGGTCATTTCAGTTCGGATCATTTTCAGGTGTGTTATTGTGAACCTTTCTAGGAATGCCAGTTTGTATACAGCGAGAAACACTCGGGCGGGTTAGGTCAGATGAATTTGATATCAGTTTGTGTTACGGGTCAAGCACTTAGCTCATGTCCTCAGTACACGGGTCGATCAGGCACGGGTACGGGTATTTGGGACAGATTTGACAGGTCTAGCAGCAAAGGCCTTTACATTATCAGCTTATGACAAAAAACTGACCTGTCTAGCTAGTGAAGTAGCAACCATATTGGAAGTTGCAATTGAAAGAAACATGAACACATAGCTCATATAATCACATAGCACAGTTCCAGGACCTGCAAATCAACACACACACACACAGCTGAGCGATTGGACAATTGTGATGTTGACGGGATTCGAACACAAGCCATGAAGCCAACTAAGCTAGTTATGATGCTAACGGGATTCGAGCACAGGGCATGAAGACTAACAACTTCAAATACTAAAACCAACAAAAAAATTGAGATTGTGTAAACTGTATCACTCATTTCACACTATAGGAGTGATTTTGATGCTAGCAGGATTCGAACACAAACACAGGTCATGAATACTACCTATAAGGCTATAACTTTACCGACTAAACTAACTAACAACTTCAAATACTAAAACCAATACACATTCAAAGAAAATGCATCAACCCTACATAAATTATAATCACAAAGACAAAAACAAACACTATACGAGCGATTTTGATGCTAACGGGATTTGAACACAGGTTATGAATACCACCAAACAACTTTACCGACTAAACTAAGCGACAGATTTAAGTACTTGTACTAAAACCAACACACATTCAAGAAAATCACCTAAGGCAGCAAGCTCAATGGAGCTGCCTTGACCAATAACAGCAGTATCAATAAGACTCATCAAAGGCCCACAAATCCAAAGTCCAGTTGCAGGCCCAGAAAACTTAACAATCTCAATCATTTGCTCCCATATACTCTTCCTACCATCTGATTTCTCACTTCTGAGTTCCAAAGATCCAATCTTTCTTGAAGAAATTGGGTCAGTTTCCCCATTTTCTTCATTGAAACCCTCAAATCCCTGATCTTGGGCCTTACTGCAGTAGATTTTGTGGGAAATTAGGGGGTTTAAATGGGTTTTAAAGGGTTTCAGTTGGAAATTTGAGGGTACAGTTGAATGTTTGAAGTTGAAGGGGGACTGTAAAAGGGAGTTTGCAGGTTTCAGGTGTAGCATTAGCATTGTTGTCTGCATTTCTGCATGAATCTCTACTGTGCTGAATTTGGAAGGAAGAAATTAGTGAAAAGAGTGGGATCATGAACTCACATAGCCACATCTCACATGGTGGGACTTGGGAGTGTGAGACTCTGGATCTGACAAACGGGTCAACTTGGTGTCGGTGTCGGGATTGAATCGGATCTATTTGGATCGTTTTTGGTGTGAGGTTATAGATATGACAAACGGGTCAACTTGGTGTTGATGTCGGGATTGAGTCAAGATCGTTTTTTGTTTTGTAAGAGTCGGTTGTATGGAGTTCGAGTCGTTGTTATCGAGTTGTATAGAACAATAATCATCCAACGGGGGTTAACTTGGTGGTGGTGTCGGTGTTGGGATTGAGTCGGGTCAATTCATATCCGGTTGTTTCGAATTTGAGTCGTTGTTAACTTGTTATCGAGGTGTATAAAGAACGATAATCATCTAACGGGAGGTCAACTTGGTGTCGGGGTCGAGCTAGTGACTCATCTCCTCATGTATTTGTCTAAGGAGACGAAGACAACGTGTACATTATTACTATCACCGTCTCACGTAAATCTAGTGTACGATCTCCAACAACATTGGGACACTTTTAAGTGTGTCTTAAGTCTTATCCCTACCACACCCACAAATACAAGTCTAACCACAATTCATAAAGGCCATCACTTGTGAAAAGACAACCAAAAGTATACAATTATCGATTCATTTCAGCGTACTCGGATCTAGGGGTGTTAAAAAATTGACGGGACCGTAAGGTCCGGGTCGGTCCAGAGCGGGGCACGTACCGGTCCGGTCTCCGGGTCCCAAAAAAGTTGGTAACCGGTCTCCGGTCCGGTCCACACTTTAAAACATTATCAAATTTAGTGTATTTTTACGGTCCGGTCCGGTCCGGTCTTAAGAGGGTCCGGTCCGGTCCGGGCTTCTTTATTAACCGGTCCGGTCCGCGGGTTTGGTTTTTTTGGGTTTCCGGTCCGCGGATCAAACCGGTCCGGTCCGGTCCGGGTTTGGACCGGTGAACACCCCTACTCGGATCCGGTTCATAATTATTTGAAATTTTATGGTATTTGAAAATAAGCACGACCCAGCTCGGCACGGTGATGACGTGACGAAAAGTACGTACACGGCACGACCAGTCCCAAGTCGGGTCGCGACACCAATTTGAAGAAAAGTCCGTGCCTAGGCATGGGCCGACATGATTGTAAATCCCAAAAAATTGAAAAATCCTGAAGATTTGGTCGGGCACGACAAGACCCGGACTAGGAACCGTGTATCGGCGCATCTTCTTAGAGTCAGGCACGGCACAGTGGGCCTGCCAGGCTGGACGGGCACGAAGCACGGTCGGACCGACACGACTCTAACACTCAAAAAAATGAAAAATCATGAAAATTTGGTCGGACACGACCGGGCCTGGACTAGGAACCGTATCCATTGGACTGTAATTTGATTTCTCCATTGGACTCTCTGTAATTTGATCTAAAACGACGGCGTTTAGATCTCCTCTAACCCGCGAACTCGCGTTCCATGTTCTCCCTCCAACATTCCTCAAAAAAATCAAATCTCCCTCCATCGATTTTCAATTCAATTAATAATTCCAATTAGATCATCAACAAACACGCAAATTCAATTTCAATCTCAATTAACACAAATCATTCTTACAAAATCATCATAATCACATCAAATCTCTGATTAATCCAATATAAATCCGCATTTAAAAAAAAAAAAATCGAATTCGGAGGAAATCCTAGATCAACAATGGCGATTTTCGGCACAATTATGAAACTCGCACACAAATTAGATTATTATTACTATTTTTTCAATCATCAAATCTCTGATTAATCTGTTATAAATCCGCATTTCTTTTCAAAAAAACCAAATCCGGAGGAAAACCAAGATCAACAATGGCGATTTAGGCACAATTATGAAACACCCAGATGAGATTTATTAATTTTTAATCATCAAATCTCTGGTTAATCTGTTATAAATCCGCATTTTTTTTCCAAAAAAAATCGAATTCGGAGGAAAACTCAGACCAACAATGGCGATCATAGGGACAATAATGAAACACCCAGAAGAGATTTACCCACTATTGAAGTTAAAAATGGCGATTAAAGAAGCAGAGAAGCAGATTCCTGAAGAAATTCATTGGGGTTTTTGTTATTCTATGCTTCATAAAGTTTCCAGGAGTTTTGGACTTGTTATTCAACAACTTGGTACTGAATTACGCAATGCTGTACGTCTCCCTTTCTATTTGATGCAGTTCTTGACGTAATTTTGATTTTGATGTCGATGTTATTTGGAAACCGTCTCTCTATCTATTGATTGTAATTTTGGTTAGGGTTTAATAAATTCGAGAGAAAATGATACAGTAATTTCTTTTTTTTTTTGATTAAATTTACCTTAATTGTTTATATTTTATTTTATTTTATTTAACTGCGTCATTATTTGATGCAGTTCTTGACGTAATTTTGAATTTGATGTCGATGTTATTTGGAAACCGCTCCTCTCGATTGGTTGGGTTGAATTGTTGTGTTATTGGTTGTATAATTTTGGTTAGGGTTTAAATTCGAGAGAAAATGATACAGTATTTTAATTGTTTATTTAATTGTGTCATTATTTGATGCAGATCTTGACGTAATTTTGATGTCGATGTTATTTGGAAATCGTCTCTGTGATGTAATTTTGATTTTGATGTTATTCGGAAACCGTCTCTTTTTTTTTGATGACCCGCACACCAGGTAGACCGTCCGACTCGAAGTGTAGAAGACGTAGTCTCAAGCCATACAACTTCCACAAGTTCGCGCTTGCAGGGGCTTGAACCTGAGACCCTTGGGCTTATTAACACAAGTTTTAACCACTAGACAACACTCTTACGAGCACTGTCTCTATATATTGATAGTATTGTATTGTTGTGTTATTGGTTAGGGTTTAGTTCGGCAAACCAAGTCAATTAAATTAAGCTAGTCAAAATTGACATGTACTTGTTGTTTGGGTTTGAAATCGGACATGGGTACATTGTGAAAGAGACTCCATATATACGGTATAAAAGTCGGGGGAAAATGAGACGTGACCTTGTACGACCTTCTGAAGGAAGGCTCAAATTGAAGTATATAAATGTATGATATATACACGTGTTATGGAACCAATTTAACCAAAATATTAAGGCGATGTTGATGTCCATTTATATTCCATTATGCCCCTCACTTGAATGACCATCGGGCTTGAAAAGTGGTTAGTGTGCACAGGATTCCCGTACCATAGAACTTGAGAGTTCGAGTGAGTTTCCATTTGAGAGTGCGAGATATTGAGGCTCTGATACCATGTATGGAACCGATTCAACCAAAACCTTAAAGGCGACTCTCGAATGCCCATCATGCTTGAAGAGTGGTTAGTGCACAAGTTACCCCCGTACCATAGGCTGAGTTTCCATTTGAGAGTTCGAAATATTGAGGGCTGTCAGAGTTCAAACTCGTGACCTCTGGTACCATGTTATGGAACTAATCCAACCAAAACCCGATTGATGTTCATTTATATTCTATTAACACGATTTTCAGAGGTTGAGAGAGGTGTGGGGTGTCTGTTGATGTACTTCATTTCGAAACATTGTTCAATTCACGTCCCTGCTCGATCAGCACAAAATCTTGGAAGAGACGGTCTCTCAATAACTTATTGAGAGACCACTCTATGTCTTATTCGTACCCTTAAATGACAACTTTGTTTTGTACCTGTTTTTATAACAAACGTAACCTCTTTATATTTGTATACTCTTTTAGGTTAATCGTACCTACTTCTATTAGGTTTGGTACCACTGTTACTTCTGTAACTAGTCTCTCAGTAAAGTTAATGAGAGACCGTCTCTCAGTAAAGTTAATGAGAGACCGTCTCTCAGGAGACCTAGTACTCGATCAGAGCTTAACCGTTTTGCCTTTTTCCATGTTGTAGGTATGCGTCTTTTATTTGGTACTTAGAGCCCTCGACACTGTAGGTACGTCTCCTGCAAAGCTTGCATTCATTTGTTTACCTTTTATACTCTTCTTATGAAAAAAACGTAACGCTGTAAGCCTGTAATGGTGTTGTACAGAGGATGATATGAGCATAGCCACCGAAGTTAAAGTTCCTATACTGAAAGCGTTTCATCAACACATATACGATCGTGACTGGCATTTCTCTTGTAAGTGAACTGAACTGAACTAAACTGAACTTCGTGTCTACTCTCTTTCACTGTTTTGAGCCTGCGTATAAAACGTCTGTTTTTGTTATAAGGTGGTACAAAGCACTATAAAGTTCTCATGGATGAATTTCATCACGTCTCAACTGCTTTCTTGGAGCTCGACAGAGGGTATAGCTTTCGTATTTCGTAGCTTTCAGAGCTCGATAAATAGCTTGTTGCATTATCGTGCCTCGCTGTTGCCAGTCTAAAGTGAGAAGTTTTGCTGTTGATGCAGGTATCAGGAGGCGATCGAGGATATTACCAAAAGAATGGGTGCAGGAATGGCAAAATTTATCTGCAAGGAGGTGTTTGTTATTGTAGAATATATTACGCTTTTATACGATGAGATTTTGGACCTAAATTTTGAAAACTTCGACTGTCCGATACTTGCAGATGAGTCAAAGTAACATATATAGGTTTAAGTAACTGAGTAAACGCGTGCAGTTTCCACCAATTTCAGGTAGAAACAGTTGATGATTATGACGAATATTGCCACTATGTCGCCGGACTTGTTGGCCTAGGACTGTCAAAGCTTTTTCACAACGCTGGCGTTGAGGATTTGGCATCTGATAATCTATCGAATTCAATGGGTTTATTTCTTCAGGTTTGTATGTACGTCTGGTCTCGACCTTCTTGTTTTTTTCGATGTTGTGTCACTTGTGTGATGTCGAGAACTTAATGTGCAGAAAACGAATATCATTCGTGATTACCTTGAAGATATAAACGAGGTACCAAAATCTCGCATGTTTTGGCCTCGTGAGATTTGGAAACGATATGTCATGAAACTCGAGGTTAGTTTTTCTTCATATTGCTGGTGGGTCAGGCCAAAATACGGGTCATTTTGGATTCGGGTCACGGGTCGAAAAACGGTTCGGCCAAGTTGGGTCGAGTTTTGACAGGTCTACCAAAACACACACAAAGGGTAATTTTGACTTGGGATTGTTAGTTTTTTCTTCCTATTTAGAACTACACCTGTCAAACGGGTAGACCCAAAATACAGGTCGGGTCGGGTTTCGACCCGGGTCATGTTGGATTCGGGTCGAGTTTTGACAGGTCTACCAAAACACACACAAAGGGTAAAAAATTTTGACTTGGGATTGTTAGTTTTTCTTCCTGCTTAGAACTACACCCGTCAAACGGGTAGACCCAAAATACAGGTCGGGTCGGGTTTCGACCCGGGTCATGTTGGATTCGGGTCAAGTTTTTGACTTGGGATTGTGTCGAAATTTGTGGACCAGGATCTGAAATATGAGGAGAACTCTCAGGAAGCAGTCGACTGTTTAAATGCTATGGTGACCAATGCTTTGCTGCACGCGGAAGATTGTCTCACATACATGTCGGCTTTGCGAGACCATTCTATATTCCGGTTTTGTGCTATTCCACAAGTAAGTATGTCGGTTTTTTTTTTCCTGTACTCGATTCACCCCACGCGACCAGAACTCGGAAACTCATGCTGTCATTCTTCCAGATTATGGCCATGGGAACACTGGCTTTGTGCTACAACAACCTTCAAGTTTTCAGAGGTGTCGTGAAAATGAGACGTGGTCAGTTTCACTTTCGAAAAACGAAGTTTCAGTAGTATTTTTTTTCCTGCGAGTTAATTTTGGATATGTTATGTTTTGTAGGTCTTACCGCTGTAATAATCGACCAGACAAATACCATGTCTGATGTTTACGGTGCATTCTTCGATTTTGCCTGCGTGTTAAAATCAAAGGTAAACAGTAAACAGCAATACCGTGCCATCAATGTCAGTAACTTTTTTTTTTACTGTTGCGTACTTGCTGTGGTTTTGCCTGTGAAGGTCGACAAAAGCGATCCGAATTCATCCAAAACACTGAGCAGGATCGAGGCGATCATGAAAGTTTGCAAAGATTCCGGAACCCTTAACAAAAGGTATTTTACGTTTTTTAACACGCTTCATTATCACCTCGTTAGTGAAACACCCCACATTGTTTGGAGATGTCCTGTTTATGAGCTTAAATGACTAGTGCTTAAAGGGATTGAAAGTACTACTCATATCAACAAAGTGCACTTTCTTTTCTGGTTGTCCATGCAAAAGAACTTCGCAGTTAAGCGTGCTTGCCTGGTTGAGAGTAGTCTAAGGATGGGTGACCTACCTGCCTCCTGGGAAGGTTTCCGAGAGCGCATGAGTGAGGACAAAATGCGCTGGAAAAGACTCGTGTTGGTCTGTGGAACCAGTATTGAGCATGGTGAGCTACCGCGACTAACATTCCCGGTCCTAGTTTGGGCTGGGGTATTATAGTCAGTCATCACCAGCCCCTTGTGTGTAAAATTGTTTCACACAACCACTACTCGAGAGTTGAGACACAATCCCGATAAATTGTGTGGTTTTTGTATTTACAGGAAATTATACGTTGCGAAGAGCAAGTCGGGATTAAGTCCAGCCGTGGTGAGAATGCTCGACTTCTTTTGTAGTACTCCCTCTCATCCATTCAATTCTTTACACTTACTATAAATGGACAAACCAATCAATTCTTTACGTTCCTCTTTTGGCAAAAGACTTTACCTCACAATCCTCATATTCTTTCTCTATTTACACAAAATGCCACTATTTTTTTCTTACTTTTAATCATGGTGGACCTATAACACCATTTGATTTACCAATAATACTCTTACTTTTTACCACTTTTTTTAATATTGATGAAAAATCCTATGTAAAGGATTGTTTGGATGGGAGGGAGTACATCGTTTCAGACTTTCAGTCGATTATGGATTCGTTGCTAATCCGGGAAACTAACTTAATAGTAATGGCTAATGCAGATGTTTGTGATTTTCATCGTGCTGGCAATCGTCTTGGCCCGTCTGTCTTCAAACCGCCGAAGTAACTAGGACACAAGATCGAAGTTAGTTTCCGATATTTTTGGCCTTTGATACGTCAACTAAGTGAACGGTCGAGTGTCGTAATTGTCCATCATTAATTGTCCTTCAAGGCTCCTATTTCACTTGTTTTTTTATGAACGAGGGAACCCGCAGTCGCTACTTTTTTGTGCGCTCTGGGTAAACCATCGAGTTTACGCATAGCCTGCAAATCAACCACGCACACCAGGTAAACCGTCCGTGGTCGACAGGTTCGAAGTCTAGAAGGCATAGTCTCAAGCCATACAACTCCCACAAGTTCGCGCTGGTAGGGGCATGAACCTAATACCCTTGGGTTGATAACTACAAGTTTTAACCACTAGACAACACCCTTACCGGCCCTATTTCACTTGTTGATATGTTTGACCATTCAATATTTTGTACGTGCATAAGTTTAATGAGCTCAATAATTTGTGAAAATCTTGATTCCGAGTCTGTATTCATCTAGAAGATCGAGTGTTGATTTTTTTCGGAACTAGCGCGTACTAAGTCGCGAATGAGAACCAAACCTTCGAGAGTTCGACTTCACGGTTAACCCTTGTTTCTCAAGAACGAGGGTTGATAAGACAAAATAATTCGTTTAAAATTATCGTAAACGAGATAAAAATCATATAATAAAAAAACTTTTCTTCGTTTTCCTTTTAAGTCATAGACTATCGAGATTCATTTTAGGTTTAAACCAATTATCGAGATTCATTTTTAAGTTTAAGACGCTTGTATAACCTACCCAGTATCGAAATTCATTTTAAGTTTAAATTGAATACCGAGATTCATTTTAAGTTTAAGGCACATGTATAAACCCATGGCGTTCACCGGTTAAAACCTGGACCATATTGATCCGTGGATCGGCAACCCCAAAAATTCAAACCTACGGACCAGACTGATTGACAAAGAAATTCAGACCGGACCCTCTTAAGACCTATCGAGTATCGAGATTTTATTTTCAAGTTTAAGACAAATATATAAACCCAGGGTGTTCACCGGTCAAAACCCGGACCGGACCGGGTTGATCCGTGGACCGATAATCCCAAAAATCCAAACCCGCGGACCAAACTGGTTAACAAAGAAACACCGACCAGACTCTCTTAAAAACCAGACTGAACCGTAAAAATACTAATCGAGTGTCGAGATTTATTCTAAGTTTAAGACAGATATATATACCGTCTATCAAATATCGACAAACTTATTAATCAAGACAGATGTACAATCGATCGATCGATCGATCAAGTAGTTAACAAAACCAAATTGACAATAACATTGCCGACAAAACCACATAATTTCAACGTGATTCAACCTTATTTTAATGGCGGAAATCAATTTTCTTAATTTTTTCAATTGTTTAAGTCAAAACCACATCGAATCATTCAAATTGCACAAATTCCTGCAATTTCTGGAATCAAGATTCAATTTCGACAAAAACCCAGATTAGAAATGGACCAATTGATTGCAATTTTGAAATACCCAGATGAAATTTACCCACTTTTGAAATTGAAATTAGCAGTTAATAAAGCTGAGAAAAATCAAGTTCATGAAGAAATTCAATGGAGTTTTTGTTATTCTTTGCTTCATAAAGTTTCTAGAAGCTTTGCTTTTGTTATTCAAGAGCTTCATACTGATTTACGTAATGCTGTATGTCCTCCTTTTCCTGCTTTTTTTCCGTATTCATATATATATCCGTCTTAAACTTAGAACGACTCGATTTGCTATGTAATGCTGAATTTCCTCATTTTCCTGCTTTTTTTTTTTTTTATTTTATTTTTTTTTATTTTTTCCTGTATATATCCGTCATAAATTTATAATGGTTCGATTTGCAATGTAATGCTGAATTTCCTCATTTTCCTGTTTTTTTTTTCCGTATATATCCGTCTCAAACTTACAACGATTTGAATTGCTTTGTTTTTTGTATATTCATCGTAAATTTAGAACGGTTTGAATTGGTATGTAATGCTGTATTGCTGTTTGACCTTCTTTTCCCGGTTTTCTCCGCACAGAGTAGGTCTCCTGAGATACGGTCTCTCATTAACTTTATTGAGAGACTAAGTACAAATAGAAGTAAGTAAGTAACAGTGTTACCAAACCTAATAGAAGTAGGTACGATTAACCTAAAAAAATGTATACAAATATAAAGAGGGTACACTTTTTATAAAAATGTATACAAAACAAAGTTGTCATTTAAGGGTACGAATAAGACATAGAGTGTTACTGAAAAATGGTCTCTCAATAAATTATTGAGAGACCGTCTCTTCCAAGATTTTGTGTTTTTCGTATATTCGTCTTAAACTTAGAACGGTTTGAATTGGTATGTAATGCTGTATGTCCTCCTTTTCCTGGTTTTTTTCATATATATATCCGTCTTGAACTTAGAACGGTTTGATTTGCTATGTAATGCTGAATTTCCTCATTTCCATGCCTTTTTTCCTGTATATATTCGTCTTAAACTTGGAACAGCTCGAATTTCTATGTAATGCTGTATAGCCTGTATGTGTCCAGGTGCTGGCTTTCCTGCTTTTTTTCCGTATATATATCCGTCTTAAACTTAGAACGGTTTAAACTGCTAAGTACTGTAATGCTCTCTGTCCTCATTTTCCTGTTTTTTTTTTCCGAGAATATCAGTCTTAAACTTAGAACGGTTTAAACTGGTTTGTAATGCTGTATGACTGTCTGTCTGTCTGTCCTCCTTCTACTGTTTTTTCATATATCCGTCTTTAACTTAGAATGGTTTAAATTGCTAAGTAATGCTCTCTGTCCTCATTTTCCTGCTTTTTTTCCGAGAATATCAGTCTTAAACTTAGAACGGTTTAAACTGGTTTGTAATGCTGTATGACTGTCTGTCACTCTGTCCTCCTTCTACTGTTTTTTCATATATCCGTCTTTAACTTAGAATGGTTTAAATTGCTAAGTAATGCTCTCTGTCCTCATTTTCCTGCTTTTTTTTTCCGAGTATCAGTCTTAAACTTAGAACGGTTTAAACTGGTTTGTAATGCTGTATGACTGTCTGTCCTCCTCCTACTGTTTTTTCATATATCCGTCTTTAACTTAGAATGGTTTAAATTGCTAAGTAATGCTCTCTGTCCTCATTTCCTGCTTTTTTTTTCCGAGAATATCAGTCTTAAACTTAGAACGGTTTAAACTGGTTTGTAATGCTGTATGACTGTCTGTCCTCCTCCTACTGTTTTTTCGTATATTCGTCTTTAACTTAGAACGGTTTAAATTGATAAGTACTGTAATGCTGTCTGTCCTCATTTTCCTGCCTTTTTTTTTCCGAGGATATCCGTCTTTAACTTAGAACGGTTTGAATTGGAATGTAAATTATGTAATGCTGTAGCCTGTACTGTAGGTTTCCCTTTTACTGTTCTTTTTTCATATATCAGTCATAAACTCAGGAACGATTTAAATTGGTGTATAATGCTGTATGCCTGTAATCCTGTATGTCCTCCTTTTCCTATTCTCGTCATCAATGTGCGATAATACTCACATGTGAATAAACATACTTATACTTCCTGCATTGCATTACATTGCATTGCAGGTTTGTGTGTTTTATTTGGTACTCAGAGCCCTCGACACTGTAGGTTTGTGTTTCTAAATCTCGACTTTCT
Source organism: Agrostemma githago (assembly GCA_958450325.1). Lineage (NCBI taxonomy): Eukaryota > Viridiplantae > Streptophyta > Magnoliopsida > Caryophyllales > Caryophyllaceae > Agrostemma > Agrostemma githago. The sequence goes on along the minus strand of OY288239.1, from coordinate 88,064,196 downwards.
TTGAATTTAAATGGGAGAGAATACTACATAAGTTTCGAATTTCGATAATGCTGTTTTATATACAGAGGATGATACGAGCGTAGCCACAGAAGTCAAAATACCGATCCTGAAAGCATTTCATCAGCAGATATATGATCGTGACTGGCATTTCTCTTGTGAGTAGCTAGTCGTCACCTGAAATTCCTCATTTTTGTCGGTTTTGGATAATGATTCATTCATTCATGTTAGCCGACCCTAATATTTCAGAACTAAGACTCTGATGACGTTGTTGTTGTTGTTACTTGTTATTGCTGTAATAATTCCACACTTTTGTCGGGTTTGGATAATGATTCATGTTAGCCGACCCTAATATTTCAGAACTAAGACTCTGATGACGTTGTTGTTGTTGTTACTTGTTATTGCTGTAATAATTCCACACTTTTGTCGGGTTTGGATAATGATTCATGTTAGCCGACCCTAATATTTCTGGTACTAAGATTTTGTCGGGTTTTGTATTCGTAGGTGGTACGAAGCATTACAAAGTTCTCATGGACGAGTTTCATCACGTTTCAACTGCTTTCCTTGAGCTCGACAGTGGGTAGCCTTTCTTTTTTCTTCTTATTCACCGTCTTTCAGTTCAGTTTAGTTCAGTTCGGTCTGTTGAGTTGGGAAGAACGAGGTCGTAGTATTATTATCACGAGGGTATTAATGATGTCGATCTGAAATGAGAAACGTTGTCGAATTTGCAGCTATCAAGACGCAATTGCCGATATCACGAAAAGAATGGGTGAAGGAATGGCAAAATTCATACAAAAAGAGGTTTGTAGTTGTTAGACTATTTAGGGGGTGTTCACCGGTCCAAACCCAGACCGGACCGGAGCGGATTGACCCGCGGACCGGCAACCCAAAAAAACCAAACCCGTGGACCGGACCGGTTAACAAAGAAACCCGAACCAGACCCTCTTAGGACCGGACCGAACCGGAAAAATACACTAAATTTGATTATTATTTTTTAAGTGTGGACCGGACCGGCAACCAAGTTTTTGGAGACCCGCGGACCGGACCGGTATGTGGCCCGGACCAGACCGGATCGTATGGTCCAGGTCGGTCGGGTTTGCCGGTCCGGGTCACTTTTTGAACACCCCTAATTGATTAGGTTTAGTTAGTGTTATTGTCGACCGGATTAGCCTACGAGGGTATGATCTCGAAGAACTGTCGAGAGTGAAAATCGATGTCAAAACCGTGATTAGGGTTTCACTAATTGCAGGTAGAAACAGTTAACGACTACGATGAGTATTGCCACTACGTTGCAGGACTCGTTGGGCTCGGGTTGTCGAAGCTTTTCCATAACTCGGGTTTGGAGGATTTGGCACCCGACCGTTTTACCAATGCAATGGGTGTATTTCTTCAGGTTCGTACTTCATCCTTCTTTCATTTTCGACGTGTTGTTGTTGTTGTTGTTGTTGCCTTGTGTAAACCGTAAGCATCGGGTCATATACTCATATATATTGTGCAGAAAACGAACATCATTCACGATTTCCTCGAAGATATAAACGAAATCCCGAAATCTCGGTTGTTTTGGCCTCGGGAGATTTGGAGTAAATATGTCGACGATCTCGAGGTTAGTGTTCCTTTCATTTCCTAACATTTACGTCAGTTCGAATAAGAGGTGATCACGGGCCGGGCCGGGCCGGGCCTAAACAATAAATAATGTTGATCACGGGCCCACGCGTGCCCATGTGTGCCGGGCCGGGCCTAAATAATAAAAAATGGTGATCGTGGGCCCACATGTGCTGGGCCAAGCCAAAAGAGCGGGGCTATTTGGTTAGCTTAGGGCTTAGGCCCGGCCCTAGCGGGCTAAAACGGGTTTTTGGGCCCAAATGAATCCGTTTAGGCTTACGGGTCAAAGTCAAGGGTCGGAGCTTCAGTTTGGGTGACGGGTCTAATCCGATTCATATGAGAGAAATGAAAAAAAGTAGCAAAAAGACGGTACTTTCGTGAATTTGAAAACCGTGTTTGTATTGAAATTCGTTGCGCATGCAGGAGCTGAAGTACGAAAAGAACTCGACAAAAGCGGTCCATTGTTTGAACGAGATGGTGACAAACGCTTTGTTTCACGTCGAAGATTCCCTCGCGTGCTTGTCTACTTTACGGGATCATGCTATATTACGATCCTGCTCGATTCCACTAGTACGATATCTCATTCATTTTGAACCGTGTTTCTAGACCTGGCAAACCGGTCAATCGGGTCGGGTCACTTCCGGGCCCAACAAAAATGGGTTGCCTTTGGATCAGGCCATTCGGGTTGAGTCAGTTTTGCCAGTCCTATGCGTTTGATTTAATGATTTGACCGGAATTTATTGTCGTTGATGTAGATAATGGCGATGGGAACATTGACGTTGTGCTACGACAACATTCGGGTTTTCCGAGGCGCTGTGAAGATACGACGCGGTAAGTTGGACCCGAATTGTCACCCGAGACTCAAAATTAACCGCTTTTTTTGCCCGCTTGATAAAACCGGTCAGGGCCGGAAAAATGGACCGGACCGAACAAGACCCGGAATAAAAGGTTCCGGTCTGATCTCCGGTCCATAATTTGGGCAATTTGGGGTTCCGGTCCGGTGACCCGGTTTTTTCCGGTCCAAACCGGTTTGGACCGGAAAGACCATAATTACATTTATTTGATTAAAACTCCGGTCTAACCGGGCCTAACCGGTCTAACCGGTTCAATGGACCGGAATTTCAAAAAAATTGAAAAATCCGGTCCAACGGGTTCAATCGGTCTGGTCTGGCCTTGGACCGGGATTTTTTCGGTCCAGCCCCGGTCCAATTTTTTTAGATTCCGATCTAGATTTTTTTGAAGATTTCGGGTCCGGTCCGATCCTGGACTGGTGCACAGCCCTAGATAAAACCCCTTCTATATGTACGGTTTAATGTCCCGAGGATGACTCCGTTTCCTTTGGGTGTCGTGTTTTCTAGGTCTCGCGGCTATAGTCATCGAACGGACGAACACAATGGCCGACGTCTACGGGGCTTTCTTCGATTTCGCCACCATATTAAAAACAAAGGTCGACAAACACGACCCGAATGCAATAACGACACTAAAACGGGTCGAGGCGATCATCGACCTATGTAAGAACTCCGGGACGCTGAATAAACGGTAATTTTAACCACGTTTATATTACGCTCCTCATGATCTCGACTTGTTTCTCGTCTTAAGTATTTATTCCGACAATTTTCAGGAAATTGTATGTCACGAAAAGCAAGTCGGGATTGACAGTCATCCTCGTTGTCGTTGTCGTTATACTGGCGATTATTTTTGCCGTTCTCTTTTCCAACCGGGAAAAGAACTACTAACTCGGGTACCGGTTATTACAAAGTTAGGACAATAACTTTGTCGCTCTCTTTGAACCGTTGGCAAAAAAAAAAAAAAAAAAAAAAAAAAAAAAAAAAACTCGGGTACCGTTCGACATTGGCGTGATTTCCGTTTGAGATACGACATTTTATTTTTGCGTTATATAGCTACCACGCTCGAAATACGGTATACCGTATAATAGTATACACGATCGAAAACAAACTGTTTTTTCATTTTAGCATCTCGTGCGATTTTCGGTTATTTTTGTTCTGACCCCAAAATCTCAGAGAAACTTGTATTATACACTTCAATTTAGCCGTTCGGAGTGTTGAGCCGGACCAGGTTTCATTTTGTCCTAATTTTTATGCTACAATTCTGACTTGTCTAGGGTCGCTACAGAAGGTAACCCTGTCTGATATCAGACCCAAGTAAAAACAATACGTCGCCTTTTCAGTTTTCACGATTTACCGATTTGATTTAGTATATTGATTTACCCAATACGTTTCGTGTACGTTTTTTTATCCAAATTTATTACTCGTAAAACATATTGATGAAAACCCCCCTCATAAATTTAACTCGACTCGAACCCGTATTTTAACTCGTAAGTTCAATTTTTTCAAACCCGGGTAAACTCGAAATCGGCTCGAGTTTGAATTTTGCTTAACGAACACAAAACCGAAAAAGTCCAAACCTCGTGGTTGACTCGGTTCAACCCATTGATACACCTACTTCAGTTCATTTCAACCCGAGAAAAAAACCGGACCGGTGAACGAGCACAAGCCGAACAAGCACAAACCGAGCAAGTCCAAACCTCGTGCTCGGCTCGGTTCAACCCATTGACACACCTACCTACTTCAGTTCATTTCAGTCCGAGAAAAAATCGAACCAGAAAAAACCGGACTGGTGATTTAAAAAAAAAAGAGAAGGTCTCCTGAGAGACGGTCTCTCATTAAGTTTACTGAGAGACTGAGTACAAATAGAAGTAACAATGGTACCAAACCTAATAGAGGTAGGTACGATTAACATAAAAGAGTATACAAAATAAAGTTGTCATTTAAGTACGAATAATACATAGAGTGATACTGAATAATGATCTCTCAATAAATTATGGGTGATACTTTTTTATACCTTGACATTACTCAATTATACCTCAAAATTACCACCTTACCCTTCCCATTTCTCCCTTTCCACATAAGTTTCTATAGAGAAAAATATCTCAAAATTCCAAAGTTCATCTCTCTGCCACTCCACCACGTCGATCACCGATAACCACTCCGATCCACTGCGCCGACCACCATTCCGGCCATCTCAATTGTTTTTCGATTTTTTTTGGTTTTCCTAAAAGATTATTATTAATGTTATTATTATTATTTTTAAGATTAAAATTAAAATTAACTATAATTAATTAAAATTATACTCCCTCCCCTTCACTAAGATGTTCCACTTTTCTTCTTAGTACATGTTGTGTGGTTCATATTATTTGTGACCCCACTTTCTTTTTTATACTTTCATTTTCCTTCACACATTTAATCTTTCTTGGTTTCTTCCCAAAAGTAAAGTGGAAGAAGATAGAGAAGGGGAGGGAATAACAAACTTTAAAATATGAAATTAATTCGATACTATTCAAATTAGAAAATACAATTCAAATAATAATACAATTCAAATTAAAAAAAAAGTATAAGCTTTAAATTCTAAACCCTAAAATTCAATGTTACCCAATTAATCCTAAATTGAATCCTTTAATTAATGAATTAAAACTAATTTACGATAAAATATCGATTAACAAATTATGATCCATATCTAATTCGCAAATAATTGATGGAATTAGTTTTAGAATTGACGAGAATTAATTTTGATGAAAAAAATTAGGGTTTAGTTTAGAAGAAAAATAATGAAAAAGAGAGAAAGGGTAATATTGGAAAATTTATGAAATTTTAATGATGATTGAGTAATACAGTATTCGATTAGACGATTTAAACAAGATCCATATAAATATATTTGATCTTATATATTAGAAGTTATATCGAAAATTCATTCTAGTTATAAATAGTGTCAAAAAAACAAATGTATATAATTCATTGGAACGGAGGAAGTACACAATTATAAAAAAAAGTAATTCTATAAATTATTGAGAGACCGTCTCACCCGTAAAAAAAACCGGAGAAACAAAACCAAACTTACTCCGTACTTCATTTCACACAGTCACAGTCACAGTCACAGTCACAAACTCACGTTTCGCTTTCGCATCATCGCGCCATTCTTCTCGATTCTTCGATTTCTTCAATCGGAAGAAACTTTGGAGAGACGGTTTCTCAATCACGGTTTCTCAATCGCAATGTGGATCGATTTGGTATCAATTCGTCGAGGTTTCGGTTACTTAACCAGATTATTGTTCTTCATTCAGGTAATTATAAATTTATAAATTTTATAAATTATTATTACTACTTTCAATCATCAATTCATCTTCTTTTATCTCTGTTAATTTGAGTTGTTTCATTTCATGTTATTACTTGTTCTTCATCTCATGTTAATTTGTTTCTAATTTTGTTATTAGTAGTAGTACCTTGTTCTTTAATTGAATTTATTTCAATGGAATTTGTTTGAATATGTATGTTATTTTTGAATTAAACATGTATTATTGTGATTTTCTTCGTTCTTGAAGTGATTATTGTTATGGAACCAATTCGAATTGAGTTTCGGGGTGCTAGGGTTCGAACTCGTGACCTCTAAGTGTGATATCATGTTATCGAACTAATTCAATCAAAACCTTAGAGCGATGGTTGATGTTCGTTATATTGTACAGAGTATTCCCGAGTTTCTATTATTGTTCCACTTTCTTTTTTGGGTTGTGATTGATTTTTGTCAAACTTTCCTTTTTAGGTCATCAATGTGTGATTCATATTTAGTCTCTTATTTCTCTCTCTTTCTGACAATAATAGAAACTCGGAGGGAGTATTAATTATTTTTAGTTATAAATAATGGTTTTTCTAATTTTAACTAAAAAATAAATAAATTGAAAATTGAATCATGTACACCATGAATGACAATTACAATCAGTTAGAGGATCAAACCAAATAAACATTAATAAGATGACAAATTCATGTTTGTGACGGAAATATTCACCTTAAGTTTATGACGGGTCAAATATTGAAAAATAGGATTATAAACCTGGTTGTATAATACGGAGTAGCATGTACAACCCAAAGTTGTTGTTTTTTTTTTTGTATATACTTACTGAGTTTATACAAGTCTAGTTTCCTAGCTGAGTGATAAGTTTTTGAGCTTAAATGTGATTTAGCTCGACAACTTTACAATAAACTAAAAAACTTTGTGATAACGTTCAAAATCATAAAACCGGTTGTATAATCTAGTCATTGAATATATTTAGCATAAGATAAACCTATGTGCCTAGGTTGTAGGAAAAGATTTTTGGCATTTCTTTCCTAATTTGGTATATTTGACCCGTTTTAACGTTATGACGGATATGTCTGCCGCAAGTAAGACCAACTGGAATAAGTTTTGGGTTTGTGCCTAATTTCATCACTCCCTTCTATTAGAATCCATTCCCTTTCATTCGAACCAAACGGCTCCTAATTTGTGTTTTTTTATCGATGGGTAAGTGACGGGTATATTTGTCACAAACAAATTGGACGACTGGAGTGGTTGGAAGGGGACCCGGGTTGGTTACTCGTTAGCCCTGAGTCGGGTTGGGTCAGATTCGGTTCATAGCATTTCGGGTAATGCTGGGTTACTTGTTCAAATGATTTATCTCTTGACAATGGTTTTGTGCAGGAAAACAAGGAAAGTGTATTGGCAGAAACTCAAGAATTGGACTCCCCACAGAATGTTAATGTCGAACTGAACACTCCTCGTGACATTAATACATCCACCAGTAACCCTATTACTTGCCCCATATCTCAGCAAGGTAATCTTCTTAGACCGGCCGCAAACCTTCTTCTCTTAAACTACTATGGACTTAACTAAACTGTATTGAAATGGGATCGGTTGAACTGTCCGAGACAAAATGAACATAACGGGGCTATGTATTGTTCCCATTTCGCAAACTTACCTCGGTTTAGTCTCTTCAGTTCACTTCAATTGAGTCTCATTCAATTCATTTAAGTTTGTAGTCGCTTGTTAGATTCTATAGTTTGTGAAAGATAACTAAGACGATCCAAATGCAGAAAATCGAAAAGTGTTTGAAGAGGAGAAATCAATCAACAACTTTGAGCAAACACAATGCATAGAATATAGAACAGTGGAGAGCAAATCATTCTTCGTCGGTGGAAACACCAACGGGTCGGGGCAACAAAATGTTGGGCCTGTTGTATGTAACGGTGTCTACACGCCTCATGAATACAATTTTTTCCTCAACGGTCCACCACCCTACGCAACCAATGTTGACTTCACTCCTCGTTCTCGTGTCCTAGAGACCATTGTGGAGAGGGTGACGGGGGATTTACGGCAGATTAGGTAAACTTCCTAATATGCTCCCTTCATGTCGTTTTGTAAGTCGCTTTAGAATTTTTATATCGGTTTTTCTAACGTATGCTCAATACTGGGCAGACGTTAATATGCTAACTAAAGCAAGAATTATAATGATGTTGTCTAAGTATGCTAATTAAAATCGTTTTTATATTAATACTTTGTCGAGGCTATTTTTTCAGGTCCTACTCTTTGATTCGTGAACTAACCTCCGACAAAAGTGATTGGGAAATCAAAGTTCGTGTTTCACGACTATGGGATGTCGAGAGACGCAAGGGTAAGGGTACCGTGATCTACACCAATATGGTTCTTATCGACGAAGAGGTAACAATTACTGTACTTATTTCAAATCGACACGTTTTGTGTGTTTATGTAATTTCACTTCTAAAGTTCTAATAACTACGGAGTATGTTTCGACTATGACAGAGTGAGTATGTTCACGCGATACTACCGGGGGTGAAGGGCTCACGTTTGCGTCAAAAAATAGTCGAAGGAGAAGTAAACATCATCAAAAATTTCCGTGTCCTTCCTAATAAGGAACAATATCGTGTCGTAAGCAACAACAAGATCATGTTAAATTTTCAATTCGACACCCTTTTCGAAGCCATTAATGATAATGGAAAAATCATTCCGAACCATAGATTTGATTTCGTCACATTTCATCAGCTCAATCAACGCCGTGACAACTTTTCCGTTTTAAGTGGTATGTTGGTTTTAGATAAGTTATACTCACTTCTTCTCTGCCTCTCTTTCCGCCTCTGCCATTTGTTTACCTTTTATATTTTTCTTTAAATCTGATTATTTTCCACTTGAATGTGTTTATATACAGATATATTTGGAAAAATTGTTCATGAAGTTAGAGAAGATACTCGTATAAAGATTTTAATCGAAGACCAAAGGTATATATTTTGTCCGTAATTTAGCAAAAGAAAAGTTTTGTTCGTCTATTTTTTATCTGCGGAAAGAGTTTTTTTATTAACGTTATGTTTTTGTGATACTATCAACAGAGGGAAACGCGTAACAGTGAAATTATGGGGTCGATGTTGTACGGATTACATCGCACTAAAACGACAACTTGATAACGAAGATAAAATTAAGATAGTGACGATAACATCTATTTTGGCAAGAGACTATAAAGGTAACTAAACTTTTATCTTATTTCAAAATTCCAAGTTTCCAACTATTATGTTTTTTTTTAAACTTCATGTTACTTCACTAGTTCACTTGCCTATTGTGTCGCGTGTCTGACACGTGTAGTGTTTGATACTTCAATTTTGACAAAAATGTCGTGAGTTTGAGTAACATAGGTTCAAATGAGTACACTATACCGTGGGTAAAAGGTGCGAAGTGAATCCTCAACCGTATGGTTGAAGTAAGAGAACACTTAGACTTAGTGCTTGAACTAACTCTCGTTCTTTTATGTGTCTGCTTTTGCCATGATCTATTTTCTAGGTTTCCTTAGTTTATCAACATCATCGTCAAGCAAAGTGTATATTAACCTTGACATCGACGAGGTTAATGGCTTAATGACCATTCTAAGGTATGTACACCAAGGACGATCTCGACCATCTCGTGAATTCACCTTTTTATGAGTTTCTTCTACAATTATAGGCCATTCGATAAAAAACATGCGCGCGAGTCTGGAGCTGGGCTCGTGACGCACGCACTATTTTATTTTTTTTGAGAAATTTGTGTTATAAACCAGTGGAATCGAGAATTTAGTTGTCAATAGTTTGTTAAATTTCCAACTTCGATAACACGTTTATTTTACGGAAAACTGTCGTTAGGGACAAAAGTGGAGATAATACCATGAGGTGTGAAGAAGCTCGATTCATAGATATTGTTTGCCAACGAAAAGATATTCAAGCTATCAAGAATCATTGCACCGAAGAATATCAACAGGTAAAGTAGAGGCCGCTCGCATTTACCATGCTTAGAAATATCCAAACCGTATATATATAAACCTAACTATTTGAACTTTAAAAAATTATAGGATTCAAGAGTTGATTGTTTAGCTCGAGTAACCCGAATCAATGCTAATCAACCATGGTTCTACTCGTCTTGTCTTGATTGCAACTTTAAATTACGACATCGAGCTAATGATTTTTGGTGCTACACATGTCTGAAACCGATTCAGAAGCAAATCATTAGGTACGTACTTCGATCATTCTCGACATTGCATCTTACATTCATTGACGGATGCATGAAGGAAGGAATTTTTTTGTCGTCGGGATCCTGTTCCTGAAAAAAAAATCCTGGATCCGTCCCTGTTTACATTCATATATCATATACCATACGATTCATGTTTTTTAACCTTGAATTATATTTCAGATACCGTATTGAATTATATGTCGAAGACAGTACTGGCTCAACAATTTTCACGGTGCTTGATAGAGAAGCTACGAAGATAATAGGGCAAGATGCGATTGGCTTATACGATATACACATGAGTAAGGTAAGAACTAAGAACAATTGTGTGTTTATTGCAAACTAAAAAAAATAATTATAAAAATTTCGAGATAGACTAAATAAAGATATCTCGAATTTTTTTGTAGGTCGATGGAGATGATGAAAATGCTAGCCCAATACCGCGATTTATACACAATATATTTGTTGGAAAAACGTATTTATTTACGTTGAAAATCAGTAAATATAATCACGATCCTAAAAACCGACAAACCTTTAGTCTAATGAATATCGTGGATGACAGCATAATCGAGGTAAGCTTCCAATTCTTCATGTAATTAACTTAATGATTTTGACATGCTTTCGATTTTAATACAAAACGATGCGTTTTTAGATGGATGAGTATTCAACGACAAATGAAGGGCCGACCACGAAGAAGAAACGACTTCGTTCTGAATTTCACCAGGGCGATTCGGAGCAATGTGAAACCGGTCGTTCTACAAAAAAAAAAAAAAGAAGTATAAGGTACTTTTTTTCGCCGATTAAAATATTTTTTTTAGGATATTCTACGGTGTACCCTCGTGTTTTTCTACTTTCTATGGCATACCCTGGCCTCTTTTTTGTCAAAATAACTTTGAGCGTCGATAACTCATGATGGTCACGACCCACGAGCTTAGAATGCGTCGATTATTGTTCCAAATTCATTATATTGAAAAAAAATTATTGAAAATTTATTGAATAAACTAATCTAATATGGAGTACTCCGTATAAAAAAAATAAGAACTATGGTATAGAATTTCATTTACAAATGACACTTAAAATTGCTTTCAATATACATAGAATAAAGCGGAAAAACCATTTTGAGATTGTTCTTTTTTTTAGAACGAAAAATTATGTTGTAACAATATAACTTCTAAATGAAAATAGAACTTATTAGACTCAATATTATCCTCATTCAACTTTTTTTCCTTTTAATTTGCACTTGATTTAATCTATAATGCAGTCCAAAAATGAAGAGTCGAAGAAGTAACGAAGAACTAATGGAGGCAACGAGCTTTTATTATATGTTTCGAAGCACCACCAATGAAGTCTCGGTCTTGTAGTGAAGAAGACGGAGGTGTTGTGGTCTTGTGAATAATAGATCTAAGGTTCGAATCCCCCCTCTCTCTCTCTCTTATTATATAGCCGTTGTCACGTTGTGGCTCTTTAGTTAGATAACATTAGCTATGAAGTATGAACGTCCGGTCTTCCAATTGGGTCGTTGCAATTCATGAATGTCGTCGTGGTTTGTTCTTCCGTTGTTTCACCCCCTTTTCTCTTTCACCTGTCTCTCGGTTGTGTCGTGTGGTTTCCGTGTTGACATGTTCAGAATTTTTATCAAATAAATGTAATTCCGGTCTTTCCAGTCCGGACTGGAAAAAAACGGGTCAGGACCGGACCGGACCGGACCGGAAAGAAACGGGTCCGGTCCATTTTTCTGGGTCCGGTCCATTTTTCCGGTCCGGCCCGGATTTTGCACACGGTTCGGTCTGGTCCGGGTTTCTTTGTAACCGGTCCGGTCCGGTCCGGTCCGCGGGTTTGGACTTTTTGGGTTGCTGGTCCGGTCCTGTCCGGGTTTGGACCGGTGAACACCGAGTAATGTTTTTTTTTCTTTTATTTTGCTTCTGTGTATACCAATCATTACCAAGTGATGTATGTAAATATGGGTTCTCGAGTTCTCGGACCTCAAACCATGTGTGATCCTATTTATCTCTCCCGCTGTCAAAAAAAAGGGCGGCCGGGCGATGTTGTCGACTTTGATACTTTAATCAGAGAAAATCGACAGCAACGACAAGTCGACAACAATAAACTAACCAGTAGACAGACACTAGACAGTAGTCCTGAGTTCCTGACTCCTGAATGCAATGTACTGTGTACTGTACTGCAACAAATGCTGAGAAACAGGAAGTCTTGTCTGATGCTAAAAGAACTGAAAAAATAGAATTCCGTTGCCGGGACTTGAACCCGGGTCTCTCGGGTGAGAGCCGAGTATCCTAACCAACTAGACTACAACGGATTGTTGTTTACATATATCTACACAAATTATTATCAACGTACTCCCTCCGTTCCATTTGGTTGTTTGCATTTACTTTTTGAGCACTATTCGGTAGAAGTGTTCACCGGTCCAAACCCGGATCGGACCAGACCGGTCGGCTTGACCCGCGGACCGGCAACCCAACAAATCCAAAACCGTGGACCAAATTGGTTAACAAAGAACCCGGACCGGCAAAATACACTAAATTTGATTAATTTTTTAAGTGTGGGCCGGACCGGATCGGACCGCAGACCGACAACCAAGTTTTTTGGAAACCCGCGGATCGGACCGGACCCTACGGTCCGGGTCACTTTTTGAACACCCCTACTATTCACAGGTGAGTGAAATCGTCAATGTAAAGTAATATATAAGATAAAACATAGTCACGTGAGATCTTGTTTTAAATTGTCTAATCGAGTACGTTATAAATATCAAATTTTTATAATTTTTAGAAATATAAGTAACTAAAGATATAGACAAGAGAAAACGTGCGAACAATCAAATGGAACGGAAGAAGTATAAAGAATTTTTTACGTGATACCCATGTTTTTAGTTTTTTCATACGATATTTTTGCGTTTTTATAATCACACATGGTACCCTCACTTTTAGGGTATTCTGTGTCTATATCGTTAATGACGTTTCATCTTCTTTGTGATGCTTTAAAAAGAGTAATTTGCTCAAAATATTCAAAGTTACAAAACCTAATAGAAGTAGATACGATTAACATAACAGAGTGTACAAATATAAAGAGGATACGCTTGTTATAAAAACAGGTACTGAAGAGTGGTCTCTCAATAAGTTATTGAGAAACCGTCCCTCCCAAGAATTTGTGAACATATTATCAAAAACCGTAAAATTTGTATATTCAAGTTATTTACCGAACATTTCATCAAATTCAACGACGCCGAATACAAATTTGAGTATAATTTTAATTCTAAAACAAAAAATAAAATAATTTCATCAAATTACAGCGATAGGAATAAGGATAACGTATTTAAAATGAGTATAATTCATTCAAAATATTCGAACATATTATCCAAAACGTAAAATTTATATATTCAAATTATTTACTGAATATTTCATCAAATTACAGCGATAAAACACGTACGTAAAAAGAGTATAATTCGCTCAAAATATTCAAACGTATTATCAGAAACCGTAAAATTTATATATTAAAGTTATTTATCGAATATTTCATCAAATTCAGAGATACCTAATAAAAATTCGAGTCGAATTCTAATTCTAAAATAAAATAATTAAATAATTAAATAATTAATTAAAATAATTTTCAAGATAAAACATATGGAGTAACTACTGCTACTACAACACCAACAACAATCGATTTCTAGGGTTTTTCGTCGTAAAATCCCCGAATTTCCCCCCAAAATCGTAGGGTTAATTTCTCCAATTATTTTGCGTGTTTGAATCCATCAGGTTATCCTTCGTCAATGGAGGACGAAGAGGATGTTGTCATGGTGTCTCCATCAGTAGAACAACAAGAAGAATCACAGTTAAACGTTGGAGATTCGTCGGAGATTGCTCAGGTGACGGCAGTTCACGGTGGTGATGGTGAGGAGAGAGAAAGTGAGGTGGAGAATGCGGAAGGAATAGGATCGAGGGTTGAGAGAGGTGAAGGTGCGGATGATGCGCGCGAAGCTTCTTCAATGGCGGAAGTTAGGGTTTCTGATGAATTGGAGGTGCGAGGTGATGGTTTGAGCATTGGAGATTCGTCGGAGATTGCTGAATTGGTTATGGCGAGAGGTGAGGGAGAAGGCGAGGTCGAGGAATCGGAATTGGAGAGGGATGGGGATGTGGTTGGTGTGGAGGTAACTCCATTGATGGAGGTTAAGGATTCCGGTGAATTGGCGTCTGCTGAGGTTACGGATAGGGGAATTGGCGGTGAGGAATCGGAATTGAAGTCGAGGAATGAGGAGGTTGTAGATTCGCCATTGCCGGAGGTTAAGGTTTCTGACGAATTGGCGGCTGGCGAGGTTGCAGAGAGAGGAACTGGCGGCGAGGGAATTGAGGAATTGAATTCGAAGTTGAAGGAGGATGTAGCTCCACCATTGCCGGAGGTTAAGGTTTCGGACGAATTCACAGTTGGTGAGGGTGTTACGGAATCGATATTGAAGAGTGAGGATACTGTAGCTGTTAATGAAGCTGAGTTGAATTCAATTAGTGTAGATGCCGTGGAATCGAAACCAGAGAGTAAATTAGCTGAGGAAACTGAGGTAAAAGATGTAAATGAACATAAAGACGATAGTGATGAATACGTTGCGACAATGTCAGGTGAAATTGGGACTGTTACTGAGGAAATTAGTGTAAAGAATGAAGGGGACGAAGATGGTGGGGAAGTGGAAGCCATGGAAGAGGGACCAAAGAAATCGGAGGAGATGGAAGCGAAGAATGTAGAGGGTGAAGATGGTAAAAAAGTGGAAGCCATGGAAGAGGAACAGAAGAAATTAGGGGAGGTGGAAGTGATGGATGTGGCGGGTGAAGATGGTGAGAAAGTGGAAGCCATGGAAGAGAAACAGAAGAAATTAGAGGTGGTGGAAGTGACGGATGTGGAGGGCGGAGATGGTGGAGAAGTGGAAGCCATGGAAGAGGAACAGAAGAAAGTAGAGGAGATGGAAGTGAAGGATTTCGTGGGCGAAGATGGTGGAGAAGTGGAAGCAATGGAAGAGGAACAGAAGAAAGTAGAGGAGATGGAAGTGAAGGATTTGGTGGGCGAAGATGGTGGGAAAGTGGAAGCCATGGAAGAGGAACACGAGAAAGCGAAGGAGATGGAGGTGAAAAATGAGGAGGTTGTTGAGAAAGACGGGGCATTGGATGGAGAGGCTTCGTCGATTGCTGAAAAGGTCGAAGGAGACGAGGTTAGGGAAGAGAAAGAGGGGGTTTCGTGTGCTAATGAGGTCGAGGGAGACAGGATTCTGGAAACTACGGATTTGACACCATTAAAGGAGGAGGTGCAAATGGTGGATGAAGTTGTTGAGAAGGTGGAAGAAAAAGAAGGGGCTTCGTGTGCTAATGAGGTCGAGGGAGACGGGATTTTGGTGCAAATGGTGGATGAAGTCGTTGAGAAGGTGGAAGAAAAGGAAGGGGTTTCGTGTGCTAATGAGGTCGAGGGAGACGGAATTTTGGTGCAAATGGTGGACCTTGTTGAGAAGGTGGAACAAAAAGAAGGGGTTTCGTGCGCTAATGAGGTCGAGGGAGACGGGATTTTGGTGCAAATGGTGGATGAAAAGGTGGAGCAAAAAGAAGGGGTTTCGTGTGCCAATGAGGTCGAGGGAGACGGAATTTTGGTGCAAATGGTGGATGAGGTTGTTGAGAAGGTTGAACAAAAAGAAGGGGTTGTGTGTGCTAATGAGGTCGAAGGAGACGGGATTTCACAAGTTGGGAAGGTGCCACCATTGAAGGAGGAGGTGCAAATGGTGGATGAATTGGCCGAGAAAAAGGCGGAAAACGAAGAAAATGGGAACGAAGTGGAGGCGAAGGAGGGAGAAGAGGAGCTACAAGAAGAGAGTAAGGAAGAGGGGGATGAGGAAACGGGCCATTCACCGTCTATGGCAGATAAAGAAGAAATGTTAGTAGAAGAGGGGGAACCAATTGGTGAAAACGAAATGGAAGTCGAGGAGGAAGAGGGTTTGAAAAGTGGTAGTGGAAGTGGTGGGAAGAGGAAACGTGCACGGAATGCAAAGGCCGGAGTTGTTAGAACTCCTTCTAGGAAGGTTGTAGGGGAGGATGTGTGCTTCATTTGCCTGGATGGAGGGGACCTTGTATTATGTGATCGTAGGTATTGCCACCTTTTCTCTTGAATTTATAGCAATTATTATGCATTCGTTTGGTTCGTGATATTGCATCGCCCAATTGACCAATTCCCGTAAACTTAGGCTAGATATACACAGGTGCCTTTGTGTTTTTAGTTCCGTTTGTGTTGGAGAGTTCACACTTAAATTCGCGTATAGGTTAATGAGACACTTTGCTTTATTCCCGTGCTATAGCATCGCCCAATTTGCGTAGACTTAGGCTAGATATACATGGATACCTTTGTGTTTTCGTTTAGTTTGGGTTGGAGAGTCACACTTAAAATTCGCGTGTAGGTTGATGAGACTTTTTGCTTTATTCCATCATATTCAAAACCCAAGAATAATGACCTTGTATTATGCAAATAAGCATTGGTTGTTTCATGCTATAACATGGTTACCAGATTCGCGATGAATACGCCCTTAGCGATTCACAATTATAGAGTAGTGTTATGTGTATTTTTAGTAATTTAAATGTTTGAATTCGCTCTTTAACGATTCATGATTCGCTAGGTACCCGAGGGAATCCTGTAATTATGTGCTATAACATTACCCAATCTCCGAAAAATATACAGAGTTACCTTTTGTGTTTTTAGTTTTGTTCGGGTTGGGGGGTTCACTCTAAAATTCAGGATGAGTTTAATGAGACAATTTGCGTTACTCCGTCATATTCAAAACCCCTGAGAATAATGACTTTGTATTATGTGACCGTATGTATTGCCACCTTTTCGTTTGAATTGATAGCAAATATGCACTAGTTTGCTTCATGCTATAACATTACCCAATGCCTGAAAACTACGACTAGATATGCACGTAGTTACGACTGTTTTTTAGTTTTGTTGGGGTTGGGGGTGTCACACAAGTCGTGAACAATTTATTGATACATTATTAGTCCATCATTGCTCAAAAGGCAGTAATAATGACGAGTTTGTGGTTCCATTGTTAACGGAAATCGTGCTAAACTGTTGTCATGTCTTATAAATTTGGTTGTAATTAAATGTTAGTATTAACTGAAGCTCGTGTCTTGGTAATCCAGGGGCTGCCCCAAGGCGTATCACCCATCCTGTGTTGATCATGATGAGGAGTTTTTCAAAACTAAAGGCCACTGGTACTGTGGTATGTTAATTTCCTTTTTAATTTGCATTGTATTGTATTGTAAATCATCCTGCTGTCCTTAGCTGTACATTAATATCTTGTGATTTAACGAATTAACTACCTATTATTGCCAGAAAAGTTTCTTTCTATTATCAGATGTTTGGAACTTGATTGAGTTAAACCATTTAATTAGCATATTGGAGTAAATAGGCAGTATATGCGTGCTTTATGGATTTACCTAGATGATATTTTGTTCTCGTAGTAGGTTAATAATGTCAAGTTCGAACTTCTTGACGTACATAGTAAAATGTTTATTACTTGTGTGTGTGCTAGTTAAGGGCTGCGCTATCCTGTTTTTTCATTGAAGGTTGTGCCATTCAACCATGTGTCGGAGCACTCATCTTTGATACTTTAGTTTCTGGTACTGAAAGTTGCTGTCATGTGTCAATGGTCTTCTTTTCGAGCTACAGTTTGTCTTTTTGTGATATCACGAGTTCATATAATGCTACGTGAAGAGGAAAAAATAGTTGTATTGTCCTTACGACACCTGAAATAATTTTGCGGATGCAAACTCGCTTAGTTGGTAAGTTACGAGAGGATTGAGAGGTAGTACTCGTGGTTAGGGGTTTGAACTGCGTAAGCATCACAATCGCCCTCGTGGCTCTTTTTATACCAAAAAAGCTAAATACTTTTGCTGTAACATTTAGCTAAAATCCAGGTCCATCTTGCCGCCGTTGTCATGTTATTTAAAACGATTGGGGAGTTAGTTTTTGCTTTTACTAAGCTAGATTTTTAATCTGTTGTTGCCTGCTCGATACTCACGAGCAGATTAATTATGAAGGACATGTTTTTTTATGTAATTTTTATCAGGATCATTGCCATACACCGTCTCCTAATGTTTATCCTTATTTAAGGATTTATTATTTTATTTTTATTTTCATGTGCAGGTTGGCACATCTGCAACCAGTGTTCGAAGAATGCTACTTTCAAGTGTTGCACCTGTCAGTTCTCTTTGTGCAAAGCCTGCACTAAAGATGCTGCCATTTTCTGTGTTAAAGGAAACAAAGGATTCTGCGAGTCGTGCATGAAAACAATAATGCTGATTGAAAATAGTGAACAAACTGAAACGGTATATATTTGTTTCTACTCTCTGTGGTTCATGTATACAGTTCTTACTTTTCACAATAGTTTTTGGAGTGTTACTCTACACCTTTGAGGTTCACCCTCTTGGTAACGAGATACCTTTGCTGACCTAACCATGATAGTAAATCTATATTTTAGACGCAATCTTAGAATTGGTCACTGTATCCCACTTCTGGTCGTTGCCCTATAAAGGCAGTTCATACTTCATTAAAATCTAGTCAAGTTAGATATAACCAACTCGGAGTGATATCGTTTTGCCATAGTAATATCAAGTTGTAATTAACTGAAATGATGCCAAGTTGCAGGATTATTGTAAATATCACTATATCACTGTTCTGTTCATATAAATTCTAGGGTTTTCATACATTTGTCACTTGTCGGACTTGTACTGCTACAACTATCTGATTGGTTTAAATCATTGCGTGTCTTTGTCCTTGCTTCACCTTGTGATATACGGTATGACGTTACATCCTCCTTCCTAGGAATGGCAGGTGATGCTAGAAACATAGAGGCATTTGTTGTGGCATGATTTCAGCCAAGCAGATCACCTCCACTTATATTGTAATCATGTGTTCGATCTCATTCTTAATCTGTTCTGCTACAGGGTCAGGGGGCTTTTAGTGATAAAAGTAGCTGGGAATATCTGTTCAAGGATTATTGGTTGGAACAAAAAGAGAAGTTATGCATTACATCTGACGAGCTTTCACATGCGAAAAAACCATCCGATAAGCAGCACGCTTCAGTTGAGGGTAACAATGATGCCGATACTGAATCTGATAGTATCCATGAGAACTCAGAATTGAGTGATTCAAAAAGGAAGAAGGCAAAGAAAAATGCTAAATCTGCTGACAATGATTCTGATAACTCTGCTGAGAAGAATACTGGCGCTGGGAAAAGAAAGTCTAAAAGGAGGTTAAGATCCCAGACAAAGGATGTTTATAATTCAGATTCAGAAAATTCTTCCCCAGAAACTAGTGGTAGGAAGGGTGGAAAAGCTAGAAGGTTGTCGAAGTCCCGCTCCAAGGGTGCACAAGGCAATGCCGAGTGGGCGTCAAAGGAACTAATGGAGTTTATCATGCACATGAAAAACGGTGACCGATCTGTTTTAACGCAGTTTGATGTACAAGGACTATTACTAGAATATATTAAAAGAAATAAACTGCGTGATCCACGCCGACAGAGCCAGATTATTTGTGATTCTATGCTACAGAAATTATTTCACAAGCCACGAGTTGGTCATTTTGAAATGTTGAAGCTACTTGAATCACACTTCTTTTTAAAGGATGCTGATGATAATCAAGGAAATGTTGCTAATGCTGAAATGAAGCAACTGGATGCTGATGATAACATCGATTCACCAACTGATGGCGGCAAAAACAGGGGTAAAAAATCACGGAAAAGTGGAGGAAAGGGGTCTCAGTCAAATCTTGATGACTATGCTGCTATCGATATTCATAACATTAACCTAATCTTCCTACGCCGTAATTTAATGGAAGCACTTCTGGAAAATCCTGACACATTCCATGACAAAGCTGTTGGGGCTTTTGTCAGAATAAGAATTTCTGGCAGCAACAGAAACCAGGATATATACAGGCTGGTGCAGATAACTGGTAACGTGTCTTAAAAAGTTAAATTACGTTTGTTTTGGGTAAACCATGTTCTTTTTGTTAGATTAAAGAACCCTTGAGATTGTCTTGACCAGGTACAGGCAAAGCCGCTCAACCGTACAAAGTCGGCAAAAGGACAACAGACATCATGCTAGAGATTTTAAATCTTGATAAGACGGAGACCGTATCAATAGATACAATGTCCAACCAGGATTTTTCTGAGGTGATTTTTATACGAATTAATTTTCATATGTCAATATTCTCCCATGTATGTTGTGACAAGTCTATTTGTTAAGCATTCTCTTTTTTTTGGTATCATGTTATCTGAAAATATTTTGGTGCAACTTATTTCCTGAAACCGAGTACAGTCATACACTCATATATGTACTGGCGAAATCATAACTATGAATGTTGCTGTGAGTATGGATTGAGATAGTCCTATGCGTGATATCTCTTTCCTGGCTACGATATAAATCTATCTTGTTCTCCCTGTAGGATGAATGCAAGCGACTTCGTCAGTCTATCAAATGTGGACTTATCAACCGGATGACTGTGGTAAGGAAATTGTTTTAAAGTCTAGAACAGACCTGCACTGGCTACGATTCTGTACAAAACAATTTCATATAATGGTTGTATGCATACAATCAAGTCATTTAAGTTGTCTTCTTCATTTAGCAGTCGGAAGTTTGACTTGGTTGTATGTATAAAACCTACTCACACATGGACTCGCTGATGATTTTGAGATGAATATGTTCTTTCAGGGTGATATTGTTGACAAAGCTCGAGAACTTCAGGAAATCAGAGTACTTGATGTAAGATACATACTTCTACCTTTTTCTTTCTGTTGACTGTAATATGTGAATGTTTTCTTTTCACCTACCTCTGTGTGTCCATTAATGCAGTAATTATTCCGTATTTAGTAGCTCAATGCCTTGTCAGTGTTTTACTGTCTTCCTCGTATTTAGGAAGTCGGGTTAAATGAATTACTGTTTTGTCTCACATAATGAAGTGGGGTTGGTCGAGAAATGTGGCAATCAGTTTTTTTACAGCGTGAAATGTGGTGTTTATTTGTTTTGATCTGCCTCAAAGTAGTTAGGAAAATTGGTTATGATCTGCCTCGATATACCTTATGATGTGATTTACTCATCACTCATTTTTGTACGTTTAGCAACATTGCCAATATTATCAAGTGTGAGCTGAATACGAGCCTCTTCATTTTTGAAGATTTTTATTGATATATTCATTGCTATTTCTAGATTATAGATATTTTCGAATTGTCGATAGTAGAAGGGGAATAAAATTATGTCATTGTATTTCCGCTTTATATTTGAGGTGAATTTGCACTTACTATATATGAGCGTGTCTCCCGTCCCCCTATTTCCAAACAACCATAGCTATGCAGCTTTTTAGCCATCACTGTGCAAATCTTTGGCCAACGTGTTTACCGTCTCTGCCTTTTTTGCTCTAGTTCACTTTTCTATCCTTGTGGGCGTATTCTACTATTTTCTTCTGATACTTATGTAAGTGACGTATGGGTTGATGTCCATTGCAGTGGCTTGAAGCAGAAATTGTGAGGCTTAGCCATCTCCGTGATCGTGCTAGTGAGAAAGGACGTAAAAAAGAATATCCTTTGCTTTTGAGACATACCGACATACTCCGTCTCTCTCTTTTTTTTTTTTTTTTTTTAACTTCATAGGGTTGGAATTGTTTTTACGACTTTTCTCATTGGATTTAATTTTGCAATTGTCTATCGCCTGGGAAGTGGAAAATCATCGGGTTGTACTTGTACACTTGTTGGCACGATATTGGACCTAATACTACAATGATGTCTTTAGGATAGGATCAGGACCGAACCGGATGACCCAAAAACCTAAGCCTAAAGAGTGGACCGGTTAGGAAATGACCCGAACCAGATCCCATTAGGTCTGGTTCTGGGTTTGGACCGGATCAAACCGGTTATATAGAGAAAAAAGTTGTTTTAACATTTGTTGCGATTTTTTTTCCCTCTAGAGTTCCTTGACCTTGTTAAACGCTCAGAGAATGTGTCGAGAAACTGCAGCTTCTGAAGACACCTGAGGAACGTCAACGGAAGTTGGATGAAATCCCGGAGGTACACGCAGATCCGAAAATGGATCCAAGCTATGAGTCCGAAGAGGAAATGGACACTACCAGAGAAGGTTTGTTCTTTTCTTCAGAGTAGACTTTAAAAACTTCTACTCTCTCCGTTCCAACGAATGGTTTGTCTTTGCTTTTGGCACCAAGGGCAAGAGATCCAATTAGAAGGTGACATGTGGAGCCAAGAGTCAAATTACACCTAAAAAACATTCCTAAAATAGAAAGACAAACAATTCATTGAGACGCCCCAATATGGAATAGACAAACAATTCATTGGAACGGAGGGAGTACAAAACACCATTATTATTATTATTATTATTATTATGAATTTCACATTCTCTCTTTAAAAGTAACTAGTGTTTGTCATAAGCTAGACTTGGCAAAACGGGTTAACGGGTCGGGTTCAGGTGGTGTCGGGCCACTTTCGGGTTATTAAAATCGGGCTGAGTTTGGGTCGGACCGGTTTATTTCGGGTTTGTTATTTTCAACTTTTTTAGATTGACTTGTTTCCTATAATAATATCCATGTTAGTTTCCAGTCAAGCCGGGTCAATTCGGGGTTTTAGGTCGGGTCGGGTTGGCTTATTTGGGTCGGGTCATTCAGGCCGATTAGTCATAACCCATGCAAAAATTTGTGTAAATGGCTGTTAGGGTCTTTGTCGTAACAAAATGCATTCATAGTTAAAAATATAACGTTACACGGATTTCGTAGTTATTTAATTAAATTTTTAGTAAATTTATGATTTATGTGTGATGATGAGAATATATTTATCATCATGAATATATTTGAAACGGTATTTTATTACTCTATTATTCTTTTTCTTTGTTCGCTTTTATTTTATTTTATTTGTTTTGGAGATGACGACTTGACGACCTCAGATTCTGATTCACGTTAGTCAACCCCAAATCTTTTGGGACTAAGCGATTATGGTTTACTTTGAATGCAGCAATCGATAGAAGGAGAAGAGAAACTGGATTCAATAGAAGAAGCCGAGACGACTTTTCATCATCTCGTAAGGGAATCTCTTCCATTGATTCCTGGAGCGCTAACGCACGACCGCCAAGCCAGAAATGGGACCCACCCCGGAATTCATCCAGCAGGAGTATTTCAAGCATTTCAAGTCGAAAGGACGACCCGTATTTCACCTCGCCCACCCGTGACCACGGTTGGAGTAACGGGTCGGACAAGGGGTCACCTCGGTTCAACAACAACAACAACAGTCGGGAGAAGTTATCAGACGTTCGAGCTGAACATCCTGCTGTACGATCCGACATGTCTGACCTGTCACTGTCACTGTCTCCTCGTATATCTACTGTCCCCGGTCAAACTGGTCAAACGGGTCAAACCGGTCAAACGGACTCAGAAAAGGTGTGGCATTATCGGGACCCGGCTGGAAAAGTCCAAGGACCGTTTTCCATGACCCAACTTCGGAAATGGAGCAATACCGGGTATTTTCCCATTGATTTACGAGTATGGAGGGTTTCGCAGGTCGAGGCCGATTCTATCCTTCTTACCGACATTTTATCCGGAAAAGTTGACCCGACAAGACCTTCAGGAAATGCTCGAAGCTCCGGACCTGGACCCGGACCCGGACCCGGACCCGTAAGAACCCCTTTCCTCCAATCAAGTCAACATCAACATCAACAGCCTCGAGTTGGGATCGAAAGATTACCGTCTCCTACCCCTACGTCTCCGTCTACCCCAATCGTGAGGTCGAACTTATCTCGAAAATCTAAGTGGGATGTTGCGGGGACCACCGATCATCATTTCGCACCGTCGACACCTAAACCCGACTTGTCTTTGAGTTCAACCATCACAAACAGTCAGAGAATCGCACCGGCGCAGTCAACGGTTCAGTTGACCGGGCAAAATCCCGTGATGAACCAACCAAACTGGGCACAACCACAACCACAACCGGTGCCAAATGTTCCTCAGCCGGTCCCCGGTCAAACCCCTTCGGTCTACGGTCAAGGCTGGTCAACCAACAACAACCCGAACGTTGCTGCACCGGGACAAGTCACTTACGGTCAATGGTCAGCCGTTACTGTAAGTAATCAAACTCCTCCTCCTCCTCCGTCTTATAATAATACTACCGGATATTCAGCACCCGGGAATGTTGTTGTTCCGGTCACACCCAACTTGGCTACTATACCCATGCCGTGGAACGGTCAACAACAACAGCAGATGGGTCAAGTATGGACCGGCGGCCCAACCATGGGTCAAGTCAGTCAAGTCAGTCAAGTTGGTCAAGTCGGGCAGCAACAGGGAGGGTTCATACCAGGTGGGGTCCCGAACATGGCATGGTCCGGTCAACGGCCCGCTCAATCTCATGGAAATACTAACCAAGGTTGGGTCGGCGGCCCACCAGGGAACGCAGGTGGGTGGAACGGTGACCAAACCCGTAATTCCCGAGGTTCTCGGTGAAACAAACCTAACCTCATGCATGCACAAACTTGTTGTTAGCCTCGACATAGGTAGGTTCGCTCGGTGTGTACAGTCATTTTGCTGCAACCAAGACGGGACGACTCAACCTCGGGTCAGATCAGATTAGTAATTTTACAGTAATTACAGTATCGGTACAGTAATTACAGTATCGGACAATATCGGTATGACCTGCTCTCTTCTCTCTTTACCTGCCATATTAGCATTACAGTTCTTTTTTTTTAATCCCAAATAGTTTTTACTTTTTTTACTCAGTATTATTATTTTTCACTTTTTGCATGTAGGGAATTTACCTTCTTCCCTTTTTTTTACCAGTAGGAAAAAGTGGTGGATTTTGTAGGGTTTTACATATTGCAGTTAGTTTTTTTTTTATGAATTGATTTGTGGATTAAAGCCCTCTGTGGAAATATAGATGTTCCGATCCGGCAGTTAGTTTTTATATACTTGATACGACGATGGAAGATAAACGGTTTTTTTACCCGAGTAAATTCTCTCGTGTACCCTTTTTTTTACGGTGTATGAAAGTTTATGTCAAAAGACATGCCTTACTCGCCCTTTTGAGGCGGTAACAAGGATATATTTTACCTCAGTAATTCTCTACTGCGTGCCCTTTTTTTTCGGTGTTGTGACAGTTTAGGTCAAAAGACGGGCCGTACTCGGTCCAATGTCGGATCACGGGCCTCTTTGAGGCTGCAAGAGTGGTGCAGGACAACAAGGCTATAATTTACCCGAGTAATTCTCGTGTGCCCCTTTTTTTACGGTGTGACAGTTTAGGTCAAAAAATGGACCGTACTAGGTCCAATGTCGGATCACCGGCGGCCTCTTTGAGGCGGCTATAATCTTTACGAAGTTGACTTCGACCCTCGAGAAATTGCACAACCTGAAACTCGAATGAACTTCTCGTAAGTCATCACGAACGAACTTTGGTCGATTCCTATGTTGAATTGATTTAAACGTTTTGAGCAGTGCGAGTAATTTTTTTGGAAACGACCCAATAAATCGATTTTTCGTGCATATGAAACGGTTTTACAATAATCTTATGAGATGTCTTTAGTAGCGATAAATCCGAAATTAGTCCTAACCCTCAAAATAACCTGACCCTCAAATAATCCGTATACTCGAAATAATTCGTCTCAGTAAAAGACCTTACGATATACTCATAATTATCGTAATGTGACTAAATATGTTCTTCGTTAAACCAAAAAAAAAACGTTATACCCGTAAATTTAGACCTAACGAACGGGTCAACTGGGGCGGGTCAGCTTCGTTTATAGAATTCAGGTTAACTTCGGGTCGTGTCATATCATTTCGGGTTTACTATTTTCAACTTTTTTTTTAGCGATATCAACTCGTTTTCTATGATAATAGTCAGATCAATTTCGGAATATTCCAGGTCAATTCGGATTACGAGTCAACCTCGGATCTTCAGTTCATACGTCACCTCGGGTCAATTTTGTCAAGTCTACGGTCAATTTAGGAGTGTTCACCGGTCCAAATCCGGACCGGACCTACTTGATCCACGGACCGGCAACCCAAAAAATCCAAACCCGCGGACCGGACCGGTTACAAAGAAACCCCGACCGGACCGGACCGGACCGGCAAAATACACTAAATTTGATTAATTTTTTTAAGTGTGAACCGGACCGGACCGGACCGCGGACCAGCAGCCAAGTTTTTGGTGACCCGCGGACCGGACCAGTATGTAGTCGGTTCGGACCGGACCGGACCGTACGGTCCGGGTCACTTTTTGAACACCCCTAACGATCATAATTACCGACTTATCGTGAAACCGTCTCACGTGATCGTCACGTGCCCTCGAAACCGGTTACCCCAACCTGCACTCCTCATTCTCGTCTCCGTCTTCTCCACGATATCTTCCTTCCTTTTCCCAACATTTTCTCAAAATCTATCCTTTTCCCCCATTTTTATCACCTTCTTCGTCTTCATACCTCAATTTCTTCATCAAAAATCTCAATTCCTCACGAAAATTGCTTCAATTTGATGTTTTGATTGATGATTGATACTACAATCACCTTCAAACAACGTTCATATTCGACGAATTAATTGATTTGCTTCGAATTTTGTGATTTTTTTGAAATTTTTTGGTTGAGTTTGAAATGGCGGCGTCAAGGCGGGCGATTCAACTCGGATCGTTAACTCGGTGTTTACTCCTCGGTAAATCCATAGCTCGTGGCGGTGGCGGTGGCGGTGGCGGCGGCGGTGGTGGTTGTGGTGGTGGTTTTACTGCGGTGAAATCGGAGATTATGAACCGGAGGTTGAATTTTGATTATCGTCAGATCTCTAAGCTTCATCAAGCTTCCAGTAATGGACACCGAGCTTTTCTTGTTGATACTTTAGCTATGGTGATTATTTTCAGCAATTAATTTAATTTAATTGATTATTTCGTATGTTTATGCTAGAATGTCATTGAAATTGAGCAATTTCATGCGATTTTCGCTTGTTGCGCGATTCTATAGAGTTGTTTGAAGGTCAATTGAAGCAACTTTGTGAAATTATGCTTGAATATCCGTCAATTTTGAGCAATTTCATGCGATTTCTGGATTCTTCGACGGTCGATTGAAGCAATTTTGTGTATTTTAGCTAGAATGTCATTCAAATTGAGCAATTTCATGCGATTTTCGCTTGTTGCGGATTCTATAGAGTTGATTGAAGGTCGATTGAAGCGATTTTTTTAGATTATGCTTGAATATCTGTCAATTTTGAGCAATTTCATGCGATTTCTGGATTCGTCGACGGTCGATTCAAGCAATTTTATGTATTTTAGCTAAATGTTGTTCAATTTGAGCAATTTCATGCGATTTTCGCTTGTTGCGGCAATCTATAGAGTTGTTTGAAGGTCAATTGAAGCAAATTTGTGAGATTATGCTTGAATGTCATTCAAATTTAGCAATTTCATGCGATTTTACTTTGTCGTTGCATTTTCTGGATTCGTCGACGGTTGATTGAAGCAAATTTGTGAAATTATGCTTGAATATCTGTCAATTTGAGCAATTTCATGCGATTTTCGCCTGTTGCGGCATTTTCTAGAGCTGTTTGAAGGTCAATTGAAGCAAATTTGTGAAATTATGCTTGAATATTTGTCAATTTGAGCAATTTCATGCGATTTTACTTTGTCGTTGCATTTTCTGGATTTTTCGACGGTAGAAGCAATTTTGTGTAGTTTAGCTGGAATATCTGTCAATTTGAGCGATTTCATGCGATTTTACTTTGTCGTTGCATTTTCTGGATTCATCGACGGTCGATTGAAGCAATTTTGTGTATTTTAGCTGGAATGTTTGTCAATTTGAGTTGTTTCATGCGATTTTTGCTTATTGCAGCATTTTCTGAAGGCATTTGAATGTCGTTTATGCAATTTCATGAAATCATAATCTGTCAATTTTGAGCAATTTGTTGCGGTATTTTCTGAAGTTCTTTGAATGTCGAGTGATGCAATTTCCTGTTGAATATTTGTCAATTGAGCAGTTTCATGCTGTTTTCGCTCGTTATAGCATTTTCTGGAGTTCTTTGAAAATCGATTGTCACAGTTTCATATGCTAATGCTTGAATATCTATCAATTCGAGAAATTTCACGCCATGTTAGATTGTTACGACATTTTCTGAAGTTCTACACTAATCACTCTGAAGCAATTTGGTGTGTATTTATACTTGAAATGTCTTTCATTTGAGCGATTTCGATCAATTTCGTAATTTTTTTAACTCTAATCAATCGAATTGATTTTGTACGGATTCTGGTTTATACGGATTTTCGCAATCTGATTGATTTTTTTTGGTGCATATGTTGTAATTTTTGATGAAACGAGCACTTAATTTGGCAGAGATATGAGAGTCGCGTTTACATTGTTTCATTGTTTGTGAATAGGTGAGGAGTTTAGAGAAAGAGGGAATACCGTCGAAGCAGGCTGAGGCCATTACCGCTGCAATCACGGGCGTTCTTAACGATACCTTGGAAAACGTTTCATATTCTTTTGTGTCGAAAGCCGAGATGCAAAAGGTAATGCTCCATCTTTTGGATCACGATCACGAATCTTGGTTTCTGAAAGACGGAAACTATTACAGTAATTTGGATTGGCTTATAAATTTCCGATGTTTGATTGTGTGTGTGTGTGTGTGTGTGTATAGATAGAGCTGGTCCAAGACGGGAATATTTCAAAATTCAAAACCGAAGTTCAAACTTCGCAGGTACGGAGTAAATACGTTGTTTTACAAAGCGAATATTTCGAGCATTAAGCTTGTATGTATTGTGCTCGGCCGCATTTCTTTTTGGGTACTCGTTACCTCACTCAAATACTACGTACTCCCTCCATTCCAATGAATTGTTTGACTTTTCTTTTGGCACCAAGGGTAAGAGATCCAATGAGGAAACGACATGTGGAGCAAAGCTTATTAAAAGGGTCAAATTTCATATAAAAAACATTCCTAAAATAGAAAGACAAACAATTCATTGAGACATCCCAATATGGAATAGGCAAACAAATTCACTGGGATGGAGGGAGTATCAAACACCTTGGAAGTTGGAACTTCTGAACGATAATAATATAATGTACTCTAATCGTCGTGTGGCGTTATCTCATACCCCTTACTTTATAGAAACGTGAGGTCGAAGTCTAGTCTAGTGTTTGAAATAGAGGTCGTGTTATCATTCCCCTTTTTCCTAACTTCAAAATTTCGAGTTTAAAGAACTTTTTTCGTATGTTTACTGTTCTATATCCTTTGCCTGCAGGACCATCATTTTGCCTTGTTGCAGAGGGAAACTGAAAAGCTTCAGGGTGACATAGAGAAATTGCAACGTGAATTGAAGTCCGTTTTATTATTCCGAATATTTCTATGTTACTCCGACCCTTCACTTGAGTGCCGTGTCGCGTGTCCGACACGTGTCGTGTCCAAAACCGACACGACACTTTGATACTTCGTTTTAGACCCAAAAATTGAATATTTGGCCCAAAATAGCCGTGCCCACTCTGACGCCGTGTCGGTAGGAGTGTTCAGAATGTGGCCTGAACCGGCAAATCGGGCCGGGACACATACCGGTCCGCGGGTCGCCAAAAACTTGGTGACCGGTCCGCGGTCCGGTCCGGTCCTGTCCACACTTTTTAAAAAAAATCAAATTTAGTGTATTTTTGCGGTCCGGGTTTCTTTGTTAACCGATTCGGTCTGCGGGTTTGGATTTTTGGGGTTGCCGGTCCGCGGGTCAATCCGGTCCAGTCCGGGTTTGGACCGGTGAACACCCCTACGTGTCGGACACAACACCTCGTAGGAGAGTCCGAGTAACACAAATTTGGATCGTCATTTATCGATCACCGTTCAAGCTATTTTATGCTTCTTTTTTTTGTTGGACCAGGTACGAGATTGACAAGGTAACCGCGGGACAGCGTTTGGATCTTAATCTCGAAAAAGGGTAAACTAAACTTCACCGATTATTATCTCTCACATGCAGATTTTTGGAACGCATCTGTCGTCTCCGTAAACTTCTTAACAATTTGTCGTGAATGAATGCAGGCGTATACGTGAAGAACTTAACAATCAGAAAACCGAAACATCAAACCTAACAAATAAGCTTGATCGAGTAAGAACCCTTCGCATCGATTACTCATCTGTAAAATCGTTGTTTCTGTTTATAACTCATCATTGACTCTTCACTCTTGCATATGAGACCAACCCATAAACCCGGAAACCGGTCACCCCAAAAATCCAAACCCAGATACTGGACCGATTAGAAGGGGACCTGGACCGGACTAGACCGGACACCCTTAGGACCGGTTTTCTGTGTTTGGATCTTGGATCGGACCGGACCGGAAAAATAGACTAAATTTGGTGGTTTGAACCGGACCGGTTAGAAGGGGACCTGGATAGGACTAGACCGGACACCCTTAGGACCGGTTTTCTGGGTTTGGACCGGACCGGACCGGAAAAATAGACTAAATTTGGTGGTTTGAACCGGACCGGACCGGTTAGAAGGGGACCTGGACATGACCAGACCGGACACCCTTAGGACCGGTTTTCTACTTTTCTGGGTTTGGATCGGTCCGGACCGGAAAAATAGACTAAATTTGGTGGAAAAAATGTGGACCGGACCAGACCAGACCGTCCGGACCATTTTTTGAAATCCCGACTCGTTGTATTAATATTTTGGGATATGTCATACTCGATGTGATTGCGGACATTCTTAGGACCGGTTTTCTGGGTTTGGACCGGACCGTAGACCGTCCGGACCGGGGTTTTTTTTTTTTTTTTTTTTTTTAATTCACTTCTGCCTTAATTAACATTGTTTGAAAAAAAAACCCCGATTCTTCAGGAAATACATGCATTGAGGGCGCAACTGGAAGCAGCAAAATACGAAGTCATCAAATATTGCATCGGGTCACTGGTCTCGATCTCAGCTGTCGGTCTTGCAGTAATCCGGATCCTCTTATAGAGGTACTTCATTTTACAGCATTCCTGTAACTGAAGCCCCGACTTACTTGATTGACTGTCATGACTGCGTGAAATCGTCATTCTTTTGATGAAATATCACTCAATTTACTCATTTCTGGTAATTTTTTGAAAAGCCAGATCGAGTTACCTTAAAATTCCGTAACATTTTTTTTGTTTTGTTTTAATCATAGTTTTCGAGTTTCAACCCGCTTTTGTAACATTTAAAGTGAAAATCCTCTGTAATTCAACATATTTAGTTTATCTTTTTTTTTTTATCTAACTACGGAAAAAATCAATTAAGAAAATCCTCGGAAAAAACAGATTAAATTGAAACTGTTTTTTTTTTTGTAATTTGTTCGTGTTTCTGTTACGAAAAAACATCAATTCAGAAAATGCTTGGGAAAAAAGAGTAAATTGAAACTGATTTTTTATGTAATTTGTTCGTGTTTCTGCTACGAAAAAACATCAATTAAGAAAATCCTCGGGAAAAAACAGATTAAATTGAAACCGGTTTTTTGTTTTTTTGTAATTTGTTCGTGTTTCTGCTACGAAAAAACATCATTTCGGAAATGCTCGGAAAAAAGAGTAAATTTTTTATTTTTTATATTTTTTTATGTAATGTGTTTGTGTTTCTGCTATATGATTGGCATTTAAAATGCAAATAATCTGTGATTTTAACATATTTTTAGATTATTGTGAGTATCTTCTAAGTTCTAACCATGAAAACATAAATCAAGGAAAGAACTCGAAAAATAAATAAAACATGAAACCGTCTTTTTTAGAGCTTTTATTGTGTTCGTACTTCATCCATGCCTAGTTACTGTTTTAGTCGGTACGTAGGCACGGCAATTAGCCTAGTTGCTTTCGGAGCCGTAAGCCCGAACATATCCTCCATGTCTAGGCTCCCGGGCTTAAGCCCGTCCGGTAAACTCCACGTAAAACAATGGCATAGGTTAGCCACCGCCAAATCCAACCCGTATAACCCGAGTTGCATACCGGGGCACGACCGTCGACCCGACCCGAATGGTATGTACTCAAAATCACTCCCCTTGAAATCGGGTGCACCGTCCTTAGCAAACCTACCCGGGTTGAATTTGTCGGGATTTTCCCACACCGAAGGGTCACGGCCGATGGCCCAAGCGTTGATCATGACCCGAGAACGGGCCGGGATGTGGTACGGGCCTAAAGTGGCGTCCGTGGATGTTTCGTGGAGGAGGAGAGGGATCGGCGGGTGTAGCCTTAGGGTTTCCTTGATCACGCATTTGAAGTACGGGAGCTTTTCGAGATGGGTTTCTTGAACCGTGTTGTTGAGTCCGACTACGTCTTCCAACTCTTTTTGAACCTTCTTTAGCTCTTCCGGTGTGTTAAGTAGTTCTGCCATTGCCCATTCTATCGCAGATGCCACCGTCTCTGTTCCTCCGAACATGACATCCTAGACAAAAAAACGTAATTGCATTGTTTTCTTTAGTATATATATACTCGTATAATATAGAACTCGACCAAATATTTCCTATAATAGAGTCGATGGATTAGATCAAGATGCTAGCTTGGTGAATCGAGTCTTACCATGATAAGTGTTTTGACCCCGTTATAGAAGGTTAAAGGAATCGAGATTTACCATGATAAGTGCTAGCTTTGACCCCGCTATAAGCTTGGTGAATCGGTGAATCGAGACTTACCATAGGTGAATTCACCCGTTATAAAGTTAAAAAGATTCAGTGAGACCGAAAATATCTTAGCCTAGTGATTAAGGTCTCAGGTTCGAATCCTCCTCCCCTATATCATAATACGACTAACTCTGTCCTTCGTTGAAGATTGAAAAAAAATCGGTGAATCGATACTTACCATAATAAGAGCTTTGATATGATCCTTTGTTAATCGAATAGAAGAATTATTTGCTTGATTTTTCACTCCATCTTCATTATAGAAATCTAGTAGTTCATCAACCATGTCATTATCCAATTCATTCACTTGTTCATTCTTCTTCTTGAACTTCCTTTTTTCCATATGATCATCAATAATTTTATCAATAAATTCATCAAGTGCACCTCTTGCTTTCCTCAACCTCTTATTGAAATCTTGTGCATGAATCCACCCTAACCAAGGTAAAAAATCACCAATATTGAATGCACCAAAAAGCTTCGAAAACTCTTGCATAATCGATATAAATTGGGTTTGACCCGCCGTAAAACCCGACCCAAATGCCGCCCGATACGTTATGTTTCGTGTTAGTTCAAACACCAATGCTCCGATATTCACCGGTGTTCCTACCCGGTCCAACACGGAAGTGGTCATAGAGTCGACTTCCTCACGGACCGACGACCATGATTCCGCCCGTTTTCGACTAAATAGCTTAACCACACATATTTTCCTCATTTGTCTCCAAAACGGGCCGTAATGTGCAAAAGCCATGTCGGCCCGGTCGTAGCTTAGGTAAGTGATGGCAATGGTAGCCGGCCGGTTCGAGAAGACATTGTCATGGGTTTGGAGGACTTCTCGAGCCATATCGGCCGTTGATACCGCCACCATGTGGAGGACACCGATTTTCAAATGGAGTAGCCCGCCGTAGGTTTTGGCTAGTCGGGCTAACCCGCGATGAGTCAATTGATCCATCATAAGCATATTTCCCACGACCGGTAGCCCTTTTGGGCCCGGTGGGTACGGTTTTTTTCGACCGAAAATGGCATTGAGAAGTAGTAGTAGAGGAATGCATAAGAGGAGAATGTATGTGAAGGATGGAAGAGAGAAAATTTGTTGGAGTGTGTATGCCATGGTTTGCTTAGAACTTGGTTGAATAACAATTTTGAGATTTATATTATCGGTTTTTTTGACGTATGTTCAGTGGACAGACGTTAGATATGATAATTATAGTCAGAATCGTAGTGAGGTTATCCAAATATGGTAACAAGGATTAATATTTCAATTTCTCGTGATAACATTATTGTGATTTTTGTTTTAATTAGTATTTTTTGTTTTCAGAAAAACAGTTTAGTACTCCTATTATGTAAAGAGTTGATTAATTTTATAGGATGTAATTTAAAATAAAATCATTTTTTTTGACAATGGAATAATTTCAAGATCACTTGTTTCCAAATATCACTCATTGATTGTGTGCATTTATTTTCTAAAAATTATAATTTATTGATTTGATAACTTTTTAAAATTTATTTCGATATTTTCGAAATAAGCATTGATTTATTTTTGTAAGAGATGAAAATGGCCTTAAATCATTTAGCATTGATTTGATAACTTTTTAAAATTTATTTCGATATTTTCCTTCGATAGATAAATCGTTATCTATTGTTTTTGGTACAAAATAATACAATTATTACAAGGAAAAATGACTTTTACAATAATTATTACAAGGAAAAATGACTTTTACCTCGGTATAAATAATTCTCTTTTATTTTGTTTGTTTTGTACCCCGATCTTTAAACAAGCATGCACACTTTCACCTAAATTAAGGTAATTTTTATCGTTGGTAAAAAAAATACTCCGTGAAAAGTAAAATAATAATAAAAATAATAATAATAATAATAATAATAAATAGGTGGGCTAATTGTTTGGCATGAGCCCAAACTAAATGGACCAAAATTTTAGGTGAGATATTTGGGTCATGTGCTAATGTTTAAGCTCAAAGTATATTATTGAGAGTTGGGTCATTTCACTTATTTTGTTGAAATCTTTGAAAACGGTTTGCGATAAATAATGTATAAATAGTTGATCATATATTCATATGATGTGATTTTGTATTTCCACTTGTCTTCTATGATTTTCCAATTTGATTATTTTATATTACTTTCTAACATAAAATGAATATCCAATGGGAAGATCTTAGAAACTTCATTATCTTTATTAGAAACTTGTCTCGGTAAGAATACCTGTGTTAGTTATTTGAGGTTTTTGGGTCGGGACTCAGGACGGATAATTGTGAATCGGGTTTTTAATGGGTAACGTATAGACCTATCGAACGAGTCGGATCAGGTTTCGACCCTAAATTAACGGGCCATTTCAAATTCAAATCAAATAGATTCATGATCCTAATAAACGGGTCGAGTTTGCAAGTTGAGTTAAGTTTTGACATGTCTAGATATAGGCCCGGTTCTTTTGGACTTATATTCAGTCAGTTTCAGTTCAGCTCCAGGAGTCATATTGTGTCTCTATATTTCAGTCAGTTTCAGTTAAATTAAGTTTAGTTAAGTTAAGTTCAGTCAGTTTCAGCCCAAAAGAACAGTACCGTAGTAGGATGGGGACAATTTTCAAAGTGAAGTGTGGGCCACTTATAGTGGATACTCCTCTTTTGGTGGGCAATTTGGCCCTTTGGACTCATGAATGAACATGCATAGACCTCATGCTCCTAGTCAATCCTCAATAAATTCTTACATGCAATCATTATACATAATGTTTTTGGTTAAGATAAAAGATATCTGTTATAAACATAAAACAGATGAAATATCATAATGTGTGTATAAATAAGACAAATATTTTGTTAGTATCAGGACAATGTATTTTTGTCTTTTTCATGATATTTGACCCGTCATAACCTTGTGACAGATATATCTGTCACAGAAGATCTGTCACAGAAGAGATTAGCTCATCATTATACAACTTTTTTTTTGTGGAAAATTAAATTAATTTTTTTGAAGAATGGATTGGTTCGGAATTCGGATCGTAAAATAAAGTAAAATCGAATAGATTTAGATCTGATTAATGGTGATTATTTCGAAAATTTGGTTTTCAGTTTGATTTTTTAGATAATTTTGAACTACGAAGGAAAATTCGTTGCTAAAGTAAACAAAAAACTATTTATCGAGACGTACATAGAGTACAACTATAGAATAATAAAACTAAACTCGGATCTATTTCTGATCACTACTAGAAACTATTTTACACCTAACTTACATTAGGACTTCAAAAAAAATTGACAACCACTATCAAAATTATACTACATCGATTCTAGGATCGAACTCAACTGATCTGAATCTGGTTATCGATCAAGTTTCTATTCAGTTCCCGTCTGCGTCTCATCTCTAACACCTTACGATGACTATTCGAGTGCACCTCACTAGAAAACGTCGGGCTACAAGCCGGTCTATATTCCGGGAAAAGACGACCTGATTTGAACCGAACCCCACAAGCGTTACACAACGTCTTTGGGCCGTCTGGCCCGGCCCGCCACTGCGGGGTTTTCGTCACTTGGCAATGGCTACACTTTCTCTGAACCAACGAAGTCAGATCATTCCTCGGTTTTTTAACCTCTGGTTTTCCATAAGCATAATAAAACAAACTCATCCTATGAACCGAAGACTCAGAAGACAACGAGGATTCAGATTCAGGATCAGGTTCAGGTTCGGGTTTTGACCGAAACCCGGAAAACCAAGACCAATTCCCGGTCGACCTAGACCGTCGTTTGCTTCGTTTTTTAACCCGAACCGGTGTTGGGAAAAGGGGTGCCCTTATACCATTTTGTTTGCAGCCCGGTTCAACCCGGTTCAAAGTAGTGAACCCGGTTTTTGGACAAGGAAGAGTTGGGTCAAGGGCAGAATCGTCCATAAAATGTGACCATAATTCTAGCTCTTGCATATCATCATCCTACCAATAGAAAGACACCAACAAGTCAACATTCCACCCATCAAAAAATCATAATTTTTTCCCACTAGATAATAATAATAATAATTTTTTCTTCTTCTTTTGAAAAAGTTATTAAAAAATATAAATTTGAATTTGGAATCAGAAGCAAGTGCATTTTGTTGAACTGAATTTTGAATAATTTTTCGATGGTTCACTTAGGATACTGAAGTATTGATGATCAAAATGTGGAAGAAAGCTGGTTCAAACCACGTCGATATCAAAAATGAAATTAAGTCGCTTTCTAGATAAATAACATGCCTAAAAAGACATGATTACTCACGCTGACACGATTGTATATCCTCCAATAAACTTATTGACTATTTTGTGAAGGTATAAATAAAATAAAATAAAATAAAATGTTTGATATTTTCCAATTAATGTTCTATCACATCACATAATTAACTACTTTTACCAACTTGATATTATTACAAATTTTTACAAAAAATAATAATTAAAACATATATCTTCAAAAAAGACTACTTACTTAATAACAATATTTTTTTCATCAAAAATCAAAATTTTAATCTGGAATCAGAAATCAAAGAAAGTGCACTTTGTTAAGCTGAATTTTTGACGATTTATACTAAAATTACCAACTTACTATTTTTACAAGTAAATAAATAAAACAACTTAGTTAAAAAAATAAATAAAAATCTACCAATTAATTAACATTCTAAACCCTATATTTATACCTAATAATCTTACAAATAATACAAATTAAATAAACACTAATTATTCATCAATTTTATACCGAAAACATAAAATGTTAAATGACGAAATTACCCCTTACCTTAATATCAAAATTGTTGGAAAATTGAGCAAAAGCATCATCAACATGTTCATGAAAAGATGACAAAGAATTATTTGATGAATTTGAATTATTTTCTTCATCTTCTTCCTCCAAATATAACCCGTCGTCTTTATTATTATTATCATTATCGTTGTTATTATTATTATTATTATTATTATCATCATCGTTATTCATATTTTCTTCACTTGGTATATCAAAAAAATCGTCGATAAAAAAATCATCACCCGTACCACAACATATATCATCTAATATTCCATGTGTATTTGGAGTGACGATTTTCAAGGGTTTTTCCAACGTAAAACTCGATTTTAATGCTTTGGCCTCCATGCACTCCATAATTTTTTTAAAAAAAATCGTTCAATATTTATATATATATAAGTTATATAAATGAGTTATATATATGAAAATTATGAAACTTGCATGAAAAAATTAAAAGATGAACTTTTTTTTTTGATATTATGAACTTATAATACATAAATTCTCATAATACATAATATAATATATGTATTAGACGTATATAAATCCTCATAATACAAATTAAAATTAACAAAATAAAAAGTATTTTTAAGTATATATAAATGAGTTATGTACTGTACTATATTTTTATGAAAAAAAATATTAAATTTGCATGGAAATTTTTAAAAAATGAATATTATTTTATGTAATATGGTGCAAATTTAAAGGATGTTACACCAACAAATTTAAATATTTGAAAGTTTTATAATATAAGTAAGGAGTATATTATTACTATTGTTATTATAAATACTAAATTATATTAAGCTCAAAACAATTACAGAAAGTTACTGGATAGCCGAGATACATGAAATTATTATTAACAATATTACTATTATTATTATTATTATTATTATTATTATTATAAGAGAATTTTATCGATTAATCAAATCACAATTTTATTATTATTATTATTATTATTTATTTATTTATTTATTTATTTATTCATTCATTCTAAGATGATTTTTTTGTAAAAAGGGAAATGAGATGAGAAGAAGAAGATTACATACCAAAAGAGATGAATTATTGATGTTATGAATAGGAAGAAAGTGAGGATTTGTGGAGGAGGAGAGTTGAAGTGAGGAAATAAAAATATATTGAAAAAAAGTGGGTAGGAGTTGGGCCATTTGATCAAAGGTTGGATTGAGTAATTGTAATTAAATAATACTAATAACCATTATGATTATGATTATAATTATAATAACAGTTTTTCTACCTGGGTCAATAAACAGCGATATATTGGCTATGCAGAAGCGCATTATTCTAATAGCATCTTCGTCTCAATTTATTTTTCACAAATTTGTATTCAGTTCAATTTGACATCGTTTGTAGATATCGGATGACTTATTATTAATGATATCGATCTTTACTTTCAAAAAAATAATAACAGCTTTTCTAACGTGTATCCACTAATCACACATTAAAAAACTAATTAAATAAATATTAACATGAATATTGTCTAAATATGATAAATAAAATTTAATATTTAAATTTCTCATGATAAAAAAATTCGTTATAATAATAATTATAATTATTGTTATTGTTATAGTTAATCATAGTTATAAGTCTAATAAAGTTTTTATTATATTTAGGTGGGATAATAGTAGGTGAATTGATAATCCATGTGAGCTAATTAATCTTTCAATATTTGTTACTAATTGAACAGAAATCAGTATTTATTATTATTATTATTATTATTATTATTATTATTATTATTATTTATTATTATATGGAGAATTTTATTAATGAATCAAAAAATAGTTTAAAAAAAAATGGTGGGCAGCCTAGATACAATCTGGGCCCCCACCCCCTTAGCTATAGCAAAGCTAAGTCTGGTAAAAATAAAAGAAGCAACGCATGCTCCGGCATCCTGTACTACCGAAATTTATTTATTATTATTACTCCCTCCGTCCCAATGAATTGTTTGTCTATTCCATATTGGGGCGTCTCAGTGAATTGTTTGCCTTTCTATTTTAGGAATGTTTTTTATATACAATTTGATCATTTTCATGAGTTTTGCTGTACATGTCACTCCCTCATTGGTTCCCTTAACCTTGGTGCCAAAAGAAAAAGCAAACAATTCATTGGAACGGAGGGAGTATTATTTATTTATTTAAAAAAAAAAACAGTATTAAACCCGCGAAAATTTATGAACATAATAATCAAAATTATGATTATTATAATAATAATAATTATTGTTATAATTAATTAATTATAGTTATAATAATTCTAAGAAAGTTTTTATTATCTTTAGGTGGGATAATAGTAGGTGAATTAATAATCCATGTGAGCTAATTAATCTTCAATATTTGTTACTAATTGAACAAAAATCATCATTAAATCTGTGAAAATTTATGAATGTATTCTACGAGTAATATATAAACAAATTATGAATGTTTTTTCGAATAACACGTTTGTCAATTTATTTGACTCGTAATTAAAACTCATAAAACAATTTAATATATTTGTAACGTGAATTTCAGTAAATAATATTGATCGAATGATATACTATGACTTTGGTTATAAAAGGCGTAATAAATCAACGCATGACAGTAATTACACCTATTAATATTAAATCCAAAAATAATTTAAAACTTTATTCAATTTATCACTCGTATTATATTAAATTCGTAAACTATTTTAAATAATAATTGAATCGAATTTATATTATTTTCCTCGAGCCATTCTCACCGTCTAACTTTCAAAGATCGACTTAATTACACCTGTTAATATCAAATTCGGAAAATAATTTTAAACTTATTGAAAACTTTATTTAATTTAATTTATTACTCGTAATATATAAAAATCGTAGATTATTTTAAATAATAATTGAATCGAATTTATATTATTTTCCTCGAGCCTTTCTCACCGTCTAACTTTCAAAGATTGACTCAATTACACCTGTTAATATCAAATTCGGAAAATAATTTTAAACTTATTTAAAATTTTATTTAATTTAATTTATTACTCGTAATATATAAAAGTTGTAAATTATTTTAAATAATAATTGAATCGAATTTATATTATTTTCTTCGACTCGACTGACCCTCAACTCGATTCAGTTCGATTCAGATCAGACTCAATTACATCGAACCTTAAACCCACCATTTGGCCATTGGCTAACCAATGACCCCAAGATTTTAATTTCAATTTCGATTTCATTTTCGATTTCGATTTCAATTTCAAATTTCAATTTGAAAGTTGAAACCCGTCTACCCACTTTTATGCCCATTTGTTTATCTCTTCGATTCGAAAATTGGAAAATTTTCAGCTGAATCGAGCAAGAACAACACTGTAAATTTGAGGGGGAAAAAGAGGGACGATTTGATTTGATTTGATTTGATTTGATCTGGGTTTTGAATGGAAGCCATTAAAAAGCAAGCTTCCAGGCTAAGAGAAACTGTTGCTAAGCAACAACAGGTATTGCATTTTCAACCCTAATTTTTTTTTTGTTTCATCGATTTCTTCAGTTTTTACAGCTTAATTAGATCTGATTAACGTGTTTAATCTTGGCTGGTGTATTTTGATTTTGATTTTGATTTTGATTTTTGATTGTCGATCCTTGAATTTTATTGGGTTCCTGCGGATTTCTGGGTTTGATTGATTGATTGAATTTGATTGAGTTTGCGGGTTGTTATTCGATTTGATCCTTTTGTTTGAATGTTGCTGTAAATTTTTTGATTTAGATGCAAAATTCTGTTAGTAATTTAGATGATGAGGAAGATTATGCCGATTTCTAGGGTTTGATTGATTGATTGATTGAATGATTGATGTGATTGAATTTGCTGGTAGTTATTCGATTTGATCCTTTCGTTTGAATGTTGCTGTTAAAATTTTGATTTCGATGCAGAATTCTGTTAGTAATTCAGATAATGAGGAAGATTAGATTATTTCGATCTTGAAATTTCTAAATGCAGCTTGTTGAATACACAAACTTTCATCGATTAGGGTTCATGTAAAATCTGGGTTACACCATGGATCGCAAATCGTTAATAGTGAATTCTATCACGTCGTTTACTAAAAAAATTACATATAAAACCCATTTTTGTAACCGCAAATTGTGAATTCTATCATGTCGTTTACTAAAAATACATGAAACACATTTTGTAATAGCGAATTGTGAATCGATGACGACTGGACGACCTCAGATTCTGATTCATGTTAGCCGACCCCAAATCTTTTGGGACTAAGGCCCTCTTCTTTTGGACTTATATTCAGTCAGTTTCAGCTCAGTTCAGCTCCAAGAGGCATATTTTGTCTCTATATTTCACTCAGTTTCAGTTAAATTAAGTTCAGTCAGTTTCAGTCCAAAAGAACAGGGCCTAAGGCTCTGGTGGTGTTGTTGTTGAATCGTGAATCGATGAGGGCATATTCATAACCAATCCGGTAGTTACTCCTTCCAAAACTTTTGCGTAATTTAAAGTAAGCAAATCATCTACGAACAATAGCAGAAAACATTAGCTATTTGCACGTCATTTTGGAATTTCGAGATTTAGGAGGGAGATGGGATTTTTCAGCATCTCAAACTCTAAAATTAGATTCGATTTCCGAGATGTTACACATATTGAGAGGCATCAGGCATGGAGATATCTTAATGTATTTGTTGTAGGCTGTTTTCAAGCAATTCGGTGGAGGATATAGC
Organism: Agrostemma githago; assembly: GCA_958450325.1. NCBI lineage: Eukaryota > Viridiplantae > Streptophyta > Magnoliopsida > Caryophyllales > Caryophyllaceae > Agrostemma > Agrostemma githago. The sequence continues at coordinate 88,022,164 of OY288239.1, read as the reverse complement.
TCAGATAATGTGATCACCGACGAGGCAGAGCTTCAGCAGCATCAGAAGCTAGAGAAGCTTTACATATCGACACGAGCTGCTAAGGTTTACAATCTTTCGTTCAAAATTTTGAAAAATGATACTAACATCCGATAGGTTTTGGTCATCGTACTTGCTAACTCCCCGTTTTATCAGCATTTTCAAAGAGATATCGTACGTGGAGTTGAGGGCTACATTGTTACCGGGTCAAAACAAGTAGAAATCGGTAATTTTTATGATTGTAAATCGTTGAAAGTTTGAAACGGCATGTGATGAACGTTGGTGTCGGTTAATACCTAACATATTGTTGGTCTTTATTTGGCTTATCTCCTCCAGGAACGAAGTTGTCTGAAGATGGTCGAAAATATGGCGCGGAGAATACGTGCACAAGTGGAAGCACATTATCCAAAGCTGCCCTTAGCTTCTCTAGAGCCCGTGCGCAAATGGAGAAGGAGCGGGGAAATTTATTAAAAGCTTTTGGCACCCAGGTAGCGTCTTCAACTCTTCGTTGATGAGTGATAATGATTTCCTTTTCCCTTATTTTTACCCGTCGAGTATTGTACAAGAAGGCAAGATCGTCAAACATGTGAATCAAACCCAAATTGATATAAATATTCCTCGCTAATGATGTACGGAGTAACAATGATTTCTCCTCACTTTCACGGAAATTTCGCACGTTCCTTGAACCACCTTGGCCTCCTTGCACTACCATCATTGAGTTCTTATGACGGTAAACGTCGTCGTTAGGTCTGTGTTACTCCGACTCTCCGGCACAATTTCGTGTCCGACACTTTTCAGATGTCGGATTCTGCTATTTTAGGCACATTTTTCAATTTTTTTTCTTTTTTTTGTCTAAAGTGAAGTGTCGAAGTATTTTACCAGCAGAGGATAAGATATTTGTGAAAGGTTGCATCAACTAAAACTTGATAAATCGATGTGCAAAACACCCTAGAATTTTTTTGGGTTATTTGAGCGGTTTACTTGATGATCTTAGCTACTATGCCTATGCAGTCATTATTATTCACGGTGGGTCTCAACTAGTCTCATCTATGATTGTGTAGGTGGCAGAGCCGTTAAGAGCAATGGTTATGGGAGCTCCCTTGGAGGATGCTCGACATCTTGCTCAACGCTATGATAGAATGCGACAAGAAGCTGAGGCGCAGGTATCTCCGATATTACACTTCTTGTACAGTACTAAAATTTCGAGCTCGAGCCTTTAATTTCTTCTTCTCAAAAAAAAAAAAAAAAATCGTAGTTTGATTTAAATCTGGTTTTTCGGACCTAGATAGGCAATCGAAGTTTCCAGACGGCAGGCGAAAGTTAGAGAAACATCAGGAAATCCAGAAATTGTTATGAAATTTGAAGCTGCTGAATCGAAACTTCAAGACTTGAAGTCTAATATGGGAATATTGGGAAAAGAGGCTGCTTCTGCTATGGCTGCTGTCGAAGCTCAGCAACAGAGACTAACTCTTCAAAGACTCATTGCCATGGTGATGCAAAAATTCTTACTCCCTTCGTTTATAAAATACGAGTAATTATTTTAACCTCATTTCTTCGAAAACGACAAATATATGTAAAACGATGCGAGTATTATGCAAAAATTCGTAGACTGACTTCTTGGCATGTTTGTTGTCTTTGATAAAATATTAGGTAGAAGCGGAACGTGCTTATCATCAGAGAGCGTTGCAGATACTTGAACAGCTTGAAGGCGAGGTACCCTCGTTGCACCTTAATCTAACTTATACGAGTATTTAGTTTCTTTTTTTATTTAACCGAATATAATTAAAGTTAATACTCGTATTTTACAATCACGACTTCAAAAAGTGAATTAGTAGTTTGGATTGAATTGTAGTTGACGATGAATGAATACATTTGATCTCTTCTCAAATGGGACAATGTGGTCGATGTGGATGACGGGAGTACCATTAATGTAATACTCCCTCCGTTCCAATGAATTGTTTGCCTTTTCTTTTGGCACCAAGGTTAAGTGAACCAATGAGGGAGTGACATGTAGAGCAAAACTCATGAGAATGATCAAATTGCATATAAAAAACATTCCTAAAATAGAAAGACAAACAATTCATTGAGACGCCCCAATATGGAATAGGCAAACAATTCATTGGGACGGAGGGAGTAGAAAAGTTTCTCGGTCAAGTTTTTGGCTGTTTGTATCGAGTTGGTAATTTTTTTTTGGGTGGTTTATCTATAGATGATTTCCGAACGCCAGCGAATAGAAGCTGCTCCAAGCCCAACTCTCGAGAACCATGCACCGCCACCACCACCACCACCGGCATACGAAGAAGTTAACGGTGTTTTTGCATCTCAAGCTCAAAATGTTACAACCGATAGCATGGGTTACTTTCTTGGAGAGGTTAGTTGTCACAACTCACAACCCGATTTCCTGCATTTTCCGGTATTTAAATGTCGTGTCAAACTCAAAATCTGCAACCTCCTCTGAATCCGATGAAATTATATGTACATTGTGCAAAACCGTTCATTCACCAGTCGTTCTCTCTTATGATCGGAATATCCATCTAAGATCAAACGGGTCAAGTGACCTTTTCCTATGTAATGTGCAGGTTACATGCCCATATCAAGCTGAGTCCGACACTGAATTGAGCTTGTCTTTGGGCGATTATGTCGTGATACGAAAGGTTTGTGTCGTTTGTTCCCGCTTATTTTTCTTTTGGTCACTTTTTTTTTTAGTTGGCAGTGAGCTTGAACTCATTTGGTCGTCGTCACAATATTCACCGGGTCGGGTCACTTTTGGGTTATAGAAATCAGGTTGACCCGACTGCGGGTCAGGCAGGTTAGATCATTTCATTTTCGTGTTTGCTATTTTCAAATTTTTTTAGGGATATCGACTCGTTTTCTACAACAATAGCTGGGTTAATTTCGGGTTAACTCGGGTCAATTCGGGTTACGGCTCAAACTTGGGTCTTCAATTCGGGTGTTGGGTTCTGGTCGGGTCGGGTTTTGCCAGGTTTAGTCATCTGTAATGTAGGTGTTATTGCAGGTTTCTAACAACGGCTGGATGTTACATCTGATTTTCGTCCTTTTTTTTAACGAGGAAGTTAATCTAAACCTTGCAAACGGGTCAACCGGGTCGGGTTCGGGTCACGTGACTTTCGGGTTATAATAAACATTGGGTTGACTTCGGGTCGGGTCAGATCACTTCGGGTTCGAGCCATTTTTCATGTTTACTATTTTCAACTTTTTTTTTTTTAGAAATATTTGACTCGTTTTCTATAATAATAGTCAAGTCAATTTAGGTTACGGGTCAAACTCGGGTCTTCAGTTCGGGTCGGGTCGGGTGTAATGTAGGTGTTATTGCAGGTTTCTAACAACGGGTGGGCCGAAGGCGAATGCAAAGGCCGAGCCGGGTGGTTCCCGTTCGGATACATCGAGCGACGGGAACGTGTTCTAGCGAGCAAGATTGCCGAAGTTTTTTGATACCGTCGAATTTCATCCGAATCAAAAGGATACGATGCCTTCTCCTCTCCTCCCGTGAGACCGTCTCACGACGTGAAAAAAAAAAAAAAATTATTGAAATTGGTTTTATTTATATTATGTACAAACAAACCTCAACTGGCTTTGACAGTTCTTTGTAGCTTGTAGTAGTAAATTTTTTTGTACTCTCATACCGTGTTGTCGTGTCTGACACGGTGTTGGAAATGTCGGAAAAGTGTCATTATGGATGATATTTTCGTTTTTTTGGGTCTAAAAATTGAAGTGTGAAGTGTCGTGTCACGAGACACGGTCCCAAGGTGAAGTGTCGGAGTTGCATAACTCTCGTTTTTTTTTGGACTGAAGTAGGTTGAATTTAACTGAAGTGATTTGAAATCTTTGAAATTGAACTGTAGTAGACTGAAGTACTGAGACAAAATGAGTCATCTGGGGTTGAACTGAAGTGGGCTGGAAATAAGTCGAAAAGAATCGGGTCTAAGACGGTCTGGCCCAAAAAAAAATTGGGACCGTATTCGGAACATATATTTAAAAAAATCATGATCGTTTTTTTTTTTTTTTTTACTCATATTTTGTATCCAACTTGACCGATATCCAACCCGACTATTATACGGGATATATATTTCAAATTTTAAATGAGTAATCAATTAAAATTTCGAAATTCAAATATAATAATACGGAGTAATGTTTAGGTAAGTGCAAAATTTTACAAATTTAATACGAGTTTTTTTTTTTTTTTTTTTTTTTTTTAAAAAATTTTAATATAAAAGAAAGTATAAATTTCTGTATCTGTATCGGAAAATCGTCTCTTAAAAAAATTCGGAAATAAAAAGAAAGTATAATTTTTTTTTGTTCATATCGGAAAACCGTCAATTAAAAGAAATCGGAAAGTGAATTTTTTTTTTAATTTAAAATAAATAATTAAAAACTTCAAGAAAAAATAAAATAAAATAAAAACCCTAATTTTTCGACAAAAGAGGCGCGAGAAGTAGTTTATCCGTCTCGTTATTTTTCTAGGGTTTCCTCTCCCCAAAATCCCCCAATTTTCCCCCAAATCATAGGGTTGAAATTCTTGCAATTGATTGATTCTTGTTAATTGTCAATTGTTAATTGTCGATTAATTCGTCAGATTATTGTTCGTCAATGGAGGATGATGAAGACGTGATCATGGTCTCTCCTTCAGGCGAATTGGCGGGTAATTCGGGTTCGGATTCGTAATCGAAATTGAAATCGAAGAACTGCAGTTCCACGATTATGACGATTTCGGATCATAAATTGTGTGGATATTTAACCACCGTGGTCCGCCTTGACAACCACCGTAATGCGGCACCGGGATTACTGGAGTTAGGAACTTCCATTGATATCTTCTCCCACGTTACTCCTTCGAAGAAGAAGAACGGTGGTGGAGGAGCGGCGGCGGTGACGAACGTTGTTCAGCAATTGAAGAAATTGGTGAATCATAAGTGTTTGAGGGTTGTATCGACTGTGGTTGGTGTTTCGGATTGTGGCGGCGACAATGGCGGTGTTGGTGTTAGTGTGGTGGTTTTGGTCGATGTTTATTTAACGGAATTTGTGTGGGTTGATGATTGGCAGTTTCCTCGGTTCGGCACCATTGCTGCTTATGTATTTCGCCATTTGAGGTAGTTCATCACTGATTTTACCTTCGAATTGTATCGGTTTTTGATCAGTGATTATACAGTTTTACTCTATGATTTGTGTTTCTTTTCCGAATTCTTTATTAATCTCTGTTAATTGCTGATATACTCTCGGATTTCCGTGTTGATTCTTGTTTTTACTCCATAATGATAGTTCATTACTGATTTTACCTTCGAATTGTATCGGTTTTTGATCAGTGATTATAAGGTTTCACTCTATAATTTGTGTTTCGTTTCTGAATTCTGTGTTAATCTTCGTTAATTGCTGATAAACTCTCGGAATTCCGTGTTGATTGTTGTTTTTACTCCTTCATAATGGTAGCTCATTACTGATTTCACCTTCGAATTGTATCGGTTTTTGATCAGTGATTATACGGTTTTACTCTATGATTTGTGTTTCTTTTCCGAATTCTGTGTTATTCTTTGTTAATTGCTGTTATAATCTTCGAATTCCGTGTTGATTGTCATGTTTACTCCATCATACTTACTATCATCATCATCATCACTTCTTGATGATCAAGAAGGGAAGAACCAAACAAACTGAGACGGGCTTACGAGTTTTTACACTGAGATAGTTTGTAATAAGTGATATTTTCTCACATGATGTCTCGCAATTCTATAATTTGTGTTTGTTTTTTGGATTTGTGTTTGTTAATTGCTGGTTCTCTCGGAATTCCGTGTTGATTTTTGTTTTTACTACGTCATAATTCCATATCATCATCATCATCATCATCATCATCATCTCTTCACGATGATCAAGCGGGGAAGAACCAATCCTTCTGATTATGTCACAATCTTAATTAACATACACTACTTAATTAGCGCTTTAATTTGATTTAGATTACTGTTTTTATGTGCTTTGACCTACTCTTTCGTCGATCATAAATGTGTGAGTAAAAAATATGTTCACTGTTATTATGGATCTGGGTATGTTGCCTATTTTTTTGGGCAAAAAAAGAATTCATGCCTTTTAAGTCATCCACATATGGCCTCTTTATGATATTTTTACGTACTTTTTTCAGATGTAACTGGGCGCAGAGGGATTTAATTCTCAAAGACGGATGCTGTAATGATGCAGTTGGGGATCAGAGTTTGTGGAATTTACCCGACTGTCATGTACTAGGATGTAAGCAGCATGCTAATGTTTCTGATTCTGGTAAAAGGAAGGGGTTTGAACTTCATGAAATTTTCAAGAGCTTACCTAGCTTGACTTTCGAAGTGAAATCTGCTACATCATCAATAGCACCTGCCTCTATGGCTACCGGATCTGGAATTTGGGATTTGACTGATGACATAATGTTCAACATTTTGTCTGCTTTATGCCCGGCTGATCTGCGAAATGTTTCTCTCACATGTCGTCATCTTAGATTCTTGAATTCGGGAATCGTCCCGTCTATAAAACTCAAATTATTTCCCCATCAGAAGGCAGCTGTCGAGTGGATGCTACAACGTGAGCGAAATGTTGCTAGATTGAATCATCCCATGTACATGGATTTCTCAACCAAAGACGGCTCTTCCTTTTACATTAACATTGTGACTGGTGAATTAGTCACTGGGTCGGCTCCAACAGTTACGGACTTCCATGGCGGATTTTTTTGTGATGAGCCAGGACTTGGTAAAACTATCACAACTCTTTCACTTATTTTGAAGACAAAAGGGACAATGGCAGCACCTCCTAAGGGAACGGATATAATTTGGTGCAAGGATGACGATAATCAGAAGTGTGGCTTTTATGAGTGTAGTGGGAGTAGGTTTTCTGTTTTGGCTTTTCTATCCCCTGGACAAAAAAGTGAGAATCAGAATAATCGAAGGGGTCTCTTTTCTCCCGATGAGCTGATTCCTGATAATCATTTAACTCCAGCGAGGGGCAGGCTGTCAAGCCTTGGTGGCCACTGTGTTTTATCAGTGTACTCTTGTCCAGAACGACTAGGTGCAACATCATCTGAGCCTTTATCATCTGCGTCAGCATCATGTGTAACTCGTCGGTCAAGGAATTTGAATAGTGTTAAGAAAAATCTTATTGAAAGAATGGATGATACATCTGAAAATTCTAAAGATATCAAGAAAGGTAGGCAGACAAGTAAAAGGAAACGTGCGTCAAACAATATCACTGGTGCTTGCTCCGAAAATTCATCTGGAACATCAAGTGAATTTCTGAGTGCCTCTAAGCGGCAGAAGAATGATCTCCTCGGAGTTGTGTGTGTTGAGGATTGGGTTAACTGTGATAACTGTGGAAAATGGCGGAGAGTTCCTGCTGAGAATGTCCCTGACCCCGAAGCTGTATGGTTTTGTAGTCTGAACCCCAATCCCGATTATCGGAACTGTAATGCTCCCGAAGAGACTTCGTACCAGAAGCTTACTTTCTTGAATGGGTTTTGTGGCAAAGACTCTTCAGGAGGACTGCCTCAAAACGTGGCGTTCTTTGTGAGTGTGCTAAAGGATCATTATGCATTGCTCAAAAGTCAGACCAAGAAAGCTTTGCGCTGGCTTGCTAGACTCCCACCCCTCCATCTTTCACAAATGGAGACGGTTGGCTTGGTTCGTCCCGGTCAGGTGACAACAAAGGAAGCTAATAGCTACCATAGAATATTTGAAGGGTTTGGCCTTGTTAAGAAGAAGGAGCAGGGTACTGTTCGATGGTTTTACCCCAAATCCCTAGACAATCTGGTGTTTGATCTGACTGCTCTTAGAATGGCTCTCTGTGAGCCCTTAGACTCGTATAGGATGTATTTATCCCGGGCAACCCTAATTGTTGTTCCGTCGAATCTAGTTGATCACTGGAGAACTCAAATCGAGAAGCATGTAGGGTCAGGGCAACTGCAAGTATACTATTGGACTGATGGTAAGAAGCCTTCTGTACACAGCCTTGCTTGGGACTATGACGTTGTTATTACAACATTTAGTCGGCTCAGTGCGGAGTGGAATCCTCCTAAAATGAGTCCCTTGATGCAAGTTCACTGGATGAGGGTCCTCCTGGACGAGGGACACACTCTCGGGTCAAGCTTGAACTTGACAAATAAAATGCAGATGGCAGTGACCTTGTGTGCATCTAACCGTTGGATTCTAACCGGAACACCCACGCCAAATACTCCTAGTAGTCAAGTTTCTCATCTTCAACCCATGTTGAAATTTCTCCATGATGAAGTATACGGTGAGAATCATAAAAACTGGGAAGCCGGAGTCTTGAAGCCTTTTGAGGGACAGACGGATGAGGGTAAGACACGTTTGCTGGCGTTGCTTAAAAGGTGTATGATTAGTGCACGAAAAGCAGACTTACAGTGCATCCCTCCTTGTATCAAGAAAACGACGTACATTCAATTTACAGAAGGGCATGCGAAAACTTATAATGAACTTGTGGAGACGGTTCAGCGAAACATTTTATTAGCTGACTGGAAAGATCCCTCTCATATCGAAAGTTTGTTAAACCGCAAGCAGTGGAAGTTCAGGGCGGCTACTATTAGAAACGTAAGACTTTCTTGCTGCGTGGCCGGGCACATCAAAGTAATAGCATCTAGTCAAGATATCGAAGAAACCATGGATTTATTGGCTCAGCGTGGTCTGGAGAATCTGTCTCAGGATTCTCAACTTATAAAGTACTGCCTTTGTTATGGTGGTAACTGCCAAATGTAAGTACTTTTCTTTTGTCCTACCGTCCTACGTCACTCGGGTTATAATGATAGACAATGGTTGTTTGATTTGTTTCCTTTCCTGTAATTTGTTTGGTTCAGATGTAAAGAATGGTGTCGTCTACCCATTGTTACACCATGTAGGCACCTCTTGTGCCTTGATTGTGTTGATCTGGACAAAGAACGATGTTCGGTTCCTGGATGTGGGTTTCAATATGAGATGCAGAGTCCGAAGATATTAACACGGCCAGAAAATCCAAACCCGAAGTGGCCCGTGCCAAAAGATCTTATTGAGTTACAGCCAGCATATAAGCAAGTAGGTTTCTTACTTCGTACTTTTCTAGGCTTTGATTTTCTTTATATAATGATTTTTTTTAGTATTATTTCATGATAATAATACCAACTATAAGGGGTCTTCTTAGATTAATCTCAACTGTACGTAATCTCGTTTTAATATGAATTATGCCTTCATTAATCCCTCGTTGATATAGGAGACCGGTTACCTAGAAAACCGGTTGAACCTTTCTCTTCAGTTTCGGTTATTGTTTTTTTTTTTTTTTTAATCTTCCCAAAATTCATATTCCATTTTTTATTTCCGATTAGTATTATAGAAACCATGAGAAAAATGCTTTAATTTTCTTGTTGTTTTGGCTTTCATGAACGACGACGGAACATTCAAGGACCTAGAAAGTCACAACCGGTCACTATTACCTGTAATAGCAGGTCATAATTTTGTCCATAGCGAAACGAGATTAATGAAGGCATGGTTCATATTAAAATGAGATTATGTATAGTTGAGATTATTCTAAGAAGTCCCCTTATAGTGGTATTATTGTCATCAAATAACCTTTTTTTTTTATTATTATTTTGAAATCCATTTGCAGGATAGTTGGGATCCGGATTGGCAATCTACTTCGAGCAGTAAAGTTGCGTACCTTGTTCTGAGGCTGAAAGAAATCGAGTCTGATGGTAGGCAAAAACTTTGCTCTACAAGCATGCACTGTGAAATACCTTACGATACCGTTTCTCTTCAAGAACCGACAGTGAGCCCAATTGATGATTACTCTGACGTGTCTACTGAAAAAGTATTGGTTTTTTCTCAGTTTCTTGAGCACATACATGTCATAGAGCAGCAGGTAACCGGTGGATCGCATATATGATATATCTCTTGTTTTGTTTTCTGTTTTAGATGCCAAGATGACTAATGTACCGTTTTCTTTGATTTTCAGCTGTCTATTGCCGGTATTAAATTTACGAGGATGTATAGTCCCATGAATGCCTCCAACAAGGTAGTAATTCTTTTATTTGACGTCTTTATTGATTATGTATGCACTTTGCTCCAATATAATATCGTCTTGAATTCTTGATTTGTCATATTGATATTATTATTATCATGTTCAAAAAACTTAATATATCTATTATTTACTTGTCCAGAAAAAGTCGCTTGCCGTCTTTCAGCATGATCCTAGCTGTATGGTTCTTGTGATGGATGGAACTGCAGCTCTGGGTCTGGATTTGAGCTTCGTTACCTATGTATTCCTAATGGAGCCAATATGGGATCGAAGGTAAAAAGTTTATTAAAGCTTCGGGCTTCGTTACCATATACTCGTATTTTTAGCTGTTACTGTTTCTAGGAAATGTGTTCTGATTATTTTGTTGGGGAACTGTTTTAAGATGAGATTATCCCCTTATCATTCCATTAATAGCTGGTATCCTTTAGTTCTAGATACTCCGACAATAACTTCGAATGATTAGATACATCTTAAATTGAAAGATGAAGAGAGACAATCAGTTAACCCTAAATTGAAACTAAGAAGTTACTAAATCCATCGTCAGTTGATTTTAGGAAAGAAGCTCCTTACGAATCCTGAATTTGACTTTTTTTTTTCCTTCTAAATGTAGTAGAGTCTTGTTTATCTTAAAGTATTCCACATAAAACGCAGACGTGTTTTGTCTTAATGCTCTCTTTTGAGTCCTCTTGTTGATAATCTACATGGTAGATCCCTTGGTTAAAATAATTGGAGTAGAAAGAACTACTCCCTCCGGTCACTGTTTTTCGCCCCACTTTCCTTATTTAGCAGGGTTTTTTTTCCACTTCTCCACTTTCCTTTTATATCTTACCCTTTTTCCATATTATCCTTCTTTCTATCCTTTATTTACAAGAAATGTCATTGAATTTTACACTTTAAGCCCCACCATTAATTTGTTTACCATTTTATATTCATTTTCCACTACCCCACCATCATTTATTTATCATTTTATATTCATTCCTTATTTTATGTGGAAAAGTGAGTGAGGTGATAAATAATGACCGGAGGGAGTAATATGTTGCATAAAATCTCTAGGTTTTCCCCTCATTTATTTTTGTTATTGATAAGTGTTTTCGATTCCGATTCTCGCATCATCTAAGGTGTATGATGACGTAGTAGTATTGGTATTCCACTAATCCAGCCATACCATAAAATCGCTCTTAATACGTGTAGGCGGTGTAGCTGTAGTTGGCGACATTCGTAATGACAATAAAAGTAGGCTATTGGCTACACAGTAGTACAGTAGTACTTCTTAGCTTTGTTGATTTGTATGACAAAAAATCAAGTGACGGACCGTGAATTGCTATTTTTTTATGCCCTATATCTCTCGAGGCGTGATTTGGTAAAGCTGATATATCTTAATTTATAATGTCGCAGCATGGAGGAGCAGGTGATCAGTCGTGCTCATCGAATGGGTGCTGTCCGCCCTATTCATGTCGAGACCTTGGCAATGTGTGACACAATTGAAGAGCAAATGCTGAAATTTTTGCAGGTTTCCCTTTCTTTCCCGTCTTCTGATTCATATGCAATAATTCAAAATCGACATTCTTAATTAGTTGCTTCAATTTGTTACATACACCTACACCCGGCAAACGGGTCAACCGTGTCCGACCCGTTTGCCAGGTCGGGTCAGCCTTGGATCGGGGCAGAAACAATCGGGTTGGGTCGGGTCATTTTGGGTTCAAATTTTTTTCGTGTTTGTTATTTCAACTTTCTTTAGAGATATCGACTCGTTTTCTATGATAACATTCGGGTCAGTTTTGGGTTAGGTCGGTTCAATTTGGATTAAGCCGTTAAGGGCCAAACTCGGGTATTCATTTTGGTGTTGAGCCGGGTCAATCGAGTTGATTTTGGGTTGGTTCATTAAGAATCGGGTCAAGTTCTGGTAAGGCCGGATCAATACGGTTCGGTTCATGTCATTTCAGTTTTTCGGGCTATAAGAGACAAACTCGGGTTTTCAGTTGGGGTGTTATTCTTTTCTGATTTATTGCTTCTGTTCTGTCACTTACTCACTTAATCGGATGTGCAATTTTTCAGAATGGTGACGAATGTCGAAAATTATTGAACGAAGACAACGAGAATACTAATAATCACGAAGGAGGCCGAGCACAGAAGTCCTTACACGATTTGGCCGAGAATTATTATCTAACTCGCTTGAGCATGGTGCGGAAAAAACCCATCGAGGTATGCCTATAAATTCAGTACTCGTATCTATTTGGTTATCAGAAAAAAAAAAAACGACTATTTTCGGGTAGATATTCGGATAAAATAACATTCACTTTTGTAATACTAATGTTTATGTCGGGGGTTCACTGGTCCAAACTCGGACCGGACCGGACCGGATTGACCCGTGGACCGACAACCCCCAAAATCCAAACCCGCGGACCGGACCGGTTAACAAAAGAAACCCGGACTGGACCGGACCGTAAAAATTCACTGAACTTGAGATTTTTTTTCAAGGGTGGACCGGACTGGAACACGGACCGGTCACCAACTTTTTGGCGACCCCAAAAATCAAAACCCGTGGACCGGACCGGTTAACATAGAAACCCGGACCAGATTGGACCGTAAAAATACACTAAATTTGAGTTTTTTTTTAGGAGTGGACCGGACCGGTCACCAACTAGACCGGACCGGACTGACCCGTGGACCGACAACCCCAAAAATCCAAACCCGCGGACGAGTTAACAAAGAAACCGGGACCGGACTTTCTTATGACCGGACCGTAAAAATACACTAAATTTGATAATTTTTTAAAGGTGGACCGGACCGGTCACCAACTGGTCCGGGCCACTTTTTGAACACTCCTATTTATGTGAAACCGTCTTTCACAAATCTTTTCGATAACAAGACTCCGATTTTCTCAATTGTTATCGACTTATCGTGAAGCTTTTATAGTCGCGTAGTCGGGTAGTATTATTATTAGTGACGGTTTATATCGTTCTTCCGGCTTTTTTTTTCCAATGTATTCATTCATTCATTCATTCATGTAATGCTAGGTATGAATCGAACGATGCTCGAGCTCGATCACATTTTTTCGGAAAACCGAAAACCGGGTATTATATCCTCCGATGAAGTTGATGCTTACGATGAGTTTTTCGTCGATGTGGATGGATTGGATTGGATTGGATTCATTTTCCGATTATTTCCGATTAATCTAATTCGAACATAATATTATTAGAAATTTTGTTCGGTTTTTGTAGATCGTCGCTTAGCTTGAAGAACCGTACCCGTGCAAAATAATAAAAGACAGAGATTTTCGACATTTTGGATTTCTCCTGTAGGACTGTCCTATAGTATAAGACAGACCTAACCCACCTTAAGATTAATTGGTATGAGTATTTTTTTGGGCTAGTCTTATAGTATAGGACAGTCTTAATATCCCGAAGCGAAAAAAAAAAAAAAAAAAAAAAAGGATGATTCTTTTAGTAGAATTTATTATTTATATGTAAATGTTTTCTAGATTTGTAAATGATGAATAAAGTATCGTTAGTATCTTGGAGTAGTATGTAAATCTCTCGTGAAACGGTTTCACGATAATTATATTGTGACGTCTGTCACATTGATTAACACGATATATTTTTTTATCGTGAGATTGTCTCGCAAATCGCAATTACATAAATTAATACTACGAAGTAAAAGCCAAAATCACGATGATATTACATAAATTAATAAAAGCCATTGATTAATACGATATCATCGTGATTCTTAGTTTAATGGCATATAACACGTACCTGATCGACATACGTTAGAAAAATATTTTTTATTTATTTATGGAAAATGATAAATACAGTCCTTAGAGCTGTATTTGAAAGGCCATAAGAGGAAATAAATTTTCAATACATGCATTAATTGCATCGATGCAGGTGTAATTTGGGCTTTAAATTCTATGTTTATACTAAATTTGGAAGCTTTTAATGCCTTATATACAACCATATGGGTTATATTTAACCTAACCGTTTATTTATTTATTTATTTATTTATTTATTTTTCTCACTGACTTAATTAAAGACGATTTCTCATTAGATCTAATACGTGTATATTAAATTGTATAGTTAATGAGATTGCAGCTCAAATTAATGAAGTTGTGGTACCAAAGAATCCAACATTAATTATTTGTCATTAATTTCATGTGAAATTTTTATTATTTCACATTAATAAACAAATTAAAACATTTGTAAATTAATTACAACTAACGCTCTTCATAATTATAACTATCTGCAAAAATACATGACTTCAATTAAAAGAAGAGCTCTTTATTTCCACAAAGTTACAGTCTTTATTCTATTACTTTAATTAATTAATTAATTAATTAATCTATTATTACTCATTAAATAAATTTAATTAATTAATTAATCTAATTATTATTAAATAAATTTAATTAATTAATTAATTACTTTTCACTTTTCACTCTGTTAAAAAGTTAATGTTTTGCATGCTGGTCCATTGGTGAAAATCATTGTACTTTTTTAAAAAAAAACACATCGAAATGAGAGAGTAATTCAATAATAATGATAACAAATTATATACCGTGTAGTAATTGCCGAAAATATTTTAAAAAATCAAATAAATTTTTTTTAAACCGAACAAAATAAACTCTTTATACTCCGTAAAATAGAGTTATATATATATAAAACCGTAAGTATAATACTATGTATAAATCGACATTATTACTAAAATTACAAAATGTATCTTTTTTTTTTTTTTGCTTTATTTTCTTTGGTTGGTTGGAGTGGTTTCAACCAACAAAACATATCACTAATTGACAAAAAATTATTTGATGAAAATAAAATAAAATTGGTGTACCATGTCAACGTAAATTATACTCTAAAAGTCGATCTTTTCCAATAAATTTTATTTATAATTACTTAACGAAAACGTATCTTCATATTTACACAATCTAAAAATTTCTCGAAATTTACTTGATACACCAAATAAACCTACATTTACAAATTCAGGACCGTTAACGTTCAAACAATGGTCTGGAATGATAAACTGGACCAGACCAGACCAGACCGGACCGTACATATACCGATCAGATCTCCGAGTTTCAAAAAATTGGTGACCAATCTCTGCTCCGGTCCGGTTTACACTTTTTTTTAAAAAAAAAAAAAAAAACTTAGGCCCTGTTCTTTTGGACTTATATTCAGTCAGTTTCAGTTCAGTTCAGTTCAGCTTCAGGAGACATATTTTGTCTCTATATTTCAGTCAGTTTCAGTTAAATTAAGTTCAGTCGGTTTCAGTCCAAAAGAACAGGGCCTTAGTCTATTTTTTCGGACTGGTCGGTCGGGGTCCCTTTCTAACCGATCTGATCGATCTCCCGAGTTGGTTTTTTTTTTTGGTCTAACTGATCTTCGGCTCAACCCGATTTGATCCAATCTGGACAGGATTTGGACCAGTGAACACCCCCTAGATACGAAAAGTAAAGACGAGGGGTAAAAGGGTAATTTAGGAAGTGGACGTGGCCCATCAACAACAAGAAAGCGAGTTCCAACCAGTCATGATTTAGTGGGACATTCCTCTCATGGTGGTTGGTTTTCCATGTCCTTTTCCCAAAATACCCCTATTGCTCTATTCCACATGTTTTTTTTTAAATATTTTAAAACCGACAAAAAAAAAACATCTGTCTTAAACTTAAAACGAGTAAAACAAATTAAATCTCGTAAAATTAGCTAAAAAACTTGTTTTTTTTTTAATTAATTTTTTTACCGTGAGACCGTGATTTAGTTACCACTTACCATGTGAGACGTTTCACGTAAAATTACCCAGAAACCGTCTCCAGATTTTACTAATTACGGAGTAATAATAATCGGAGTATGATACTTCAGTCATTATTTGTTTAATTACCTTTGGTTAAAATACAACTCACGAATAATATAACCTGTAAATAAATAAATAAATAAATGATCGAGACGTATAATAATTTTTTTACCGTGAGACCGTGATTTATCATGTAAATCATCTCGCAGTAAAATTATCGCGAAACCGTCTCGAGATTTACGAATTACGAGTAATAAATAATTCTCACGAATAATATAAAAAGTAAATAAATAAATGATCGAGACGTATAATATTTTTTTTTACCGTGAGACCGTGATTTATCATGTAAATCATCTCGCAGTAAAATTATCGCGAAACCGTCTCGAGATTTACGAATTACGAGTAATAAATAATTCTCACGAATAATATAAAAAAGTAAATAAATAAATGATCGAGACGTATAATATTTTTTTTTTACCGTGAGACCGTGATTTATCATGTAAATCATCTCGCAGTAAAATTATCGCGAAACCGTCTCGAGATTTACGAATTACGAGTAATAAATAATTCTCACGAATAATATAAATAAATAAATAAATAAATAAACGATCGAGACGTATAATATTTTTTTTACCGTGATTTACCATGTAAGTAAGTAGTCTCGCAGTAAAATTATCGTGAAACCGTTTCAAAATTTATTACTCGCATTTAATAAATAATCGAGACAGAAAAAGAATAATATAATAAGATTACTTTATTGGCCTACAAAAGCTACAAATACATAACAATATCCAAAAATTGAAATTGAAATTGAAATTGAAAAAATCAATTGAAAAAAAAACTCGGAATTTTTCAAACAAACGGGGGTTTGGGTTTGGGTTTTAGAGAGAGAAATTCCCAAAAAAAAAAATCGGCAGAAAATCCAAAAAAATTGATTGAATAAAATGTAGGATTTAATTAAGGAAAGCTGATTATTGTAATTATTATTATTGATTTGTTGTACTTGTTATGATCTGATTTTTGTTGTGATTTTTTTTTTGATTTTTTGCAGATTTTTCATGCTAATTTTGGATTTTTTTGGAAGGTACAATTCAATCACACTTTCCATTTATTGTAAATTTAATTTGATTGCAGTTTTTGTTTGATTAGATAATTAATTTAATTTAATTTGTTTGTTGTTACTGATTGACTGATTGTTTTGTGAATTTGATCTTTGTTTATGATTATGATTTGATTAAGTGATTGAATGATTTGATTAATTTGTTCTGTTTGATTGACTTTCGGATTTTAATTTCCGAGTTTAGTTAGCTTAGCTGGTGAAGTCATTTGAATTTCGATGTCGTATTCTACAGTGTGATTGTGAGATTGTGTTGTTTGAGGTTGATAATGGCGGATTCCGGATTTGAAGTTTTGAATCTCTTGAAACTTCCATGATTTTGGATGGAAGAATGCTTGGAATTTAGTAAGAGTGGAAGGTTTAAGAGATTCAGATGGAATACTCGGGATTTGAATAACGGAATACTAGAACAATGGAGTGTGATTGTGTTGTTGAGGACCTTGAGGTTGATAATGGCGGAGTCGGGATTTTGAAGTTTTGAGCTTAAAAAATATGGAGTACGAGATATGGAGTATTCCCTTTGAATCTCTTGAAACTTCCATGATTTTGGATGTAAGAATGTTTGGAATTTAGTAAGAGTGGAAGGTTTCAGAGATTCAGATGGAATACTCGGGATTTGAATGGAGGGAGTAATTATCCGGTTTTCCGAGATTCAATCATGGAATCTCTTGAAGCTTCCATGATTATGGAGGTAAGAATGCTCGGAATTCAATAAAAGTGGAAGGTTTCAGAGATTCAGATGGAATACTTGGGATTTGAATGGAAGGAGTAATTTTAGCGGAATTATTCAATTTTTCCGAGATTCAATCATGGAATCTCTTGAAACATCCATGATTATGGGTGTAAGAATGCTCGGAATTCAATAAAAGTGGAAGGTTTCAGAGATTCAGATGGAATACACGGGATTTGAATGGAGGGATTAATTTTAGCGGAGTTATTCAGTTTTTCGAGATTCAATCATGGAATTTCTTGAAGCTTCCATGATTTTGGATGTAAGAATGCTCGGGATTTGAATGGAGGGAGTAATTTTAGCGGAATTATTCAATTTTTCCGAGATTCAATCATGGAACCTCTTGAAACTTCCATGATTTTGGATGTAAGAATGCTCGGGATTTGAATGGAGGGTGTAGTTTTAGCGGAATTATTCAGTTTTCCGAGATTCAATCATGGAATCTCTTGAAACTTCCATGATTTTGGATGTAAGAATGCTCGGGATTTGAATGGAGGGTGTAGTTTTAGCGGAATTATTCAATTTTTCCGAGATTCAATCATGGAATCTCTTGAAACTTCCATGATTTTGGATGTAAGAATGCTCGGGATTTGAATGGAGGGTGTAATTTTAGTTTCAATTTTTTTGAGATTTAGAGGGATTTGTACTTGGGATTTTACGGGAGGGAGGAATAGTTTTAATAATATCGGAAATGTTAGAAATATACGGAGTATTCAATTTTCCGATATTCTAGAAGAGTACTCGGGATTTGATTGGAGGGTGTAATTTTAGCTTCAATTTTTCCGAGATTTTGAGGGATTTGTACTTGGGATTTTACGGGAGGGAGGAATAGTTTTAATAATATCGGAAATGTTAGAAATACACGGAATATTCAATTTTCCGGTATTCTAGAAGAGTACTCGGGATTTGAATGGAGGGAGGAATAATAGTTTTAATAAAATCAGAAATTTCAGCCGAAATATTCAATTTTCCGAGATTAGAGGGAGTATATTCGGCCATTCGGGATTTGAATGAAAGGAAGAGTAATTTGAGTAGAAATTTACAATCAGAAATTTTAGCAGAAATATTAAGTTATATCCCGAGTTTTAGAGGGAGTACTCGAGTCTCGAGATTTAAACGGAAGGAGGTATATAGTTTTAATAAAACAAAAAAAAATTAATAGAAAAATTAAAATTTTCGATATATTATGAGGTGACACCGTCTCTTCTTACCCGCTACTTCTGCCACGAGATGTGGAAAAAATTTTAAAAGGAGGGAGGAATAGTTTTAATAAAATCAGAAATTTTAGCAGAAAAAATTATGTTTTTTGAGTTTCAGAGGGAGTACTCGGGATTTAAACCGAGGGAGGTATAATATATATAATTATATATACGTAGTCGTCCTCCGTATAATTTTAATAAAATCGGAAAATTTAATGGAAATATACTCGGTAATTTTTTTCAATATTATGGGGGGACCGTCTCGTCTCTTCTCGCCCGCTAGTCATGCCACGAGATGTGGAAGATGTTGAGGAAACCAAATTTCCTAGAATTTTTTAAAAGGAGGAAAAAGTGAAGAGGGTTTAAGTAGAAAAGCAAAAGGAGGGTGGGAAATGGATTGATGCAGCTTTTGTGGAGTTAAGGGAGCTGAGGTTGCTTTACTCTAGTTTACTTGACATTAAAGCATACTACTACTCCCATCATTATTACTTAAATTTTTTTCTTACAAGAAAAGCTCGAAAACGAAAATCTATCAACAAAAGTATATATAATAATTATCACTAACTAATTTCATGATTATCGACCAAACGTGTGTGCGTGTCGTTGTCTCATTGGTGGGATTTCTTTTTTTTAATCATATCTGTTAAGGAAAGCTATCAATGTGCTATATTTAGCCTTTTTTTAGATGTTTCTAGAGTAATTTTTCGAGATATTTGCCGAATCATTAACTGAGTAATATGATTTGGGAATTGTTGTAATTTAGCTCGTATTTTTTCCGTTTTTTTTTTTTTTTTTGTGATTTCGAGGTTGTTAGTTGTTACCCCATTGGAGTATCACTTATAATAATTACCAACTAATTTCATGTGCCCGTGTCTTGTTATCGTGTCGATCTGTTAAGGAAAGCTATCAATGTGCTGTATTTAGCCTTTTTTAGATGTTTACAGAGAAATTTTTGAAATATTTGCTGAATCATTAACTCAGTAATATGATTCGGGTATTTGAGAAATCACAGTGATTAATTGTTGTAATTTAGCTCGGGAATTATTTTCGTGTTTTCGGGATTTTGAGGCTGTTACATTGGTATGTTGCAGTGTAAATGTGTAATGTGTGTTGTTCAAAGGATTTATTTGGAGGATATATAGACGGCTCGGAGGGTGAATGGGAGAATTGAAAGGGCAAGGTTTAATGGCGGGACGAGAGGAGAAGATATTGGTTTTGGTGAGGTTGAGGCCGTTGAATGAGAAGGAGATTGCTAAGAGTGAAGTCGCGGATTGGGAATGTATTAACGATAGCACCATCTTGTATCGTAATAGTCTTCAGGAACGGTCCGGACTTCCCACCGCCTACTCATATGGTAAGTGAAATTCAAACACGATTACATGAATGTCATTTCGATTTTATTTCTTGTATTTTGAAAGACGGTTTGCACTCGGGATTCTATTTTACGACTTTTTTTTTTTTTATAATTTACCTTGTGTTGATTAGTGTTTTTTTTGTAGATTGGAAGTATTATGAATTATTTATGAAGAACAAAACTGTTTAAAATTTTTTAATTTTCATATAGTTTGTAGGCAGAATGCCATATTTTCCCGGAAATAAATATTTATTTTAATTGCTTTCGATTGTATTTCTTGTATTTTGAAACACGGTTTTTACTTTGGATTCTATTTTACGACCTTTTTTTTAATTATTTAAATTTACCTTGTTGTGTTGATTGGTGTTTTTTTTGTAGATTGGGAAGTATTATGAGGAACAAAACTGTTTAAAAATTATTACGGAGTATTTTAATATAGTTTGTAGGCAGAATGCTATATTTTCCCGGAAATAAGTACGGAGTATTTATTTTTAAATGCTTTCGATTGTATTTCTTGTATTTTCGAAAGACATTTTTACTCGGGATTCTATTTTACAACCATTTTTTTTTTTAAATTTACCTTGTTGTGTTGACCGGTGTTTCAACAAAGTATTATGAGGAACAAAACTGTTTAAAAATTACGGAGTATAATTTTCATATAATTTTTATTAGCAGAATGCCGTATTTTTATGAGCTTATAACCTAAAGACTCGGATAAATAAAATTGCAAAGACTTATATATGCGACCGTCTGATCTTTGTGGTGTTAGACAGAGTCTTTTCAGGCGACTGTAACTCAAAGCAGGTGTATGACGAGGGTACGAAAGAAATCGCTCTTTCTGCTCTAAGTGGCATCAACTGTAAGTACAATGTCCCTCTTTTTTTGCACCCCTTTGAGTTTGTCAGTTCAAACATTATCGACTTTTGAAAAAAGTTATCTCGATAAATACACGACAAATTTTACGTTGTATAATCTTCAATATATTTTTTTTTTCAGCTAGCGTTTTTGCATATGGGCAAACAAGCAGTGGAAAAACATACACCATGAACGCAATAACGGAGTACACAGTGGGAGATATATACGATTATATACAAAGGGTAATGAAATTCGAATTCTCGATACTATGAATCCTGATATCTTGTTTCTCGTATGAAAAAAAAGCGTTTTTATGTAAGATTTTGTTGATTTTTTTTTTAGCACGAAGAGAGAGCATTTGCGTTAAAATTTTCTGCTATGGAGATCTACAATGAAAACGTGAGGGACCTTCTCAGTAATGACAGCAGTCCTCTCCGGCTAATGGACGATCCTGAGGTATGTCTCCCTCGAACCTGATAAAACGGAAAAAAAAGGAAGAAGAAATGAACTCGTTAGAATGTTGGTGTAAATTTTCAAAGTTGCTAATGTTATATGCAGAGGGGAACTATTATCGAGAAATTGACCGAGGAGAAACTAGATGACCGGAATCACTTACGAAAGCTTATTTCGATTTGCGAAGGTAAAATATAAAAAAGAGAATTTTTTTTTTTTTTAAACTCAAGTTAAATGTATTCTGATTCACCGTTCATTTACGATGGTAACATTGCAGCTCAAAGGAAAATAGGGGAGACATCCTTGAACGAACAAAGTTCGAGATCTCATCAAATTCTTAAATTGGTACATTTTTCGGGTCAAACTTTGTCTCCTTCCCTTAAAACATTAAATTTAGAACAGTCAACCTGATGACTTTGTGTTGATCCACAGACGATCGAAAGTTCGGCCCGTGAGTTCATAGGCAAGGGCAACTCGAGCACTCTTTCTGCTAGTGTGGTATGCGTTTCATTTTTTTCCTTCGTTTTTTGAAGGAAATATCGATATGAAAAACAGTTGATGTAGCAGTCTAACATTGTGGCCTGCAGTATTTTATCGATTTGGCCGGAAGTGAGCGTGCATCTCAAGCAAATTCAGCAGGGACACGGTTAAAGGAAGGTTGTCACATAAATCGAAGTCTTCTGACTCTTGGAAATGTCATCCGTAAACTAAGGTTTTCTTCCTGAATCTTGCATTCTCGCTGTCTGTTTTTCGAACTTGTTTTTACTAAACTGTTGTCCAAAACATCTGCGCTCGTATGTCTGTGAAATGCTAACTCACCTGTTTATGTTTTCCCGTCTTTTTTTTGCAGCAAAGGCACCCAAGGACACGTAACATATAGGGAATCAAAGCTAACTCGGATCTTGCAACCCTGTTTGGGAGGTAATGCAAGAACCACCATCATCTGCACATTGAGCCCCGCACGTAGCCATGTAGAGCAGTCAAGGAACACGCTGTTGTTTGCCAGCTGTGCAAAAGAGGTCTCAACAAATGCGCGAGTGAATGTCGTCATGTCCGACAAAGCCTTGGTAAAACACTTACAAAAGGAATTGGCTAGACTCGAGAGCGAGTTAAGAAGTCCGGCTCCTACATCATCGTCTTGCAACTGTTCTGTGGTCATCAAGAAGAAAGATCTGCAAATTGAGAAGGTATTGACGATAATAGGTTAACGATAATAGGTTTGTTGATGTAGTATAGTGGATTAGTGGGTACTTGATAATGGGCCGGTTAGGACACCTGACAAACGGGTCAACCGGGCCGGACCAGTTCCGATGCAGTTATAAGAATTTGCCCGATTTGGGTCACAGTGGGCCCGTTAGTACACCTGAGTTTTTGGACTGGACCGGGTTTGGTCGAGCCAATTCGGGTTGCAAATCAAACTCGGGTCTTCAATTCAGGTGTCAAGTTGGGTTATTCGGGTCGGGTCAGTTTTGTTATGCCTACTGATTAGTCCTATAGTAATTTAAGCTATTTTCTTGACGATTTGAACATGTATTCCTTGTGTACAGATGGAGAAGGAGGTCAGAGAACTCACTAGACAACGAGATCATGCTCAATCTCGGGTTGAGGATTTGCTGCAAATAATCGGAAGTGATCAACCATCTAAGAAACAGGTATCAAGAACGAATCACGAGTGAATGCTATCACAGTCGTTTACTGAAAATACGTATTACACATTCTGTAAGATTGAATTGGGAATCGGTAAAGGCATATTTCTTAGAATGGCTTATTGGGGTTTCGCAGGAACGACGTAAAAAACATCCTCAATGGAAAACCAAGGAAAAATGGGAAGATGAAGATTCAGTATCTGGTTCAAGTGTAAACAGTCATCGTTCTCCAAACGGAAATGGAAATGGGATGATTTCCGATGAAGATCAATCTTTCCGGGGTTTACCAAACGATGATGACTTTGAGTTTGATGTAGGACATCTCGACGATCAATGCAAAGATGTCCGATGTATTGAGAAGGAAGAATCGGAACCTAACCATCGATTCCAATTCCATCCATCGCCAACCGTGTTTAGAAACTCTCATCAAAACGGATCCACAAACGGTGCATGCAATCAAAGGATCGCTGATGTGCAGAAATCCATCGATTCCCTTGTTAGCAACCCCGACAACCCATCGTCATGGGACGATACATCGAGTTCAAGCAGGAGCCCGAATTTCACTCGGAAATATATATCGAATTATATGAATGGTTCGTCTGGAAACGGATACGTGAACGGTTCCTCAACTCCAACCAGATCTGAAGTCTTGAGAAAGTCGTCTTCTTCGGATTATCCTGTTAATGCTGCAAAGCTATCACGGAACGGTTCTATATCATCTACTGAGACGGATCTCGTTGATGACTCACCGTCACAAAGCGGCAACAATAGTACTGATGTGGAGATCCCGAGTGTGCAGACGTTTGTTGCAGGTCTCAAGAATGCTAAGCTCCAATATGAAAAACAATACAAAGATGGCCAGGTTAGCACATCTACCTGTTAATTGCCGTATTCCGTATTCCGTATTCCATTTTGGGACTAAAGCTCTGATGTTGTTGAGTGTATTTTACTCAGACTTGGTATGATGTATCCGACATGTGTGCAGAGCTGGCAAGCCTGACCCGACCCGAAACCCGAGTAAAATTGACCCGAAAATGCAGTGACATGACCCGACCCGACCCGTAACCTGACACGACCCGCTCCAGGCTGACCCGACCCGACCCAACCCAAGATGACCCGTGACCTGAAATGACCGTTAAATTATTTGACCCGACCCGACCCAACCCAAGATGACCCGTGACCTGAAATGACCGTTAAATTATTTGACCCGACCCGACCCGACCCGAAAGATGACCCGACCGCTGACATGATGTGATCCAATGAAGATAAAAAAATAATATTAAATTAAAATATTATTTAGTTTTTTTCTCCATATATTCTTAATCAAACATCGTTAAAAAAACAAAAAAAAACTTTTAAATATTAAATAAAAATTGTTTTAAAATGTATTAATCACACATAAGTGTCGGACACAGCTTTTGATATAAAGGGGTCCTTTTATTCACATTCTTGATGGGTAGCTTGACAAGTCGAGACTGACCTTTTTTCGAATGATTGGTAGGTACCCGATGATTTGAGAAAGACGTTGAAAGACGTGGGATTGGATCCGATGGGTGACACCGCCTTGGATTGGATTTTGCAATTCGACAAGCTTCAAAAAGCTATAATCGAGCTTTGGCATACTTGCAACGTTCCCTTGGTTCACCGGACTTATTTCATCCTTCTCTTTAATGGCGACCGTTCTGATTCTATCTACCTCGAGGTCGAGCTTCGGAGGCTAACATTCCTCAGGGACGCTTTTTCTCAGGGTAGCCAATCAGTTGACGGTGCTCGAGCTAAAACGTTGCTTTCCAGGTTCTCTCTCTCTCTTTTTCCTCGCATTTCTTCGCTTTTTCTATGGTTTTGCTGATATGATGAGTTGATGACTACCCATTTTGCCGGTTTGCTCCCTTGTCGAATTTTAGCAATGTAGGTCGTTTCGACCTGGTAAACGGGTCAACCGGGTCAAGTTCACTTCGGGTCATTGTTGGTCGGGTCATTTCGTGTTTGTGAGAGTCCGGGTCAGATTTGATGGAACAACTTGATAAACGGGTCAAGCGGGTCAAGTTCACTTTGGGTCATTGCTGGTCGGGTCATTTCCTGTTTGTGAGAGAGTCCGGGTCAGATTTGATGGATCGGGTCATTTTGGTTTGAGTCATTTTCGGGCCCATTATTATCAATTTATGCAAAAATGACTCTCACCCGGGTCAGGTCTGGTTAGATTGGGTCAATAGTCAATACGGATTAGATTGGGTCAATACTGATTAGGGTCAATACGGGTTACGAGTAGACAAACGGGTCAACCAGGTCGGGTTCGGGCGGGTTAGCTTCATGTCGGGCGACTTTCGGGTTTTAAAACTCTACTTAGGGTCGGACCGGGTCATTTTTGGTTCGTTGTCTTCAACTTTTTCAAAGATATTCACCTGTTTGCTATAATAATATTCGAGTAAGTTCCAGGTTAGGCCGGGTCAAACTAGTGCTTTCAGTTTGGATGTCGGGTCGGGTCAGTTTTACCAAAACCCGTTTCATAATAACGTCACTAACCGGACCATAAACATGTGAACCCAAACAGCGACAGAGCAATGCGAAGAGAAAGAACAACACTAAGCAAGCTCGTGAACAAGCGGTTCTCAGAAACCGAAAGGAAGAAACTCTACAACAAGTGGGGAATCAAACTAGACTCAAAGCGAAGACGACATCAACTCGTCACTCAACTATGGACAAAAACCGACGACATGGACCACATCGAGGAGAGCGCAAGCATCGTGGCTAAGCTAGTCAAGTTCTCGGACCAAGGTCGAGCCATCAAAGGCATGTTTGGGCTAAGTTTTTCACCTCCATCCATGATGAGGAGATCTTATGGGTGGATTAACATTAGGTCTTCACTTAAATGATGATCAACATTTTATTTTAGCCTCTTTAGAGTTTTTTTTTTTTTTTTTTTTTGGGGTAATACTCGCTCTGTTCAGTATCTTTTGTCCTGTTTCATTAAAGTATTTTTCACGAATAATGATGAAATTGAGCAAAAGATTATGAACGGAGAGAGTAATTGACATAAAAATGGTTCATTTTGATGAGAAATTGTTTTGTTCCTTCCACGTGGAAGTGATATTTGTTTGTAAAGAAAAATGGAAGAATTTTTTTTTGTTTTTTTTTTAATGTTATGTTATTAGTGTTTATTATTTGTAGATTTTAAGAGATTTAAGTGTGATTTTCGGTTTAGTTTTTCCGTGATTTTTTTATGTATTTAGCATAATAAAAAGGTTAAAAATAATCGACTCGAAATAACTCGATTAGACTCCAGAATTTCATCCGATATCCAATATTGATAAAAAAAAAATTAAAAACGACCGACTCGAAATTACTCGACCCGTACTTGATCCGATACCAATATCTATTTGACCGGACCAAAACTTGATCCAATACCGATATCTATAAAAAGTTAAAAAAAAAACCCGACTCCAACTTTGTCGAGCCGTCCAGAACTTGATCGAAACTGATAAAAATGTTACAAATAATTGACTCGATCGAACCCAAATTTTTTATTTTTTTTAATGAACGAGGGAACCCGAGACCCTTGGGCTGATGACCACAAGTTTTAACCACTAGGCAACACCCTTACGGACGATCGAACCCAAACCTGATCCAATAATGATCTGAGTATAATTATTTTGAAAACATAACCGACTCGAAATGACTCAATCAGATCAAAACTTGGTCCAAAACCGATATTTTTTTCTATAATAAAAAATTTAAAATAACCGACTCAAAGTGACTCGACCAGACCCGAACCCATACCCATACCCAAACCCAAACCCAAACCCAAACCCGAACCCAATTCAAATGTCCACAGTCCATACATAGTCCATAGTATTGCTCATCCCCAATTGGAAGCCATTGAAATATTGAATCGAATTGATTTGATTTGATTTGAGAAGAGAGAGAGAGAGAGAGAGGGGAGAAAAATGAGCTTATCAACGGCGACGTATTTGGCGAGAAGAGAAGCGCAGAAGCAAAGGGTTCGTATCCTTTATCGTCGTTGTCTTCGTGATACTCTCAATTGGGCTGTTCATCGTCATCTCTTTTACAATGATGTACGTAAACCCTAATTTTCATTTTCAATTTCAATTTTTATGATTTATGATTGTTCAATTTGATTTTGATTTGATTTTTTAGGGGTTTTGTGTTTTCTTGATCTGATTTTGATTTTTGGTTTGTTTTGTAGGCTGATGAGCTTCGGAAGAAATTCGATACCCAGAAAAATGTGGTATGGTTGTTGATTCGATTTGATTCCCAATTTTTTTGATTTTAATTTGTGGATCGTTTTAGTTTGATTCTTGTAATGCTGCAAAATGTTGATTTGAATTGAATTGAATTGATTTGTTCTTGTTTATTGGGTTTTTGATTCAATGTGAAATGTTTGTGGTATGTTGTTGATTTGATTTCAATCCGATGTTTGAAAATTCGACCATTAAGCTGATGGGTTTTGTGATTAAATGTGAAATTGTTTATGTTAAGTTGTTGATTCGATTCTTAATTACGAATTTTGATTTGATTTTTATTGATCGATGTGATTTTTTCGTTGCAATATCGTGAAATGTGATTTTTATGTGTTCATCATTGATGATTGTAACGGTGATGGATTTGTTAAGATTGTTCATGGAGATGAAGACGGTCTCATTGACGAAAACTTATAGGTGTTGTAGATTGTATAGAACTATAGATGGATTGTCGAGTGAGAGAATTGCGCTGACTTATAGGTTTTTGAATGATTGAGGTTATTTGATTTGATTGTTCTCGGGGATACAAATGGTGTCTTGTACAAATCCATGTTTTCTTAGCTTGTATTGATGGATCGGAGAGGGGAACATTTGAGCTAAATTATAGGTTTTGGATGATTGAGGTTACATTATGATCATCATGTTGATGAAGGTGGAAATACTAAGCATAGCTATGGGCTCATGGCTTATCGGTTTATGATTTGAGATCGTGTGTTTGTGACTAAACCTCACAAACTGGTTTGTTATTTTCAACTTTTTTTAGTGATATCAACTTGTATCGCGACTTGTAATTGGAGAAGAATGTGATTTAGAGTTGTGTTGATAAATAATAACCATATCTTTGTGCTCATGGCTTATCGGTTTATGATTTGAGATCGTGTGTTTGTGACTAAACCTCACAAACTGGTTTGTTATTTTCAACTTTTTTTAGTGGTATCAACTTGTATCACGACTTGTAATTGGAGAAGAATGTGATTTGGAGTTGTGTTGATAGACGAAATAATATAACCATAGCTATGTGCTCATGGCTTATCTGTTTATGATTTGAGATCATGTGTTTGTGTTGTGACTAGACCTCACAATCTGGTTTGTTATTTTCAACTTTTTTTATTTAGTGATATCAACTTGTATCGCGACTTATAATTGGAGTAGAATGTGATTTGGAGTTGTAGTTGTAGTTGTAGTTGGGGAGTTCCGTATCTTGATGCGATGTTTGCATTTCTTACCCGGTATTGTTTCTGATGGTTTTGTAGGAAGATCTTGACACAATCGACAGAATGATCGATAATGGTGAAACTGAGTACAACAAGTGGCGTCATCCTGATCCTTACGTTGGTAAGTCATTAAAAATAAAAACCAACTTTATACGTTGTCATACGAGCATAGTTTGTTGATCTACATTGTCTCATGAATTTCCCCGTCCACCCTGCAGTCCCATGGGCTCCTGGCGGTTCAAAGTTCTGCAGAAATCCCGAGCCACCCAAAGGGGTATGTTTTTTCCTTCCCCTTTTTCTGCGTTGATGTAAAATCAGAGAGGTGACCATAATCGAGTAATTATAAACATACAACTTAGTATAGCAAATCGTTAAGTAAAAACAGACAATTACTTACTACATATGTGTAACATGATGATGCCCTAGTTACAGTGTTTGGAATTTTGGATTTCGATTCATCCATGCCCTATTGTTGTGTGCTTCTTTTACAGATCGAGATCATCTATGACTATGGACAAGAAGAGGCCGAGTTGAAGTAACTGCATACCCCATCTGCCGTTAATAAAGGTTTGAAATGAACCGCTTCTAATAATCGACACAGTTATTTTGGCCGAAGTTTTCAATTTTTTTGGTCTAAATTAAGTGTCGGAGTGTTACATGTCGGACAATTATTTGTACTTTTGCTGAAAATCAGTGATTTTTTTTCGTTTGCTTGATCTAATTTTGTAGATATGTCCATGATCGGAAGAAGAAGAAAGATGAAGATGACGATGAAGAGTCATTACCTTAACATTTGAGTTATTCAGCTTTTGTTTTTTCTAAACGAATCCCTTAAGTCGGAAGTACTTGTGAGTAGTTATGAACGGGTTTTTTTATCTATCGAATGTACTAATAATAAATTACTTCTGAAATCGTACTCAGTTTGAATGATAAGTGATGTTTTGTTTACAGTTTACACTGCTCCGACCTTTTGTAATGTGCATTGGCAATAGTTTTCAGTCGATTTTTTTGCATCGTACACAATGAAGCCGTACAGAATTTCAACTTTTCGAGACCACCTTGAGTGTCGAAATGAGCTCAAAATTGTCTTCATTAGCTTATTGAGCTGATATACGAGCTACTTTCACAGTTTCACGCCACATTGGTTTCTAATACGACTGTTTCAACTGATGCTACACGAGTATCATCGAGTGCCTACTTTTTTCACTACCACTGTGATGAACAACATAAGTCAAGTTTTGCAGGGTGGTGTCGGACTGTCGGTGTCTCAATTACTGTTGCTACAAAGGACATGGCGAAGATGTCGCTGGAATCACGATTTTGCCAGTAGTGCCTACTTTTACTCTTGACTGTCCTACAAGGTGTCGTGACCGACACAGTTAATTTCTACTGTCTCATACACAAACAGGAGTTTTGCTGCAATGCTGAAATCGAGCTCGTTTAAAGAGTTGCAGGATGACATAAGAAGACATGATCCCATACACGAACACGAGTTTTGATGCAATGCTTATGCTAAAATCAAATGCAGCAAACTCTTTCCTGCAACTTTCAGTTCATCATTCATTATATGATTCTACTATCTTCTAGCTTTACCGAAATCGTGCCCTAATTACTCGATTAGGGCACTAAACTAACTCTCCTATCCAAATTCCAAATTCATCAACTTTATAGTTCATACAACAACAATCCCATGATCAAAAATCCCCAAATTAATTAGAACCAGCAACAAACCCTAATTTATGGATTCAAAGCAGTAATCAAATGAGCAAACAACAAAGATCAAAACTTCCAACAAAAACCCAATGTCCAAATTCCAAATTCATCAACTTTTATCATTAAGAACCACTTCATAGTTTATAAGAGATCAAAAATCCCCAAATTAATTAGAACCAGCAACAAACCCTAATTTCTGGAATCAATTGAGCAAACAACAAAGATCAAAACTTCCAACAAAAAACCCAATATCCAAATTCATCAACTTTATCAATAAGAAACACTAATAGTTCATACTACAACAATCCCATGACAAAAAAAGATCAAAAATCCCCAAATTAATTAGAACCAGCAACAAACCCTAATTCAAAAAACATAAAAATAAAAATTCAATTAAATAAGTTTAAATGGAAGAGGCCAAGGAGTAGATCTAGGAACTTCAAGCTTGTCCTTAATCCTTTGAATCTGTTCCTTCTTACTTGGTCTACAATTGCCAAAAGTACCCTTGAATCTCTTCCCTCTCTTCGTCTTCTTATCTCCTCTTCCACATAAAATTGAATCCGATGTTGATGAAGATGATGATGAACTCAATGTTGAAAAGGGGGAAAATTTGGCTGATTCGAATTTCTGGGTTTTGATCATTCTTCTTGTAATTGAGCTCCATAATTGCATCATTGCCATGATTTTTGTAATTTTTTTTTTTTTGGTGTGTTCTTCCCTAAAATTTGGGGCTTTTGAATCAATGGAGAGGTTTTAGTGAATGAATTTTGGGCCTTGGAAGCCCAAAAATTATCCAATGAATATTAAACCTGACAAACGGGTTAACCGGGTCATGTTTGGATCATATCAACTTCAAGTCGGGTTGTTTTCGGGTTTTAAAAAACGGGTCGAGGCGGGTCGTTTCGGGTGTGGTTTGGTGAAAGCTCGGTTTGAAAGCTTAATAAGTCATACCGAGAAATCATTGGCTCGGTTCGAAAACCTCGCCAACAGCTCGAAATAAATTCAGGAGTAGTAATTGTTTTATAGAGGGAAGGGGAAATTCGAACCTAAGACCTACTGTCCCGGAGCACCTAATCTTAACAACTAGACTTTGAAAAAACATATACTCCGTACTTTGTATTTGTGTCTATTGCCCCTTCTAGGTCATTGGAAAATAAAGAAACGGTTGATATATTCAAGATAATTACGTTTTTACAAAATACACTGTAGTAGGGTTCTCAATCTTTCCTATTTCATCAGATCCGGGATGTGACATGATGGTTCGAAGGATGAACCAGATGTCCAGATATAGACCGTTCTGATAAAATTTTATTCTCGAACAAAAATTCATCTGTTTACCTATTCCGAACTAGCTTACTAAACAAGCAACCATGCTTAAAAGTTAAAACAATCAACAACAAATAGTCAATAGTGTACATAATTAGAAATGATAGGTCGATAAGTACCCTTAAAATCTCTACATCCTCTCAAGTCACATTCAAGAATAATATAATGTAGTATAGCTTTTATATATATTCTTTTAATTATACCTTTTACATTGCTTTTTATTGTCGGTTTTTCTAACGTGTTCAGTGGGCACACGTTAATAAATTAATTAAGACAAGATTAAAATGAATATCGTATAAGTATGGTAATGAAAAAACAGATTTATTATAATAAGTTGATAGATCTCGTACAGTTGAATGATTTTTAAATAATGTTGCTACTAATAATTAATAATTAAATTTGAAATATTTCTGTGTAGTAATTTCTGAGTATTAGTATTAAATAAAGATGTTCATAAATGGGATTTTTTTTATTTATTTAATATATTTGGTTAATTAGTAATTTTTTTAATTAAACTAAGTCAAATAACATTTAAATAAATATTATTATAAGTTTGAAATAAATATTTACAAGTTTTCCACAAAAACTTAGAAGAGACGGTATCATTAACGTTATAAATGAAATATCCTTCACATAATAATAAGTCCTACTAATTTTATTTATTATTATTTTTCTACATATTTTTCTTACTAACGTAGTAAAACACAGTCTCTTATTAAACTTAAAAATTCTATTTATTTATCTTATTTAATCAATTATAAATTTATTACGTATATAAATTTGCATCTAACTCTAGAACCCAATTCTTTTTTTTTTTTTTTTTTTGCATAATCTAGATAACTAAGAATGTGATGCCCAAATTGAAATGACACCATATAGGGTCACACTCTATTTGCCCTACCCTATAAAAGGGCACAATGGCTAAACTCATTTGATCACATAACAAGTTAACAACCTTAAAAAAAACCAACTTAGAAAACAGATCCAACACCCGACACTCAGACATGTCATCTCGTTCTCGTTCTAAGCCCTCGAAGCAAAGGCAATACTACTCATCGTCATCCGAGGAAGACGAGGACGACTACGAGGTCGCCCCGGCCCCACCACCAGCTCCCACTTACCGTGTCAACACGGGCGGGAACAGAAACGGGTCGGGCACGCAAACCAATGGAAGTGCCTATGTCGGGAATCGTATCCGTAGGGGACACGATAACCGAAAAATTGGTAATTGGGTTGCACGTGGTGACGCTAATGTGGAGTCCATGAGGTTTTGAACGTGTGACATCGACTTAAAAGAGTCAACTAATTATATTAATTGATATATATTATATATAATTTATATTATATATATATCTATGAGTATAATTAACTCGACTTAATTATTTAAATTATGTATTGTTATCGATTATGAACGAATGTTACATGGTTAGTGTTCGAGTATAAGAACGACTAATTGTACTAATTAAGTAATAAAATTTTAATGTATTTTTATGTTCTATATAAATATATATGATGTTTTATTTTATGAATTCGAGTATTGGACTTTAAATTTTACGAGGATATATTAGTCAAAAAGTAATGGAAATTCCTATCTTTATTTATATAACAATGTCATTTTGAGCGATCAGATTCACCTATTCTTGTAAAAAAAAAAATCATACACGACATCACAAATATTTGGAAAATAAAATAATCAACTGCTCAAAGGATTAATTGTTAGCTAATTAATACCGAGTATAAGTTAATTTGTATAAGAAAAGCTATCAAAATAAAGTTGTGAATAATTAGGACTTAATTAACTTACTTAACCATACTAGGTTAGTCACTATACTTTTATCGTGATTTATTAATTTATAAAAATATAGCTTACAAAACATAGTGACCGATATAATAAACTAAAATCGTGAAATAAAATAAAAATACTTCATAACATATAAGTAATACAGTATATCTTAATCAGAATTCACTAGATAATTATCGATATAAATATTCAAAACAAATATGGTAGTCTTTTACTAAAAATGAAGAGTGAAACTTTAACTAGATCGATAATCTATTTATATTAAGTGTGAAACTTTGTTTGACTGATCAGAGAGAATATTTATTTTGAATTTATACAATTATTTATTTAACTCGTAAAATGCACGTTCGATTCTTTATTTTAAACCTAATATATTAAATTACAAAGAATTACTATAACGAATTTTCTAACATGTGCCCACTGGGCACATGTTAATACCTTAATTAAGTTAGGTTTATCAATCAAATTATCATGAGAAGTTGAAAGATTAACCTATAATTACCATACTTAGAGAATATATTTGATAAACTTACCTTCATTAATGTTCTAACATGTGCCCGGTGGACACATGTTAGAAAAACCGTTACTATAATGCAATACAAATATAATAAACAATTTAGTTGATAAGTTAATAAATTAGGTTAATATTATTCTTAATAAGATGGCATCAATTCTTTTATGTAGTGGCCTTCTTAATGTATCCCATTATAATAATAAAAATTCATAGCATAAATGCCTTGCATTGTACTCCTATTATTATTGTATATTTTTGTATGCTATTTGATTCCTTTTTTCATGTTATAAATAGCCAATTAATCTCCAAAAAAACACAACCAAACAAAATACACTCGATACTCGACACTTGTCACCATGTCTAACAACCTTGAATATTTTAAGCCAACAACTGGTGAAACATACGGTCAAAGCTCGACCCAGGGTTCGACTACTCGATACTACTCGACAGTCGACACCATGTCTGCTACCAAATCCAAGCCTTTTAAGCCAACAACCGGTGAAAAATACGGTCAAACCCTGACCCAAGGCTCGACCACTCGACACACGGGTGCAGAAACCAAGTCTACTACTATATCCAAGCCTTTTAAGCCAACAACCGGTGAAAAATACGGTCAAAGCTCGACCCAAGGTTCGACCGCCCGTTACTTTGCGGGCGGTAATCAAAATGGGTCGGGTACTCAAAATATTGGACCTGTCTCAATGGGAAATACCTATCGTACAGGTCCGGATAACAGAAAAATTGGTAATTATATTGCACATGGCGATGCCAATATCAAGCACATGAACTTTTAGTTAAAGTCATTATAGTTTGGATGGTTGAGACCCGATTAATGATTTTTATATTATATATAAAAATATAATATATGCATGTAATAATAAATAAATAAATATGTATTTGACGACAATTAGTATGTAGTATGTGTATAAGAACGACTAATTGTATGTCTAGATAAATAAAATTGTAAACTATATGCTTACCTTTAATTAAAATAAAATAACGGTAAAAATATAATAATATAAAATAAAATAAATAAACAAATGATTAAGACGGTGACCATGATAAAAGTGTATAATAGTATAAT
This sequence comes from Agrostemma githago, assembly GCA_958450325.1. Classification (NCBI taxonomy): domain Eukaryota; kingdom Viridiplantae; phylum Streptophyta; class Magnoliopsida; order Caryophyllales; family Caryophyllaceae; genus Agrostemma; species Agrostemma githago. Next base: position 87,987,065 of record OY288239.1, on the reverse strand, counting down.
TGGAAATAATTCTTTGTGAAACAAAGAATATTTACCCTTATTACAAAATACTCGGTAATACAATTGTGCAATACACGTAATATATATCTTGTGTACATTTGACTAAATAAATACAGAGTACATTACACACATATATATATATATTGTAAAAATAACATCAAATCAGATTAATAGAAATTAACTTTGAATCGATAAATATATTTTTACGATAAATGTAAATATTTTATTATGTATTATTATTGGGATTTTTCTAAAATACTTCTTGCTTCCTAAAATAATCTTTTTAGTTTGACTTAGACTGTTTTCAAGACATAGTTTTGACTTTATTTTGCTTGATTTATTACAAAAAGTTCTTTCTTATGAAGTACGAGTACTCTTTATGTATTAGTCCAACCAGTAATTATTTATTGTCCGGTTCTCTTTTGCAGATAAAATAAGGAATAAATTGTAAAGAAATGAATGGTGGACTTTAATATATACTACCTCCGTCCCACTAAGATTGTCACATTTCATTAAAATACTTCTCACAAATAATAGGGAAATGAGACAATCATTTAGGGACGGAGGGAGTATGTAGTGAAGAATGAAGATAAAATAGTCAAGAAATGAATGATATATAGTGAAGAATGAATATAAAATGGTAAAAAATGAATGTTAGGCCTTAATATATTGTGAAAAATGAATATAAAATGTTAAAAAATGAATGGTAGGCCTTAATATATAGTGAAGAATGAATATAAAATGGTAAAAAAAATGACTGGTGTAGGCCTTAATATATATTGAAGAATGAATATAAAATGGTAAAAAATGAATGGTAGACCTTAATATATATATAGTGAAGAATGAATATAAATGGTAAAAAATGAATGGTAGGCCTTAATATATAGTGAAAAATGAATATAAAATGGTAAATAAATTAATGATATAATATGGTAATTTGGGTAGAATATAAAAGGAAAGTGGGGAAGTTGGGCAAAAAAATAACTTACCAGATAAGTAAAGCAGGTTAATAAATAGTGACCGGAGGGAGTACCATGCAAGATGGTTAGGTTGAAGAAGATGGTGGATTCGGAGATGAGACACAAGTTACCTAAACTAGTTCATCGGCCTATAATATACGCGAGTATGGCAAAGATGATAACCACGAGTATTACGATATTCATTGTTCTTTGCTCTAATTGGAGACGCGTTCGTGGGTCTTGTTTGACTAGTCTTTGTCGCTCTAGTTCAACTGGCCATAGTCGCTCTAGCTCGGCTGGAGGCTTTTGCCCAGCTAGCCTCTGTAGTTGTAGCTCAGCCAACCTTTGCTGTTCTAGCTCTGCTAGCCTGTCCTGTTCTTTCTTTACCATCCTATGTTGCTCTCGCTCGGCCAACCTTCGTCGCCCTAGCTCATCTTTTCTTTGTCGCTCTTGCTCGACCATCCTCTGCCGCTTTAGCTGAGCCAACCCCTGTCGCTCTAACTTGCACAACCTTAGTTGCTCTAGCTCAGCTAGCCTATGTCGTTCTAGCCCATCCAACGTATGTTGTTCTTGCTTAGCCAACCTATGTCGTCGTTGTACCTCAGCTCTTCTATGTCGCTCTTGCTTGGCCAACCTCAGTTGCTCTGCCTCAGCCAACCTTTGTCGCTCTACGGCCAACCTTAGTAGCTCTTGCTGAGCTAGCCTATCTAGCCTCTGTTGGTTTAGCTCAGCTATTCTTTGTTGCTCTTCCTCATTTGGCTCAATCTGTCGCTCTAGCTTGACCAACCTCTGTCGCTCTAGCTCAGCTATTCTTTGTTTATGTCGTCGCTGTACCTCAGCTCTTCTATGTCGCTCTTGCTTGGCCAACCTCATTTGCTCTGCCTCAGCCAACCTTTGTCGCTCTACGGCCAACCTTAGTAGCTCTTGCTGAGCTAGCCTATCTAGCCTCTGTTGGTTTAGCTCAGCTATTCTTTGTTGATCTTCCTCATTTGGCTCAATCTGTCGCTCTAGCTTGACCAACCTCTGTCGCTCTAGCTCAGCCAACCTCTGTTCCTCTGCTAGCTCAGTAAACCTTTGTTGATCTAGCTCAGTCTCTAGCTTGGCCAACCTTTGGTGCTCTTGCTCGGCCAACCTCAGTTGCTCTTGCTCAGCCAGCCTTTGTTGTTCCCGCTCGGCCACCCTCTGTGGCCCTGGCTCATCTATTCTCCATTGGTCTTGCTTTGCCAAAATCTTTCGCTCTAGCTCATCCTGTCTAAGTTGCTTTCGCTCGGCCAGCTTATGTCGCTCTAGCTCAGTTATTCTTTTTCGCTCTTGCTCGACCAACTTCAGTAGCTCTAGCTTAACTAGCCTTTGTCGCTCTTGCTCGGCCAGTCTTTGTTGTTCCCACTCGGCCACCCTCTGTCGCCCTAGCTCATCTATTCTCAATTGCTCTTCCTCGGCCAACCTCAGTTTCTCTAGCTCACCTTTTCTCTGTCGCTCTTGCTCAGCCAATCTTAGTCGCTCTAGCTTAACTAGCCTTTGTCGCTCTTGCTCGGCCAACCTCAGTTGCTCTTGCTCAGCCAACCTTTGTTGTTCCCGCTCAGCCACCCTCTGTCCCCCTGGCTCATCTATTCTCCATTGCTCTTGCTTTGCCAAAATCTTTCGCTCTCGCTCATCTTGTCTAAGTTGCTTTCGCTCGGCAAGCTTATGTCGCTCTACCTCAGCTATTCTCTGTCGCTCTACCTCAGTTATTCTTGGTCGTTCTTGCTCGGCCAACTTCAGTCTCTCTAGCTTAACTAGCCTTTGTCGCTCTTGCTCGGCCAGCCTTTGTTGTTCCCACTCGGCCACCCTATGTTGCCCTAGCTCATCTATTCTCCATTGCTCTTCCTCGACCAACCTCAGTCGCTCTAGCTCGGCCAGCCTTAGTTGTTCTAACTCGGCCAACCTCAGCTGCTCTAGCTCAGCTAGCCTCTGTCGATTTATCTCAACCATTCTTTGTCGCTCTTGCTTAGCCAACCTCCGTCTCCCTAGCTCAGCCACCCTTAGCTGATCCAGCTTAGCTACCTGCAACCTCTGTCGCTCTAGCTCGGCCACCCTTTGTCGCTCTAGCTCGGCCACCATCTGTCGCTCTAGCTCAGCCAGCCTCTGTCGCTCTAGCTCAGCTAGCCTCCGTCGCTCTAGGTTAGCCAACCTCTGTTCCTCTAGCTCAGCCTCCCGCCTCTGTTGCGCTAGCTTGACAGCCTCCTCTTCCGCTCGACAACTCATAAACGACTCTTGATTGGCCCACGCGGTTTGAACTACATCAGTGACTATACCAGTAATAGAACTGGGTGTGTGATGTAATTTCCAGGTCATTTTAATCCTTCGAATCATACGACGAAATTTAGTGGCCATGTTTTCCCAGCTTTCAGCTTTTTACAATCATATATTATAGAGTAAGCCGACAGGGTAGTTGTAATTTGTGGAGGGAGTGCCAAATGTTGAAATTCACATTAGCTTATTAATACAACTAATTTTGTGCATGCATTACCTATTCAACCTATTCATCTAATCAATTGTTCAATCATTGTCAAGGCCATTTCACATTAGAAATAATAGTAATGGTTGTGTGCAAGATTTAACCTATTATAGAGAATAAATATGAATATAGCCATTTCAAATCAAGAATGTTTCAATTTGAGATACTATTTTAAGAATATGGTAAAAGGTTTCGATCACCAAGGTGTAGGTAAGATATCATTTCTCTTTGATGGCAGACTTCGTCATCTTTTTACCTCTTCTTTCTACTCTATTTTCGCAAAAATGTAAGTACACATAGTTTTTGTGATTCTGTGACTTGTATGTATCGACAGTATTTAGAGATCGACAGGTGCGCTGTCTTCTTTCTGCTCTATTTTCGCAAAAATGTAAGTACACATAGTTTTTGTGATTCTGTGACTTGTACTCCCTCCGTCCCACTAAGATTGTCTCGTATTCCTTTTTGGGTAGGTTATTAAAGATTGTCCCATTTCTCAACTTTTCTTTTTAGTCTATCCTTTTTTACAACTTCGTCCCTCCTAAAACAAAGTATTTACCATTTTGTCATTCCATTAACCCACACCATCTCACACATCACCCTATAAAGTAGTCATAATTGCCTATATACCCAATCATCACACAATTTTCTTAATTATTGTGCAAAAGTAAACGGGACAAACATTTTGGGACGGAGGAAGTATGTATCAATAGTATTTAGAGATTGACAGGTGCGCTGATGAAGCAGGTACAAATGCTCGTGCCTAATATTCGATACTACCGATTTCCTTTTGTTACTTGGCACGATTATATTGTCTCATTGTTATATAGTTTTATTGTTAAATATGGATATAACATTGATTCATTGAATACGAACATTATTATGTAACTCGTCTTATTATTTTATACAGAGTAGTTAACAATAACATTAATCGCATTCGCACTCCCGATTGCCTTTATACTAATGAGTAACAGAGTAAGTCTTCGGAGCTGAAATGTGAGAGATCTCTCACAAACTTTAGTGACAAATCATCCTTACAAATTCTCGTGTATACAAAAAATACTAATAATTAATATGGAGTACATAATTTAGATTATCCCTTAATAATAGCATAAATTCTCATGTAATGGACTACTCAAATAAAGTTGTGTATATGTACGATTACTAATGTTATGATTATCTGTTTATCTTTAATTATATTTAAAAATAAAATAAGTATACAAATTATTAAATTGGTATAACACAAATGTACAATAATACATTTATACACATCTTATGTACATTTGACTTGATAAAATACGGAGTACATACACATATTGTATAAATAACATCAAATCAAATTAATAAAAAATCGAGTTGGAATCGATAAATATATTTTATGATGAATGTTGATATTTTATTATGTTATATTATATATGTATTATTATTTTTGGTAAGCATGCAAAGGAAATATATTATGATAATTTTGAGAATACGATAAAAATACTTACTTTTTAAAATAATCTTTTTAGTTTGACTTGCACTATTTTCAAGACATAGTTTTGACTTTATTTTGCTCCATTTATTACAAAGATGGTCAAGTTGAAGAAGAGGGTAGAGCATAAGAAAGATGAGACACAAGTTATCTAAACTAGTTTACCGGCCTATAAAATAGGCAAGTATGGCAAAGATGATAACCACTAGTATCACAATATTCGTTCTTCTTTGCTCTAATTGGAGACGCATTTGCGGCTCTTGTTCGACCAGTCTCTGTCGCTCTTGTTCGGCTGGCCATAGTCGCTCTAGCTCAGCCGGGGGCTCTGGCCCAGCCAGCCTCTGTAGTTGTTGCTCGGCAAACCTTTGTTGCTCTAGCTCTGCTAGCTTGTCCTGCTCTTTCTCAACCAAAATCTTTCGCTCTCGCTCAGCCAGCCTATGTCGCTCTAGCTCAGCTATTCTCTGTCGCTCTAGCTCAGCTATTCTTTGTCGCTCTTGCTCAGCCAACCTCAGCCGCTCTAGCTTAATTAGCTTTTGTCGCTCTTTCTCGGCCAACCTTTGTTGCTCCCGCTCAACCACCCTTTGTCGCCCTAGCTCATCTATTCTCCATTGCTCTTCCTCGGCCAACCTCAGTCGCTCTAGCTCGGCCAACCTTAGTCGTTCTAACTCGGCCGCCCTTAATTGCTCTAGCTCAGCTTGCCTCTGTCGCTCTAGCTCAACCATTCTTTGTCGCTCTTGCTTGGCCAACCCCTGTCTCTCTTGCTCAGCCAACCTCTGCTGATCCAGCTCAGCAACCTGCAACCTCTGTCGCTCTAGTTCGGCCACCCTTTGTCGCTCTAGCTCAACTAGTCTCTGTTGCTCTAGCTCAACCAGTCTCTGTCGCTCTAGCTCAACCATTCTTTGTCGCTCTTGCTTAACCAACCTATGTCTCTCTTGCTCAGCCAACCTTTGCTGATCCAGCTCAGCAACCTGCAACCTCTTTCGCTCTAGCTCGGCCAGCCTCTGTCGCTCTAGCTCAGCCAACCTCTGTCGCTCTAGCTCGGCTAACCTATGTTCCTCTAGCTCGACCAACCTCCGTTCCTCTAGCTCAGCCAACCTCTGTCGTTCTTGCTCGGCCAGCCTCTGTCCCTCGACCTCAGCTTCCAGCCTCTGTCGCTCTAGCTCGACTGCCGCTTCTTGCGCCTGATGATTCATGGGCAAATCGTGATTGTCCCGCGTGTGGTGGTGGTGCACTGCATCGGTGACCATACTAGTAATAGAAGAGGATCCATCAAGTAATTTACCGATCGTTTTAAACTTTGGAGCCTTAAGATGAAATTTAGGGGCCATGTTTTCGCTGCATTCAGCTTATTACAAACACAAACTATAGAGTAAGATGGCAGGAGGAGTTGTAATTTGTGAGGTGCCAAATGTTGAAATCCATATTAGCTTATTAATACAACTAATTTTGTACATTACCTATTCAACCTATTAATCTAAAGTTGACTATTAATGTCTTACCAAGTAAACATAATAAAAAATTATCCAATTAAATTATGGATTAATTCAATTGGTGTTGTTGTCAAGGTCAATTCATGTAAGACATAGTAATTGTTGTGTGGACAAATTAATTAGTTAACCTAGCTAATCATCAAATCAAGAATGTTTCAATTACTACTTTATGAATTAACCTTTCAACAAAGGTTTCGATCACCAAGGTGTATATGTAAGATATCATTTCGCTTCGATGGCAGACTTTGTCATCTTTTTACCTGTTCGTTCTACTCTATTTTCGCAGAAGCGTAAGTACACATTGTTCTTGTTACTCTGTATCTAGCATGTATCAACGGTATTTAGAGAATTTAGAGATCGACAGGTGCGCTGATGAAGCAGGTTCAAATGCTCGTGCCTAATATTCCATATTTGACCAATTGACTTTTGTTACTTGGCATGATTGTCTCATTGTTATAATTTTATTTGTAAATATGGATATAATATTGATTCAAAGAATACGAACATTATGTAACACATCTTATTACTTTATAGTTAACAAAAAAACACATAATTTCATCATGCATCCTTCCTCGATTTCCATCAGCATCATAATCACACTCGCACTCCCGACTCCCTTTATACATACTAATGAGTACATCTCTTACAAGTTCTCGTGTATAAAAAATTACTAATAATTAATATGGAGTACAATAATTTAGATTATCTCTTGATAATAGCATAAATTCTCATGTAATGGACTACTAAATGGATCCCCATTACAACTAAAAATAATCAATTAGAATCAATGCCTAATATGAGACTTTCTCTATAAAAACAAATTAAGTCACTTCATAATAAACAAGCTCTAATCATACCAACAACCAAAACAAATATACTTCCTCTGTCTCGGTCATATACTGTAAAAGTAATTAAAACACTCGAAACAATATGCCTCATGTGAAAATTCAAGCCATATCTTGTGTTGAAACAATTTATAGAGAAAATGAGCACCACTCGACTCGGACCCCAACCCGCCATGTCCATACGAGCGGTAACCGACACGGATTGGGTAATCAAAGTAATGGAGATGCAATAGTTGGGAATCGACACCGTATTGGAGAGAATAATAGAAAAATGTGTAACTGTATCAAACGAGGCAACGTTAATGTTGGGCATATGACCTTTTGATAACATCGTTAAAAACGATTTTATGAAATGTTGGAGGATATTAATTATGTGACGTATTCGTCATATGCTATAATTAATATCCTCCAACAAATAATAAAGTTAAAAATACAAATATAAATATTATTTCTCTATAAATTTTTATTTTTCATGGTCTTATACTTGGAAATTTTGTGGATGATTAAGTCATGCCCTATATATTATCACGAGTAGCACTGATATTATCACGAGAAATTGGAATATTAACTCATATTTATCATACTCGAATAATATCGTTGTGATTTCGGGCCAAAAATTAAATATACGCCGCCTATACACGATTAAACGAATCTCGCTCGTTCGACACTATTATTTTAACTATCGGAACCCTGAATTGGTGTCGGTTGTAACTCAAATTTCGTGTGAACGTCTCATGTGACCCAATAAGCGCACCGTGCGATTTTGTGACCACGTCTTCCTAGACTCTTCCATGCATCACCACTTCAGTTTCGACCTCAAATATCGAGTACACGTCCCCTTTGGAATTGTTTTTGTGTATTTGTCGACGTTGCTTTATCGCTTCCCGATGCTCTCAAATCTACTCCGTTGGTCCCAGAATTTTGGGAGGACGCTCTATCTGACCCGAGAAATAGGTCAGTCAATTTTCGAGGAATTTTGTTCCGGGGTCCCAATTCTCCGAAAAATGTGGATTATACACTATGATTTCGGTCGTTCGGGGCTCATTTCAGGCAGTGTCTCGATTCTTCCAATTTTGTGGCCACATCTTCCCTGACTCTTCCATACATCCCCACTTCGGTTTCGATCTCAAACACCGATTACACGTCCCCTTTGGAGTTGTTTTCATGTATTTGTCGACGTTACTTTATCGCTTCCCGATGCTCTCAAATCTACTCCGTTGGTCCCAAAAATTTGGGAGGATGCTCTATTTGACCCGAGGAATAGGCCAGTCAATTTTCGAGGAGTTTTGTTCCGGGGTCCCGTTTCTCCGAAAAACGTGTATTATACACTACGATTTCGGCCGTCCGGGAGGTCATTTCGGGCAGTGTCTCGATTTCATCCGACATTGTTGCCACGTCTTCCCGGACTCTTCCATAGGTCCACACTTCAATTTCGGCCTCAAATATCGAGTACACGTCTACTTTGGAGTTGTTTTCGTGTATTTGTCAACAATAGTTTATCGCTTCCCGATGCACTTAAATCTCCTCCGTTGGTCCCAAATTTTTGGGAGGACGCGTTATCTTACCCAAGGAAGAGGCTAGTCAATTTTCGACGAGTTTTGTTCCGGGGTCCCGATTTTCCGAAAAACGTGTATTATACACTATGATTTAAATCTACAGGTAAAAAATGAAGAACTAACGCAATCCCTTACGGGTAATTTTCAATTTTTTTAGGGATACCGATTCGTTTGCTATAATGGAGCGCGAGTTAGGCGGACTTTGTCAGAATGGAGCGCGAGTAGACTGTAGACCTAACAAACGGATCCACCGGTTGTGGTTCAGGTCAGGTCGAGTCATTTCGGGTAATTTTCAATTTTTGTAGGGATACCGATTCGTTTGCTATAATAACAACATCCAAGTTAGTTATGGGTTAGACAGAGTCAATTCTGGTTACGGGTCAAAACTTGGGTTTCCATACGGGTTTGGGTCGGGTCAGTATAAGTTAAGTCGGCCCACATCCCAATTTCCAACACTTGACCGACTTAATTTACGTGTCCCATATATAAACCCGTAAAATTAGAAGTCCCCAAATTTGTCGTTTTCAATCCACGAAATCGCGAATTCCCAGATTTCTCTCACCTAATTTCCCCCAAAATTCTAACCCTAGAATCAACCACCGATTCGCATTCGGTTTCACCCTAGGTATCGTCGCACTCTCGATCTTTTCCCCTAATTTAATCGTTTTACGCGATTGTTCTTGTATTGTTGATTTTTTCGGTGATTGTAATGTGATGCTTAATTTAGTTTTGATCGTAGCTAAGTATGGATTGAAATTTTGAATTACGTTGTTTTGATTTGTTTTTGTATGAAGATTTTGATGTTTGTGTTAGTTTGTTGGTTGGTTTGAAATCTGGGGGATTTTGATTCAATTAGGGTTTCGACATATCGTATGCTTAATCTCTGTAATCTGATACTTAATTTAGTTTGATCGTAGCTAATATGGATTGAATTATGTTGTTTTTTGTTGAAGATTTTGAAGTTTTTTTGTTGGTTTGTCGATTGGTTTGAATTTGGAGGATTGTAATCCAATTAGGGTTTTGTTTGTATTCTGATACTTAATTTAGTTTGATAGTAGCTAAGTATGGATTGAATTATCTTGTTTTGATTCGTTGAAATCTGTCTTGTTTGTTTCTGATGTTACAGTTTTTCAATGGATATTCTTACCATGGAGGAACATTTGAGCAATTGTATCGTTGCTACCCTGCATCCTTTATTGAAAAGGTACTGTAAATCTTGCAATTCAACTTACTTTGTTAGCTAGATTTAGACCTATGAATGATGCAGATTTCAGGAGGTAGTGGGGTACTAAAGCAACTTATTTGTGTGAATCCATGGGTTATCCTGATCACACCCATATTCTTCTGATAAATTTATTGCGAGCATTGTGTTTTTTTCACTAATGCTCGTTTCTTGGTGGGATGGTTTTGGATTCTGCCCTAGTTTTATTTAATACTCCCTCCGTTCCAATGGTTTCCATGCATTTGCTTTTAGCACAAGAATTTAGGTGGTATTGGAAAAGGGGTATTTATTTGGTGAAGTTATTAATTTACCCTTGGGTGGGGGATTGGTGAGTGTAATTGTTGAAAGTAAATAAGGGTAAGATTGTCATTTACTAACCAAATTAGTGATCATATAAGGAAATGTATGGAAATTATTGGAACGGATGTAAATGGAAAATGTATGGAATTGATTGGAACAGAGGGAGTATGAATTGCCCCTTGAAATTTAGTTTCTGTTTCCTTGTGTTTTTTGTTCTGTTCCCGTCAACTTTTTCCGTCATATCTTGCAGCCTCAAATCGAAAGTGGTGATAAAAGTAAGATTCCTTTCGTATGTAATGTAAACAAATTGCTTAGGTAGTTTGGCTCTTTTCTACCCATAACCAGTGGTATTGACCTCGTTTACCAGAGTTGGGCGACGTTTGGATGGGAGACATGGGAATCCTGAATCTTCGACCGTTTCATCGTCTATATCTAGAGATAAGGAGGCAGATGTTGCTCCAAGGAGCGAGCAGTCCGCCGCTGGGTCTAGTTCTCAGAGCACCAATCGTAAGTCACAAGGGAAGCTTGTTTTCGGCTCGAATGCTCGTGCTCCCAAAGAGACGTCTCAAAAGGTACTTATATTTATTTTAATTATTTTATTTTATTGTTATTGTGTTTTATCAGTCGACCTTTTTACTACCCATCTCCGACTTAATTACCCCTTGGACAACTTCGCCTCTTATTACCGACTCTTTTAATTAAAAAACGGCAAATTAAAAAAAAACAAATTAATTCATCAATTTTCTAATCCGTGCAAAACAAGTACAGTATAATTTACGGGTTAATCACAATGAACATTCGGCGAAATTTATGTATAGACTATGATTCAAACTATCATGACACCAATTTAAAAACTAATTAATTTAACAATCGGAAGGGCTGGAGAGTGGAGATGAACTCACGTCGCAAGCTAGGTTTGGTCGAGTGAGATCCGTTTCCATGCCTAGGTTAGGACATGGGTCTCCCACGGCCGAACCTAGGTTTGGATGTGGGAAGTTCTTATCCGCCCCAGATTTAGTTGTTTTCTCTGTTGTAGTTAACTTCACTTTTTTAGGAAAACTTGAATTGTCGTCATTATTCTGTAGATTTAAATATACATGAGGGGGAAAATAGAAAGTTTGGGTAAAATCTTGATGATAGGTAGTGTAATTTGTCGACAGAAAACAATTAACCCCTTTTTACATATTCTTATACTATCAATTTGCTTGTTTCAATTATATTAGCACAATGCTTATGAATTCAATAAATTAAATTTTTGTTTTGGACCGAGTAACTTTCTCTTAACCCTAATTTTTTCCCCAATTTTATCCCAAACCTGATTTCTAACAATCCCATCATTTTACCATCGGAATCGCATCTACCTTCAAAGGTTACATCAAATCAAACATCTACAACCAATCAGTTATCAAATTTTCTTCCCTTTTTTGTGATAAATCAATTAAGCTTTTGTTGTTGTTATGGTTGGTCATTGTTTCCCCCAGTGAAGAAGTTATTGAATCATTGAATTTATAGATTAGTCTCTCTTATTTTGAGATCCAACTTCAGTTTCATTAGTTTTGTTGCGGATGATGAGATTTTGATAATGCTGTAGACTATAACATCAATTTTGATATAGTTCTGAGATAGTGCCACTCGATAAGCATTGTACAATGATGCTAGTATTATACTGAAATCGATTTTGAGCAAAGTCACTTTCGTCCAATATCAAACCGTTTCAGTAATATCACAAAAATGCAATCACTGGTACTATACTGTATATATAGTACTATACAGTGATACTATATCAAAATCGATATACTATATCAAAATCGATATACTGTACACTGGACTATAAACGTGTATTATACACTACGATTTCGGCCATCCGAGAGGTCATTTCGGGCAGTGTCTCGATTTCATCCGACTTTGTTGCCACGTCTTTTCGGACTCTTCCTTATATCCTGACTTCAATTTCAGCCTCAAATATCGAGTACACGTCCACTTTGGAGATGTTTTCGTGTATTTGTCGATGGTAGTTTATCGCTTACCGATGCTCTCAAATCTCCTACGTTGGTCCCAAAATTTTGTGAGGACACGTTATCTGACCCAAGGAATAGGCCCGTCAATTTTTGACGAGTTTTGTTTCGGGGTCCCGTTTCTCCGAAAAACGTGTATTACACTACGATTTCGGCCGTCCGGGAGGTCACTTCGGGCAGTGTCTCGATTTCGTCTGACATTGTTGTCACGTCTTCCCGGACTCTTCCATAAATTCCAACTTCAATTTCGGCCTCAAATATCGATTACACGTCCACTTTTGGAGTTGTTTTCGTGTATTTGTCGACGGGGTTTATCGCTTCTCGATGCTCTTAAATCTCCTCCGTGGGTCCCAAAATTTTGTGAGGACGCGTTATCTGACCCAAGGAATAGGCCCGTCAATTTTCGACGGGTTTTGTTCCGGGGTCCCGTTTCTCCGAAAAACGTGTATTATACACTATGATTTCGGCCGTCCGGGAGGTCATTTCGGGCAGTGTCTCGATTTCATCCGACATTGTTTCCACGTCTTCCCAGAATCTTCCATAAGTCCACACTTCAATTTCGGCCTCAAATATCGAGTACATGTCCACTTTGGAGATGTTTTCGTGTATTTGTCGACGGAAGTCTATCGCTTCTCGATGCTTTTAAATCTCCTCCGTGGGTCCCAAAATTTTCTGAGGACGCGTTATCTGACTCAAGGAATAGGCCCGTCAATTTTTGACGAATTTTGTTCCGAGGTCCCGATACTCCGAAAAACGTGTATTATATACTACGATTTCGACCATCCGGGAGGTCATTTCGGGCAGTGTCTCAATTTCATCCGACTTTGTTGCCACGTCTTCCCGGATTCTTCCTTATATCCCCACTTCAATTTCGGCCTCAAATATCGAGTACACGTCTGCTTTGGAGATGTTTTCGAGTATTTGTCGACGGTAGTTTATCGCTTCCCGATGCTCTCAAATCTTCTCTGTTGGTCTCAAAAATCTGGGAGGACGTGTTATCTGATCCAAGGAATAGGCCAGTCAATTTTCGACGAGTTTTGTTCCGAGGTCCCGTTTCTTCGAAAAACGTGTATTATACACTACGATTTCGGCCATTCGGGAGGTCATTTCGCGCAGTGTCTGGATTTCATCCGACATTGCTGCCACGTCTTCCTGGACGCTTCCATAAATCCCAGCTTCAATTTCGGCCTCAAATATCGAGTACACGTCTACTTTGGAGATGTTTTCGTGTATTTGTCGACGGTAGTTTATCGCTTCCCGATGCTCTCAAATCTCCTCCGTTGGTCCTAAAATTTTACGAGGACGCGTTATCTGACCCAAGGAATAGGCCAGTCAATTTTCGACGGGTTTTGTTCCGAGGTCCCATTTCTTCGAAAAACGTGTATTATACACTATGATTTCGGCCATTCGGGAGGTCATTTCGCGCATTGTCTGGATTTCATCCGACATTGCTGCCACGTCTTCCTGGACGCTTCCATAAATCCCAACTTCAATTTCGGCCTCAAATATCGAGTACACGTCTACTTTGGAGATGTTTTCGTGTATTTGTCGACGGTAGTTTATCGCTTCCCGATGCTCTCAAATCTCCTCCGTTGGTCCTAAAATTTTACGAGGACGCGTTATCTGACCCAAGGAATAGGCCAGTCAATTTTCGACGGGTTTTGTTCCCGGGTCCCGTTTCTCCGAAAAACGTGTATTATACACTACGATTTCGGCCGTCCGGGAGGTCATTTCGGGCAGTGTCTCGATTTCATCCGACATTGTTGCCACGTCTTTCCGGACTCTTCCTTATATCCCGACTTCAATTTCAGCCTCAAATATCGAGTGCACGTCCACTTTTGGAGATGTTTTCGTGTATTTGTCGACGGTAGTTTTATCGCTTCCCGATGCTCTCAAATCTTCTTCGTTGGTCCCAAAATTTTGTGAGGATGCGTTATCTGACCCAAGGAACACGTCAGTCAATTTTCAAAGAGTTTTGTTCCGGGGTCCCGTTTCTCCGAAAAACGTGTAGTATACACTACGATTTCGGCCGTCCGGGAGGTCATTTCCGGCAGTGTCTCGATTTCATCCGACTTTGTTGCCACGTCTTTCCGGCCTCTTCCTTATATCCCGACTTCAATTTCGTCCTCAAATATCTTGTACACGTCCACTTTGGAGTTGTTTTCGTGTATTTGTCGGCGGCAGTTTATCGTTTTTCGATGTTTTCAAATCTCCTCCGTTGGACCTAAAAATCTTGGAGGATGTGTTATCTGATCCAAGGAATAGGCAAGTCAATTTTGGACGAGTTTTGTTCCGGGGTCCCGTTTCTCCAAAAACGTGTATTATACACTACGATTCCGGTCGTCCGGGAGGTCGTTTCGGGCAGTGTCTCGATTTCATCCGACTTAGTTGCCACGTCATTTCGGACTCTTCCTTATATCCCGACTTCAGTTTCAGCCTAAAATATTGAGTACACGTCCACTTTGGAGTTGTTTTCGTGTATTTGTCGACGGTAGTTTATCGCTTCCCCATGTTCTCAAATCTCCTCCGTTGGTCCCAAAATTTTGTGAGGGCGCGTTATCTCACCCAAGGAATAGGCCAGTCAATTTTCGACGAGTTTTGTTCCAGGGTCCCGTTTCTCCGAAAAACGTGTATTATACACTACGATTTCGGTCGTCCGGGAGGTCATTTCGGACAGTGTCTCGATTTCATCCGACTTTGTTGCCACGTCTTTCCGGACTCTTCCTTATATCCCGACTTCTATTTCAGCCTCAAATATCAAGTAGACATCCACTTTGGAGTTGTTTTCGTGTATTTGTCGACGGTAGTTTATCGCTTCCCGCTGCTCTCAAATCTCCTCCGTTGGTCCCAAAATTTTGCAAGGACGCGTTATCTGACCCATGGAATAGGCCACTCAATTTTCGACGAGTTTTGTTCCGGGGTCCCGTTTCTCCGAAAAACGTGTATTATACACTACAATTTCGGCCGTCCTGGATGTCATTTCGGACAGTGTCTCGATTTCATCCGACTTTGTTGCCACGTCTTCCCGGACTCTTCCATATATCCCCACTTTAATTTCGGCCTCAAATATCGAGTACACGTCTGCTTTGGAGATGTTTTCGAGTATTTGTCGACGGTAGTTTATCGCTTCCCCATGTTCTCAAATCTCCTCCGTTGGTCCCAAAATTTTGTGAGGACGCGTTATCTGACCCAAGGAATAGGCCAGTCAATTTTCGACGAGTTTTGTTCCGGGGTCCCGTTTCTCCAAAAAACGTGTATACACTACGATTTCGGCCGTCCTGGAGGTCATTTCGGACAGTGTCTCGATTTCATCCGTTTTTGTTGCCACGTCTTTCCGGACTCTTCCTTATATCCCCACTTCAATTTCAGCCTCAAATATCGAGTACACGTCCACTTTGGAGTTGCTTTTGTGTATTTGTTAGTTTATCACTCCTTGCTGCTCTCAATTCTCCTCCGTTGGTCCTAAAAATCTTGGAGGATGTGTTATCTGATCCAAGGAATAGGCCAGTCAATTTTTGACGAGTTTTGTTCCAGGGTCTCGTTTCTCCGAAAAATGTGTATTATACACTACGATTTCGGTCGTCCGGGAGGTCATTTCGGGCAGTGTCTCGATTTCATCCGACTTTGTTGTCACGTCTTTCCGGACTCTTCCTTATATCCCGACTTCAGTTTCAGCCTCAAATATTGAGTACACGTCCACTTTGGAGTTGTTTTCGTGTATTTGTCGACGGTAGTTTATCGCTTCCCCATATTCTCAAATCTCCTCCGTTGGTCCCAAAATTTTGTAAGGACGCGTTATCTGACCCAAGGAACAGGCCAGTCAATTTTCGACGAGTTTTGTTCCAGGGTCCCGTTTCTTCGGAAAACGTGTATTATACACTACGATTTCGGCCATCCGGGAGGTCATTTCGGGCAGTGTCTCGATTTCGTCTGACATTGTTGTCACGTCTTTCCGGATTCTTCCTTATATCCACACTTCAATTTCTGCCTCAAATATCGAGTACATGTCCACTTTGGAGATGTTTTCGTGTATTTGTCGACGGAAGTCTATCGCTTCTCGATGCTTTTAAATCTCCTCCGTAGGTCCCAAAATTTTGTGAGGACGCGTTATCTGACCCAAGGAATAGGCCAGTCAATTTTCGACGAATTTTGTTCCGGGGTCCCGTTTCTCCAAAAAACGTGTATTATATACTACGATTTCGGCCATCCGGGAGGTCATTTCGCGCAGTGTCTCGATTTCATCCGACATTGTTGCCACCTCTTCCCCGACTCTTCCATAGATCCCAACTTCAATTTCGGCCTCAAATATCGAGTACGCGTCCACTTTGGAGATGTTTTTGTGTATTTGTCGACGATAGTTTATCGCTTCCCGCTGCTCTCAAATCTCCTCCGTTGGTCCCAAAATTTTGTAAGGACGCGTTATCTGACCCATGGAATAGGCCAGTCAATTTTCGACGAGTTTTGTTCCGGGGTCCCGTTTCTCCGGAAAACGTGTATTATACACTACGATTTCGGCCATCCGGGTGGTCATTTCGCGCAGTGTCTCGATTTCATCCGACTTTGTTGCCACGTCTTCCCGAACTCTTCCATATATCCCCACTTCAATTTAAGCCCCAAATATTGAGTACACGTCCACTTCGGAGTTGCTTTTGTGTATTTGTCGACGGTAGTTTATCGCTCCCCGCTGCTCTCAATTATCCTCCGCTGGTCCCAAAATTCTGTAAGGACGCGTTATCTGACCCAAGTAATAGGCCAGTCAATTTTCGACGAGTTTTGTTCTGGGGTCCCGTTTCTCCGAAAAACGTGTATTATACACTACGATTTCGGCCATTCGGGAGGTCATTTCGAGCAGTGTCTCGATTTCGTCCGACTTTGTTGCCACGTCTTTCCGGACTCTTCTTTATATCCCGACTTCAATTTCGGCCTCAAATATCGAGTACACGTCCACTTTGGAGATGTTTTCGTGTATTTGTCGACGGTAGTTTATCGCTTTCCGATGCTCTCAAATCTCCTCCGTTGGTCCCAAAAATCTGGGAGGACGTGTTATCTGATCCAAGAAATAGGCCTGTCAATTATCGACGAATTTTGTTCCTGGGTCCCGTTTCTCTGAAAAACGTGTATTATACACTACGATTTCGGCCATCCGGGAGGTCATTTCGGGCAGTGTCTCGATTTCATCCGACTTTGTTGCCATCTCTTCCCCGACTCTTCCATAGATCCCAGCTTCAATTTCAGCCTCAAATATGGAGTATACGTCCACTTTGGAGTTGTTTTCGTGTATTTGTCGACGGTAGTTTATCGCTTCCCCATGTTCTCAAATCTCCTCCGTTGGTCCCAAAATTTTGTGAGTGCGCGTTATCTCACCCAAGGAATAGGCCAGTCAATTTTCGACGAGTTTTGTTCCAGGGTCCCGTTTCTCCGAAAAACGTGTATTATACACTACGATTTCGGTCGTCCGGGAGGTCATTTCGGACAGTGTCTCGATTTCATCCGACTTTGTTGCCACGTCTTTCCGGACTCTTATATCCCGACTTCTATTTCAGCCTCAAATATCAAGTACACATCCACTTTGGAGTTGTTTTCGTGTATTTGTCGACGGTAGTTTATCGCTTCCCGCTGCTCTCAAATCTCCTCCGTTGGTCCCAAAATTTTGCAAGGACGCGTTATCTGACCCATGGAATAGGCCACTCAATTTTCGACGAGTTTTGTTCCGGGGTCCCGTTTCTCCGAAAAACGTGTATTATACACTACAATTTCGGCCGTCCTGGATGTCATTTCGGACAGTGTCTCGATTTCATCCGACTTTGTTGCCACGTCTTCCCGGACTCTTCCATATATCCCCACTTTAATTTCGGCCTCAAATATCGAGTACACGTCTACTTTGGAGATGTTTTCGTGTAGTTGTCGGCGACAGTTTATCGCTTTTCGATGCTCTCTATTCTCCTCCGCTGGTCTCAAAAATTTGTAAGGACGCGTTATCTGACCCAAGTAATAGGCCCGTCAATTTTCGACGAGTTTTGTTCCGGGGTCCTGTTTCTCCGAAAAACGTGTATTATACACTACGATTTCGGCCGTCCGGGAGGTCATTTCGGCCAGTGTCTCGATTTCATCCGACATTGTTGCCACGTCTTCCCGGACTCTTCCATATATCCCCACTTCACTTTCGGCCTCGAAAAATATGTGAATTACATAATACAAAGTAACATTCAGTACTTGTTTTTTAACTGTTTTATTTACCTTTAGTATAATATGGATTACGTTGTTACGGTTGATGACGACTGGTGGTGACGAATCAGGGTAAGTTTTTTTCTTACATTTATCATTTCAAGTTTCTCGATAATTCTAACATTTAGCTTAGTTTACAAAATCTCGTTAAACACGGTAATTCAAAAGTTAATTCTTTTCTTTTTTTACACATTTTGCAGCCAGCAATTACGGTGCCAGACCGAAGTTTCAAATCACGCCAATGCTGAGTATATAGAAAATGGTGCCTCGAAGAATATCTTGTTTCGCGTGGCTTTTATTGTTTGGCCTCTGTTATTTATGTATAAAATGGTGCCTCTGCTCTGCTATTAGTCTTCTTTTCGCCGGAAACATTAAAAACTCAAATACGTGACTGAACAGATTCGACGAATACGGCTTCAGTTTTTTTTTTTAAAAAAAAATGTGACGGATTTAATGAAAAAAAACTCAAAATTTGCGACTGATTTTACAAAAAAAAATACAATTTAAAATTTAGCGAGCAAAATTCAAAAAATAAATTTTAGTTTTTTTGACCAAAAATCAGTTTTTTTCTGATGGATTGCAAAAAAAAAATTCAAAATATTGCGATCAGTATTTCTCAGTTGATTTAATTTTTTTTTGCTGTGGATTTCAAAAAATGACGTTTTTGCGACCGTAATGTTGGAAAGAATGCATCTTTTTGGCAAACGAAATATAGGAAAAATTTAAAACTTTGCGACCAAAATATGGAAAGAGACTTAAACTTTTGCGACCGAAATATATCTTTTTGTCGACTGAAATTTAGAGAAAAATATTAAAATTTTGCGACCAAAATTTAGGGAAAAAATTTAAACCTTGCGACCGTATTTTTTAGTTTTTTGCGACTGGGAAAAAATTCAAAGTCTGCGACGGAAATTTATTTTTGCGACGGAACTTTTATTTTCTTGCGACGGATTTAAAAACAAAATCACATTTAGCGACCAACTTTCGAATTTTTACGAGCGATTGTCCGAAAAAATTAAAATTTTTGCCACGAATTTTTGCTATTTTTATTTCTTTTTCAAATTTACTCAACTGACTATTTTGCGGAAGTAATACTAATCTTTTTTTACTGTTTTTGCTTCGGTTTTTTAAATTTACGTAGAACTACGGTGCGGCAGATTCTTCGAACTGACTATGTATTCATAGCGAAATACCTTTGATGTTTAAATTTGCTTTCATAATCTACTATATCTCATACGTTTTACTCCCTCCGATTTACAATGTTCGTCCTCTTTCAATATAATAATATTGCTCGGTCCTTACACAATCATAAAACAGGACAAACATTAAAAACCGGAGTGAATATTTCTTTATCCTAAACCCGTTCTTTAAAAAAAGACGGAGGACTTTTTTGAATTACGAGGCAATCCCGTTCTAAATTAATTTACAACAAAATCTTCAAGGTGAGACGTTATTTGACCCGTTTTAATATATACTCCCTCCGTCTCAATCATTTGTTTACTTTTTATATCTGAGTATTATTTTCTCACAAATAATACATATAAAAAATAAACAAATGATTGAGACGGGAAGAGTATTACGACGAATATTTCTAAGGACACGGTAAAAAAAAAACACGGTTCCAAATCAATGACCAAACAAGAGAGTACCGACCCATAACTCTGGGTTAACGATATGACGAAAATACTTAAGGGCAGACGAAAAACATAAAGCCACGGTAAATACAACACAGTAAATAAATAAAACACAGTAAAAATACATGGAGATAGAGCAGAGTGAAATAAATATAGATGGGATTGTGTTACTTCATTTTTTTTTTTACCTGCAGATTTCCGACACACGGGTTCGGATGAAAATGTCTTACCTCCATGCCCAAAATACAGTCATCATCGATAGTGTGTTGTGTAGTCGGAACGATCAGGATCGGAATCAGAATCAGAATCAGAATCTCAACCCCTTAATGAATACTTCTTACCTGAGAATGCCTGAAACTTCGGTTCTTCTTTCTCTTTCTCTTTCTCTTTCTCGGGTTCCTTCTGTTTACTTTCTTTCGCAGGTTCCTGTCGAAATCACGTGAAGTTAGGCGTCGAAATGAGACGAGATAGCTCACGAGAAACTCGCAGCTTTTTTCACTATATAAAATGTTCTTGTTGATTTATCTAATAAGAGTATTTGTTGTATATATTTAACCCCAAGTTGGTAAAACATATCGGTGAAAAATATGTAAATTTAACACTCGTACTACGCATTACTCCCTCCGTCCCCAATGAATTGTTTGCCTATTCCATATTGGGGCGTCTCAATGAATTGTTTGCCTTTCTATTTTAGGAATGTTTTTTATATGTAATTTGATTCATTCTCATGAGTTTTGCTCCACATGTCACTCGTTCATTGGTTCCCTTAACCTTGGTGTCAAAATAAAAGGCAAACAATTCATTGGAACGGAGGGAGTATATATTTATATAGACTCAAGTTAAGCTCGTGAACTTATTTGCAAGCTCAAGATTTTCAAGCTCGGGATTGGCTCAAGTTCGAATTTTGCTTAACGAGCACGAGCCGAGCAAGGTCAAGCTCGTGCTCGGCTCGGCCCGTTGTCACCCCAACATGAAGTAGGGGAAATTCATTGTTTAGACAACAGCTAAGATAAAACCGGGTCACAGTTTTCTGTCAACAAATTACTACCTATCATCAACAATTTAACTCAAACTTTGTTTAAATCTACAGAATAATGATGACAATTCCTAAAACAGAAAGGTTAACTTCAACAGAAAAAAAACTAAATCTGGGGCCGGATATGAACTTCCCACATCCAAACCTAGGTTCGGTAGTGGGAGATCCATGTCCTAACCTAGGCATGGAAATGGATCTCGCTCGCCCAAACCTAGGTTGCGACGTGAGTTCATCTCCCACTCCCCAGCCCCGATTGTTGAATTAATTTGTTTTTAAATTGGTGTAATGATAGCTTGAATTATACTGATAGTCGATACATAAATTTTGCCGAATGTTCATTGTGATTAACCCATGTAACTTTATTTGTTTAGCACAGATTAGGAAATTGACGAATTAATTTGCATTTTTTAAATTAGCCGTTCTTTTATTAAAAGGGTCGATGATAAAAAACAATAACAATAAATAAATAAATAAATAAATAAATAAATAAGAAGTTACCTTTTGAGACGTCTCTTTGGGAGCACGAGCATTTGAGCCAAAAACAAGCTTCCCTTGTGACTTACGATTGGTGCTCTGAGAACTAGACCCAGCGGTGGACTGCTCGCTCCTTGGAGCAACAGCTGCCTGCTTATCTCTAGATATAGACGATGAAACGGTTGAAGATTCAGGATTCCCAGGTCTCCCATCCAAACGTCGCCCAACACCGGTAAACGGGTTGAATTTGGGTTCGGTTTCAACTGGAGCCTCTTCAGCTGTAGAATTTGAAGCATACAAATTAGGCTGCTGATTTAATTATCACATTAAAAAAAATATACTGTATATAATATACATATCTTCCATGGGCAATAATACTCGACACCTCATTATTACAGGTCGCAAAACTGACACGACCCGAATAACCCAACACCCTAACTGAAGACCCATAACCCAAATTGACCCGACCTAACCCGGAAATTAACCGAATTTTATCCATAAAAAGGTAAATAACAAACCCCAAATCAACCTGATTTTTCTGATCTCGAACCGTTTGTGAAGGTTTACTCATTTTCATCCAAAAAAATATCGACCTTTTAAGAGATAGCCTATGCCATCATCATCAATGCACACCCGTTTTTACCAAACTCAGATTATTAAAAAAAACACAACATGATATATACAGAAGTCATGCATAAAATGAAACAAGGAAGCTAACCTTGAACTGCTGCCTTGCCGGTACCAGAAACCGCAGGCCTTTCAGGCTCTACATAATCGAGAGGAGGTGCAAAGTCGACCTCACAGTCGGTTTCAATGATACTAATTGCATGAGAAGGCTTGGTTTCAACGATGTCTATGTAATACTTCTTATTATTATATGCCACCATAATGCTGTCTCCAGTAGTTAAGCAGGAATAGTTCCTAAGAGTCGTTTCCAAACTGCACGTGAAAAGGAAACACAATGAAAATAGGATCAATCACACGAGTTGGCCACGCTAAAAGTAATGGAACGTGTAATTTTGTTTGGCTAAAAGGTCTTAAAGAAGCATAAACACAGATTTCAACTGAGTGACTTTATCTCAGTTATTCATGCATTATAGTAAAGCTTCTCTTGCAAAACCAAAGCAAAAAACTCGTCTCACTTGACACGTTTTTTTAGCAGAGTTCACCATAAAAATTAAATCAATTCAGAACGATGGTATATATAGACCCCCTAGTGTATATTGCCATTATTGGTTCTTATATATAACTATCAACCCAAATATTGAAAATCAATCTATTGGACCCTCACATGATCTCCGTTGATTCTGAAATTTTGTGTGGCCATTTAAAATGACCTGAATAGCATCTCATGCGATTTTCTGCCATTTTATTTTTGGACCCCAAAATCACGGAAAAACGTGTATTATACACTATAAATTTGGACGTTCAAAGGGTCATTCCGGACCAAGTTTCATTTTGTCCTAATTTTTTGGCCACGTGTCTGGGGTCGCTTCAGAGGGTACCCTGTCCAATTTCAGGTCAAAACGAAAACAATACATCGCATTTTCACCATTTACCGATTTTCTATCAACGTTGGGTTCTCACATGTCCGGACCCTCATATGTTCACCATTGATTCTGAGATTTTGTGTGGCCATTTAACATGACCTAATTAGCCCCTCATGCGATTTTTGGACATTTTATTTTCGGACCCCAAAATCACGGAAAAACGTGTATTATACACTACAAATTTGGCCGTTCGGAGGGTCATCCTGGACCAAGTTTCATTTTGTACTAATATTTTGGCCACGTGTTTGGGATCGCTGCAGAGGGTACTCAGTTCAATTTCATGCCAAAACGAAAACAATACATCACATTTTCAACTTACGAGTACCCTCAACTATCATATGAGGTATAAAGTTTGAAAAATGATTTTATTTAAGATATAAAATACTAGTATCAATTTACCCTTATTTTTATAATCTTCATATTAGATCTTTTATTTCAATGTAAACAAACAATTAGACATAGTTTAAATATAACTTTTACGAGTACTCTATATAACTTTTTTTCAATATAATTAAGATAACTAACCCATGCAGCGGGCACACTTTTAACCTAGTACAATAAAATAATGAGAAAAATACAATTTCAAATGCAATCACCCTCAGAAAATAAAAAATCATCAGCCAACAGGTGCAAATGTAGCATCCAAAAGGTCAGAACATATTCAGAAACAATAAATAGTTTCAAACAGCAGAACAAATAATAATTCATTTAAGCCCATAGATGTTAAGTTGTTAACTAATTAAGTGAAGCAGTAACTTACATAGCCTTTGGATTAGAAATGTCCAAAAAGTCTTTGGTGTGAGGTTGCAGTTTAACATATTTCCCTTTTGGAAGAGTGACATTCTTAACACGGACAATGTCTCCTTCATGTAACAACATATTTTCCATCATCTGGAATAAGACACAAACGAAGGAACAGTCAAGAACTTCAGACCGACAAAAAATGTACTACCTTCAATCCATTTCAAATCTATGTTACTCCAACTCTTCAAATTACCCCGCATACCCATGTCCGACATGACACTTACTTGAACTCTTAATTTTAAGCCAAAATATGGAGGGTTTTCATAAAATTAGCTGTGTCGGACACTTGGACAAGCACTCGTACCGAACACATTTAACCAAGTCGGAGCAACATAGTTTCGAACAACAATCTAGAGCACCCTTCTATTGTCAAATTTCTAAAATATCGACTATGATTATATTTTTAGTCAAACTTATGAAGTTCAAATATAAAACCAACAAATTTACGTTCATTATGCAATGAAGTTTCCAAAAGATATAATGTCAACACAAAAGACTACTAATATACAAACAGAGAAACTTCATTGTTCTGTCGTCTCGTAGACCGTGAAGAGTCAAATGGGTAAAATTAGAATGGGTTGGAGGGACTAATAAAAAAAGCTACGCAAATGCAACACAAGCATTTACAAAACCAACGTGAAGTTTATAATCAAATAGGCATATAATCAGCGAGAAATTTGATGCGTGATGACATACCCAGTATGGCATATAGATCAAGCCTTCCTCAGCAATGAACTCCAGAACTCCACAATGAGAGACTCGGTTTGCATCGTCATTGCTCAACTCAAAAAGCATGGGATAGTCAATATGAAGAGAAGCTGCATCACATGTCAATGTTAGCCTTTCCCAAAACTGTTAACAACTTAGTTTTTACATGTTATTTATAATAAATATAAGACAACTAACCAAGTCGGTCAAGGGCTGATGGAGGCATTATAACTGCAAAAAAAAAAACGAGTACAGTAAGGCTGGTCAATACCACTGGTTATGGGTAGAAAAGAGCTAAACTACCTAAGCAATTTGTTTACAGTAAATACGAAAGGAATCTTACTTTTATCACCACTTTCGATTTGAGGCTGCAAGATAAGACGGGAAAAAGTTAGACGTGAACAGAACAAAAAACACAAGGAAACAGAAACTAAATTTCAAGGGGCAGTTCACATTAAGGCAGAATCCAAAACCATCCCACCAAGAAACGAGCATTAGTGAAAAAATCACAATGCTCGCAAAAAATTTATCCGAACAAAAAAGAGATTGGGTGTGATCTGGATAACCCATGGATTCACGCAGAGCTTTAGTACCCCACTAGCTCCTGAAATCTGCATCATTCATAGGTCTAGATCTAGCTAACAAAGCAAGTTGAATTGCAAGATTTACCGTACCTTTTCAATAAAGGATGCAGGGTAGCAACGATATGATTGCTCAAATGTTCCTCCGTGGTAAGAATATCCATTGAAAAACTGAAACATCCGAGACAAACAAGAGAGATTTATATATACTATATAGTCACTTCATTTACAGTCTACCATTGCAGCCTTTCCAGGCATGATGTACAGCAACTGAGGAACCAAGATCAGTTATTCAGCTAATTCGTGACTATTTGTACGTGTACTAATAACATGGTTTGGAGTATTTAAATTAGCCGAGGAACGATACTCACAATGAACAGAGTAAATCTCCTATGATATGGTCTCACGATAATTATAACTGGCCAAGTAATAGGTCTCACAATATTATTATTGTGCGTCTCACATGAGAATTTGTGTGATGGACAAAACATGAAGCAAGACAATCGATAACACTTCAAAGATTAGACTAGTAGGACTCTCAATGGAGTACATTCATGGTTTATAATCACTTCGAGAAAGCCCACATATCAAAGCTCGTCCGTCTTAAATGAAAAAAGAAGGTTGATTGTGCCAATAACAAAAACTATTAAGCATTGAGCCTAAGGACAACGACAGATCACAATGGCAATCGGATAATACTATTTGCAAGTGTAGTAATAACATTGTTTGGAGTCTTCAAACTAGCCAAGTCACAATACTCGTAATGAACAAAACATCAAGCGATTATCAATACGACAATAACACTACAAACATCTGAACAGACTAATAGGACTCTCAGAGGAGTACATTCCTGGGTTATATCTCTTCAAGAAAGCCAACATATCAAAGCTAGGCTGTCTTAAATGAACAAATAAGGTCATTTGTGCCAATAACAAAAACCACAAAGCAATATCGATTCGGATCATACGATGGTTTGAATTACTGTACAGAACCCAATTCATTGATAACACATACTTACAATACACAGAAATCAATGAATGAATGAGACTTAAATATTTCGTAATCTACTTACCATGATTACTACCAACGCTTCGAATACGAAATCAGAAGTTTGAATTTCCTCGGCTGACTGTAATCACAAAACAACATAGATTAAGCATACAAAACCCTAATTGATTACAATACACCCAAATCTCAAACCCAATGTACAAACCAACACAACCTTCAAAATCATCAAACAAGAACCAAATTAAAACAACATAATTCAATACATACTTACCTACGATCAACTAGATTAAGTATCAGATCACAGAGATTAAGCATACAAACCCTAATTGAATTACAAACCCTCAAATTTCAAACCAGTTGTTAAATCAACACAAACTTCAAAATCTTCAAATTAAAACAACGTAATTCAATCAATACTTAGCTACGATGAAACAAATTAAGTATCAGATTACATAGATTAAGCATTCAAAACCCTAATTGAATTGCAATACACCCAAACTTCAAACCAACACAAACTTCAAAATCTTCACACAAAAACAAATCAAAACAACATAATTCAATCCATAGTTAACTACGATCCAACTAGATTACGTATCAGATCACATGCAAACCCTAATTGAATTACAATCCCCCATTCAAACCAACCGACAAACCAACCCAAAGTTCGAAATATTCAAACAAAAACAAATCAAAACAACATAAATTCGATTCATAGTTAGCTACGATCAAACTAAATTAAGCATCAAATTACATACAAAACCCTAATTTAATCGTAATCCCCCAAATTTCAAACAAACCTACAAACCAACACAAAACATCAAAATCTTCACACAAAAACAAATCGAAACAACATAATTCAAAATTTCAATCCATACTTCGCTACGATCGAACTAAATTAAGCATCAAATTACAATCACCGAAAAATCAACAATACAAGAACAATTACGTAAAACTATTGAATTAGGGTAAAAAGGATCGAGAGTGCGACGATACCTAGGGTGAAATCCAATGCAACGAATCGGCGATTGATTCTAGGGTTAGAATATTGGGGGAAATTAGGTGGAGAGAAATCTGGGAATTCGCGATTTCGTGGATTGAAAACAACAAATTTGGGGATTTCTATTTTCACGGGGAAGTTTCACGGGTTTATATATGGGACACGTAGATAAGTCGGTCAAGTGTTGGAAATTGGGATTTGGGCCGACTTAACTTGTACTGCTAACCCGACCCGAACCCGTATTGGAGACCCGAGTTTGACCCGTAACCTGAATTGAACACGGCTTAACCCGAAATTGACTTGATGGTTTTGTTATTATAGCAAACGAGACGGTATCTTTAAAGAATCTGTAAACTAAACCCGAAATGACTCGACCTAAACCTGAACCAGAGTCGGTGGATCCGTTGTTAGGTCTACAGTCTACTCGCATTCCATTCTGACAAAGTTCGCCTAACCCGTCCAAGACGGTTAGAATAACGAAATACACGATAAATATGGCCTCGGCCGAGCCACCACCCAGCACAACCCGATCCAACACATAACTAGAAACTGGTTCACGGTCCGATGGTAAATTGGTAATTGGTAAAGGCCTCGCTCGAACCAAATAGTATCAATCGAACCATCTTTTGACCCGGTCCGACTCCCGAGCCAACCATCTCTAAAAAACCGATTTCACGACCCACCCAAGCCAACCATTCCCAAAACCCGATTCACGGCCCGATGGTAAACGTTTTTTTCTTTAAAAAAAAAAAAACCAAAGTATGAACAAACAATTAATCTCAGAATCCGTAATATCGTCAAAACACTCTGCCACTATCCGAGTATTGATATTAGGGGTGTAAACGAGCCGAGCCGAGCACGAGCTTGGCCTTGCTCGACTCGTGCTCATTAATCTAAATTCGAACTCGAGCCGATCTCGAGCTTACCCGAGCTTGAAAATATTGAGCTCGGAACCAAGCTCACGAGCTAAGATGCGAGTTCGAGCCTAACTCGAGCCTATATATAATTATTAAAATTTACGTTTTTTGCACAATATGTTTTAATAAATTGGGATCCAAAAAACCTATACAAATGTATTAGGCAAATCAATAAGAACATTTTATATGATTAAAAATCTATGTAACTATTATTAGTATTTTTTAAATAAACAAGGAAAAAATATTAACTAATCGCATCAGATCGAGCTGCTCGCGAGCTTTTCGAGCCGAGTCACGCCTTGCTCAACTCGACTCGTTAAGTTGTCGAGCCGAGCTTTGACCGAGTCGAGTTCGAGCTGCTCGCGAGCTGTCTCGTCTCATTACCACCCCTAATCGAGATAATAAAAAAGATAAACTGAATCCGCCCCGTGATCACCAAGACCGTAAACGGAACCCGACCCGTGACCATAGAGACCGTTAACGGGCCCGACCCGTGACCATAAAAACCGTAACCAGAACCCGACCCATGATCACCTCTAAATCCAATTAAATTAAATTAAATAATCCAATTAATAAAATAATTAGAAGAGAAATAGTAAACCAAAAAGATATTATTAAATCACCAAATTTGAGTTCTTCATCACCTCACAATCTCAAAATTTCAATCTCTCTCTCTCTCTCTCACCTCTCTTTCTCTCTCCGATCTCGATCGATTTGATCGATTCTCCTTGATTAATTAATCAGATCCGATCAAACCCAGAAAAACTTGGATCATGTCGACTGCTGTCTTTAATGGAGATGAAACGGCGCCGTTTTTTGGATTCCTTGGAGCTGCAGCAGCTCTTATTTTCTCCTGTAAGTTGATCAAACCCTAATCTTCAATCCAATCCAATTTAGATATTATTGAATCAACCTGATTTTTACCTTGATTTTACCTTATAGTTTTGATTTTTACTGTAATTTGATCTGATGGTATTTTGATCTAAGTATTTTTTTTACCATGATTGACCTTATAGTTTGGATTTTTACTGTAATTTGATCATATTTGATCTGAGTATGTGTTTGTTTTTTTACCATGATTGACCTTATAGTTTTGATTTTTACTGTAATCGTGTTTTTTTACCATGATTTGACCTAATAGTTTGGATTTTTACTGTAATTTGATGATATTTGATCTGAGTATGTGTTTTTTTACCATGATTTGACCTTATAGTTTGGATTTTTACTGTAATTTGATGATATTTTGATCTGATTATGTGTTTTTTTACCCTATAATTTTGTTTTTTACTGTAATATGATGATGTTTGTAAAAAGATAGGATTTTTTTTGCTATAATGATGTCGTAGTATGATGATGTTTGATGATAATCTGATTTGGGTATGCATAATTTGATGATATTTGCCTATTTGGATGATAATCTGATCTGGGTATGCATAATTCGATGATATTTCGATCCGAGTATTAATTGGATGATAATCTGATCTGGGTATGCATAATTCGACGATATTTTGATCCGAATATCCATTGTTTTACATGGAACTATGATCTTTGCTATAATTTGATGATAGTTTTTCAGTTGGTCTCTCTTATGATGGGCTAAGACGGTCCGTCTTAAGATTAAAACGGGTCAAATAATCGGGTCAAATTAACGGGTCAACTGGATGATGAAAAATATACTCCCTCCGTTCCAATGAATTGTTTGCCTATTCCATATTGGGGCGTCTCAATGAATTGTTTGCCTATGCTTTTTATGTGTAATTTGACTCTTGGCTCCACATGTCACCTTCTAATTGGATCTCTTGCCCTTGATGCCAAAAGTAAAGGCAAACAATTCATTGGAACAGAGGGAGAACCATGTTTTAATCGAGTGTGATAGGAGAAGGGCTCGGACTCGTTTAGAAGTATGTAACACAGGTGTATCCAAGTATCGGACAATGCCAATTTCATGAAAATTCAGCATATTTTGGTTTAAAATGAAGTCACCGTGTCATACAAAAGAATAATTTGGGTAAAGTTTGGATCTTTGTTACAAGTCGATGATATTGTGATCCGGGTATGTGTTATTTTGATGAAATTTCTCGTGTTTTTTGTGGGTTATGAAGGTATGGGGGCAGCATACGGAACAGCAAAGAGTGGTGTAGGAGTTGCATCAATGGGAGTAATGAGACCCGAACTGGTTATGAAGTCGATTGTTCCGGTTGTTATGGCTGGAGTTTTGGGTATTTACGGTCTTATTATCGCTGTCATTATATCTACCGGGATTAACCCCAAGGCTAAGTCTTACTACTTGTTTGACGGATACGCTCATCTTTCATCTGGTATTGCTTGTGGTCTTTCTGGTTTGGCTGCTGGTATGGCTATCGGTGTCGTCGGTGATGCTGGTGTTAGGTAATCTTCTTCGACTCTAAAAACAGTCGGTTTTCTATTGCTTTGATTAGGGTTGTTCAAAAAGTGACCTGGACTAGCAAACCCGACTGACCCGGACTGGTCCGGTCCACGGGTCTCCAAAAACTTGGTTGCCTGTTTGGACCGAACCGGTCCACACTTTCAAAAAACAATCAAATTTAGTGTATTTTTCTGGTCCGGTCCGGGTTTCTTTGTTAACCGGTCTGGTCCGCGGGTTTGGATTTTTCGGGTTGTCGGTCCACGGGTCAATCCGGTTCGGTCCAATCCGGGTTTGGATCGGTGAACACCCCCTTAGCTTTGATCTAGTTTTCGATTTGAATGTTTGACGGTATGGACAAAGTTTAAAACTTTCGATGATGATGACGATGAACGATGCCCCCTTCCCATTGTGTTTCACGAGTCTCAAGTTTTAGTTATGTAGTACATTCCAACTTTTCGAGATTTCATTTTCCTTGCATCGGGTCATGCTAGTTGAAATTCTTGTATGAAACGGTCTTACATTCGGTATCAAATCTCTAATATCCCGTCTTTTGTAGGGCAAACGCACAACAACCAAAGCTTTTCGTTGGAATGATTCTTATTCTCATCTTCGCCGAAGCCCTTGCTCTATACGGTCTCATTGTCGGGATCATTCTATCTTCTCGCGCCGGACAATCAAGAGCCGACTAAGTACAAACAAGTCAAGTTTGTATCAATCCACTCGGAACAAAATCAACACCGTCTCTTCTCCCTCTATTCTTGATTTTCTTCGCCGTTCTTTTTTTTCTTTGCGCTCCCGATGAAGGGTAGAGAAAACCCTTGGTTTATATTGTTAGGTTGTTGTTATTGTGTGAAGAGACTTGTTATTCTATGCACATTTTTAGTTGGATACTCAATTTTATGTTCTATTGCTAACTTGTTAGCATTAGGCTATTGAAGAATAAATGTTTTTGCAAAGTTTTTCGACGTTTTCGGGATTTTACTATTTATTCGACTTTGGAATACGATGGAATAATGCAAGATGACTCATTGCTAAATTGCTTCTCGACTTTCTTGTATATCGATTTATGCACGTTTTACAAGTTGCTAAATTGCCCCGTGACTCATTAACGCCCCGTCGTAAGTTCATTTATGTGTCGATTGAAACGTCCCTTAAAATGTATTTCGAGTTTGGACGACACTCACTATACCCTTTCCGTCTCTTTGCCCTTGTGCCCACGTCAAAACACTAAAATGATATGCTCGGCCAAAGATTTCGTGTTATGTCCCGACCCTAAGCCATTAGTCCGATCCTATAATGACCCGACTCAAGTCTTGCCCTCGTGCCCACGTCAAAACACTAAAACGGTCATGCTCGGCCAAAGATTTCGTGTTATGTCCCGACCCTAAGCCATTAGTCCGATCCTATAATGACCCGACTCTAGTCTTGCCCTCGTGCCCACATCAAAACACTAAAACGGTCGTGCTTCGGCCAAAGGTTCCGTCTTGTGTCCCGATCCTAAGCCATTAGTCCGATCCTATAATGACCCGACTCCAGTCTTGTCCTCGTGCCCACATTAAAACACTAAAACGGTCATGCTCGGCCAAAGATTTTGTGTTATGTCCCGACCCTAAGCCATTAGTCCGATCCTATAATGACCCGACTCTAGTCTTGCCCTCGTGCCCACATCAAAACACTAAAACGGTCGTGCTCCGGCCAAAGGTTCCGTCTTGTGTCCCGATCCTAAGCCATTAGTCCGATCCTATAATGACCCGACTCCAATCTTGCCCTCGTGCCCACGTCAAAACACTAAAACGGTCATGCTCGGCCAAAGATTTTTGTGTTGTGTCCCGACTCTAAGCCATTAGTCCGATCCTATAATGACCCGACTCCACTCTTGCCCTCGTGCCCACATCAAAACACTAAAATGGTCATGCTCGGGCCAAAGATTTCGTGTTATGTCCCGACCCTAAGCCACTAGTCCGATCCTATAATGACCCGACTCCAATCTTGCCCTCGTGCCCACATCAAAACACTAAAATGGTCATGCTCGGGCCAAAGATTTCGTGTTATGTCCCGACCCTAAGCCATTAGTCCGATCCTATAATGACCCGACTCCAGTCTTGCCCTCGTGCCCACATCAAAACACAAACGGTCGTGCTCGAGCCAAAGATTTTGTGTTATGTCCCGACCCTATAATGACCCCCGACTTCACCTCTACTTCATTCCAGACGGTCTTTCATTAAGTTATCGAGAATTTAGGCAATTTTCGAAACCCTAATCATTCAATCAAGAGTCCCATGAATTGAGTGCACCATTGTGAACCACACTTAACATAAGTATACATATTACATACAGTAACACTTTTCAATTGAATCTTCTTCACAAATTTTCACACAAAGTTTTCAAATTTCTTCAAAGAATGACAACATTGAAACTGAACAATGGGCATGAAATGCCAGTAATTGGACTTGGGGTATGGCGCATGGAGAAGAAAGACATCAAAGATCTCATTTTTACTGCCATTAAACTTGGTTACAGACACTTTGACTGTGCTGGTATAACTTTCTTACTCTCTTTTACCCCCCCTTTTTTACCCTAATTTGATTTGATTTGATTGATTGATATTCACTTTTATGTTCTTTATGCAATACCCATTTACCTAAACCCCAATTTAATGCTGCAAAGATTGAAGTTTTATGTAATTTACTGATAATTTTAGGTAAGAATACCATTTTGTTGCTGTAAAGATTGGATTTTTACTGGTACTATATTTTACCCTGTGAGATTTTGTATTACTAGTGTTTTACCTCTGCTGTATCATCAGCTATTACTGAGTTGATAATATTTAGGTAAATCCCATTCTGATGCTGTGAAGATTAGGTTTTTATGTAATTTACTTATATATTTAGGTAAAAATACCATTTTTCTGCTGTAAAGATTGGATTTTTACTGATATATTCTACCCTGTGAGATTTTGTATCACTAGTGTTTTACCTTTGTTGTATCATCAGCTATTACTGAGTTGATAATCTTTAGGTAAAAACCCCATTTTGATGCTGTAAAGATGAGATTTTTATGTAATTTACTGATAAATTTTACCCTGTGGGTTTTTATTACTCGGGTTTTTTTACCTCTACTTTATCATCAGCTAGTACTCAGTTGATAGTTACTGTATTTAGTTAAACATCATATCGACCGTGCGAAGATTGGAATTTTATGTTACTACTGTGAATTTTGGAGACGACTTGACGATTTCATATAATAGATCTCACGGTAACTGAAGTTTTGATCTAATGGTGACTATCATTTGCAGCTGACTACCAGAACGAAGCTATATATTTAGTTTTTTACCTTTGCTGTATCATAATCTATTACTCAGTTGATGATGTTTAGGTAAATGCCCCCATTTAATGCTGTAAAAATTGAATTTTTACTGATATATTTTACCCTGCGAGATTTCGTATTACAGTACTATTGTTTTACCTCTGCTGTATCATCAGCTATTTTACTTAGTTGATAATGTTTAGGTAAAAACACCATTTTGATGCTGCACAGATTGAATTTTTATGTAATTTACTGGTATAAGTATTTAG
Organism: Agrostemma githago; assembly: GCA_958450325.1. Classification (NCBI taxonomy): domain Eukaryota; kingdom Viridiplantae; phylum Streptophyta; class Magnoliopsida; order Caryophyllales; family Caryophyllaceae; genus Agrostemma; species Agrostemma githago. The sequence goes on along the minus strand of OY288239.1, from coordinate 87,952,815 downwards.
GTAAAAACACCATTTTGATGCTGTAAAGATTGAATTTTTACCGATATATTTTACCCTGTGAGTTTTCGGTACTGAGATTTTACCTTTGCTGTATCATCAGCTATTACTCAGTGTCTCAGCCTGATAATGTTCAGGTAAAAACACCATTTTTGATGCTGTAAAGATCGGATTTTTACGTGCCCTTTAGCTCATCATCATTATTTTACTGCTACTTTTACCCTGTAGTTTTACCCAAGTTTTGATCTAATGGCGACACTATCATTTGCAGCTGACTACCAGAACGAAGCTGAAGTCGGAGAAGCCCTGGCCGAAGCCTTCCAGTCTGGCCTTGTTAAGCGAGACGACATTTTCATAACTACAAAGGTAAATTATCGCATTTACCTTGGAATATCATTGATAGTTACAGACTTACAGTAAAATGTTGTTTTTTTTACCGAGATTTACTGAAATGTCGGAGGATGGAATTCTGTTTTACAGCTGTGGAACTCGGACCATGGACACGTTGTTGAGGCATGTAAAGACAGTTTAAAGAAACTTCGCCTCGAGTATCTCGATCTGTACCTGGTTCACTTTCCTGTTGCAACAAAACATACAGGAGTTGGAACCACTGGAAGTGCCTTGGATGAAGACGGTGTGCTTGAGATTGACACGACTGTTTCCCTGGAAACCACATGGCATGCCATGGAAGAGCTCGTTTCCTTGGGCTTAGTTCGCAGCATCGGTATCAGGTACCAAAACTGACCCAAAAAAAAACCGACCCAACTTGAATTTGACCCGAAAATGACCTGGTCTGGTTGACCCGTTTGCCCGTTTGCCAGGTCTACCCAAAAAAAAAAACGACCCAACTTGAACTTGCGTTTGCCAGGTCTAACAAAACCGACCCAACCCAAAAAAAAAACGACCCAACTTTTACTTGACCCGTAAATGACCTGGTCTGGTTGACCCGTTTGCCGGGTGTAACAAAACCGACCCAACTTGACCCGAAAATGACTTGGTTGACCCGACCCAACCCAAAAAAAAACCAACCCAACTTGAACTTGACCCGAAAATGACCTGGTGTGGTTGACCCGTTTGCCAGGTGTAACAAAACCGACCCAGCTTGAACTTGACCCGAAAATGACCTGGTTGACCCGACTCAACCCAAAAAAAACCCAACCCAACTTGAACTTGACCCGAAAATGACCTGGTCTTGACCCGTTTGACTGGTCTAACAAAACCGACCCAACTTGAACTTGACCCGAAAATGACCTAGTGTGGTTGACCCGTTTGACAGGTCTAACAAAACCGACCCAGCTTGAACTTGACCCGAAAATGACCAGGTTGACCCGACCCAACCCAAAAATAACCGACCCAACTTGAACTTGACCCGAAAATGACCTCTGATCGACCCGTTTGTCAGGTCTAACAAAACCGACCCAACCCAAAAAAAACCGACCCAACTTGAAGTTGACCCGAAAATGACCCATTTGCCAGGTGTAACAAAACCGACCCAGCTTGAACTTGACCCTGGTTGACCCGACCCAACTTGAACTTGACCCAAAAATGACCTGGTGTGGTTGACCCGTTTGTCAGGTCTAACAAAAACGGTCAAAACCTAACACGCAAATCTTTGATTCATGTAAATGTTAATACTAGTACCGTGTATTTAACTAACGTCTGGAGTTTTTCGTGAAAACTACTTGCAGCAACTACGACATCTTTCTGACGAGAGACTGTCTCGCGTATTCCAAGATAAAGCCCGCTGTGAACCAGATCGAAACACATCCTTACTTCCAGCGTGAGTCGTTGGTGAAATTCTGTCAGAAACATTCTGTCGTCGTTACTGCTCATACTCCTTTAGGTGGTGCAGCTGCTAACCACGAATGGTTCGGGACTGTTTCTTGCTTGGACGATCCCGTTCTCAAGGTACACTTACATTCATACATACCGTCAAATTTGAAAACCCGTTTCCTTAAACCCGACCCGACACCTGAATTGAACCCGTAACTGACCCGAATACGAAATGGGCAGACCCGACGCGGTTGACCCGACCCAAACCCAACCCGACACCTGAATTGAACACCCGCTTGAACCCGTAACTGACCCGAATATGAAATGGGCAGACCTGACCCGGTTGGCCCTACCCAAATACGAAATGGGCAGACCTGACCCGGTTGGCCCGACCCAAATACGAAATGGGAAAACCTGACCCGGGTGGCCCGACCCAAACCCAACCCGACACCTGAATTGAACACCCGAGTTGGACCAGCAACTGACCCGAACACGAAATGGGCAGGCCCGACCCGGCCCGGTTGACCCAATGGTTTAGGGTTGGGTCAATATTGGGATGTGGTACTTTTTTGCCGGGTCTACTTCTGACCCGTCAAACCCAACCCAACACCTGAATTGAACACCTGCTTGAACCCGTAACTGACCCGAATACGAAATGGGTAGACCCGACCCGGTTGACCCAACCCAAACCCAACCTGACACCTGAACTTAACACCCGAGCTGGACCCGTAGCCCGAATTGACCCGAATACAAAAATGGCCCGGCCCGGTTGACCATGTGGTTTAGGGTTGGGTCAATATTGGGATGTGGTACTTTTTTGCCGGGTCTACTTCTGACCCGTCAAACCCAACCCGACACCTGAATTGAACACCCGTAGCTCAAATTGACCCGCTTGAACCCGTAACTGACCCGAATACGAAACGGACAGGCCCGACCCGACCCGGTTTGGGATGTGTTACTTTTTTTTTGACCCGTTTCTCACTTTCGTGATTACCGTCAATCAAACCAGGGCATTGCAGACAAGTACAAGAGAACCGTGGCCCAGATCGTTCTTCGTTGGGGCATCCAACGCAACACCATCGTCATACCAAAGTCATCGAAGACAGACCGATTGACAGAGAACGTCAAAGTCTTCGACTTTGAACTCGAGAAGGAAGACATGGATCTTATTAAGAGCATTGATCGCAAGTACCGGACCAATCAACCCGCCAAGTTCTGGGGCGTAGATTTATATGCTTGAATGTCGACTTTTTTTTATCAACTCAATATCGTCAGTGAGGACGACGAATGTGTAAAGACAGTGTTACGAGTTACGAACCTTTGGAACATCGACTAATAATTCATCGACTTTGAGCATATTTTTGACCAATTTTTTTGCCAAAAGAAGCACGCGCTAAATCGCAGTTAAAAATCCAATAATTCACCGGTTTTAAACATATTTTTGCCCAATTTTTTTGCCCAAAAAAAGCACGCGCTAAATCACAGTTTAAAATCCAATAATTCACCGGTTGTAAGCATTTTTTTGCCAAAAGAAGTACGCGCTAAATCGCAGTTGAAAATCCAATAATTCACCGGTTTTAAGCATATTTTTGCCAATTTTTTTGGCCAAAAAAAGCATGCGCTAAATCACGACTGAAAATCCAATAATTCATCGACATTGAACATATTTTGACCAATTGTTTTGCCAAAAGAAGCACGCGCTAAAGGGCAGTTGAAAATCCAATAATTCACCGATTTTAAGCACATTTTTGACTAAATGTTTTGGCCAAAAGAAGCACACGCTAAATCCCAGTTGAAAATCGAACATCTTGACCTCACTTTGATTGTTAACTATGCAATATAGACAGAATTGCACGTAATTTCGACGATCCTATGAGCACTTGCAAAGAAATTTACAAAGAGTGATTACACGAAGTTATGTATATATATATGCTCGATTCGACTCAACTATCAATACATGAATGGAATTACAGCACGTCGGTTGCAAGGATAATCGTCGAATTTCCTGTGATACCATCTGTGTGTTTCCGCTGCAGCGAATGTAAGATTCGTTACCTGCAACAAATCATCGATCATATTCTCAGCATATCGATCACAAACTTCCAGTGATATTTAAAAGAAGTAGGTCTCCAGAGAGACGGTCTCTCATTAACTTTACTGAGAGACTAAGTACAAATGGAAGTAACTGTGGTACCAAACCTAATAGAAGTAGTAGGTACGATTAACATAAAAGAGTATACAAATATAAAGAGGCTACACTTGTTATAAAAACAGGTACTCCCTCCGTTCCAATGAATTGTTTGCCTTTCTTTTTGGCATCAAGGCTAAGGGAACCAATGAGGGAGTGACATGTAGAGCAAAACTCATGAGAATGATCAAATTGCATATAAAAAACATTCCTAAAATAGAAAGGCAAACAATTCATTGAGACGCCCCAATATGGAATAGGCAAACAATTCATTGGGACGGAGGGAGTACAAAACAAAGTTGTCATTTAAAGGTATGAATATGACATAGAGTGGTACTGAATAGTGGTCTCTCAATAAGTTATTGAAAGATCGTCTCTTCCAAGATTTTGTGATTTAAAAGAGTGGAGAGTCGTACCACGAATGCAAACAATAGCCAGAGAGTCGGGTCGAAGCATCCGTTCGCAACCAGTAGACCGGCATATATAACCTTTTTCATGATCAATGTTTTTTCATGTAAGATGTTTGAAAATTCAGGTACGATTTAGATATGAATGCGATTTCCATGAAAAAAATAAATAAATTACCATTTCAGCAAAATAATGCGGTGAAGATACGAGTTCAAACCAGTCTCCGTGAGGGATTCGATAATCATCGGCTTGTTCCTTCACTTGCCGTAGATTTCCCTGATCACATTACACGTTCCACGTTAGTTGATCCGTACCCAAACCGCGTCAATCCCGACCCGATACAACCCCAAAATGGATAAACTGAAACCGACCCGGCCCGGCCCGAGATCAACCCGACAACCAAAAACGGTTTAACCCGAACCCAACATGAATTGACCCGAATAGAGACCGACTCATAAGAAAACAAAACGTCTTATATAGACCTCGCAAACGGGTCGGGTCAGCTTCGGGTCGGGTCAGACCATCTTGGGTTCGGGTCATTTTCGGGTTTATTGTTTTCAACTTTTTGAGGGATATCGACTCATTTTCTAAAATAACATTCGGGTCAGTTTCGTGTTAGGCCGGGTCAATTTGGGTCACGGGTCGGATTTGGGTCGGGTCAGTTTTGCCAAGGTCGGAACAAAAATGGTAAGAAACTCGTAAGCGGGTCGGGTCAGCTTCGGGTCGGGTCTCTTTCGGGTCAGGGGAATCGGGTTGAGTACAAGCCGGGCCGGGCCGGGCCATCTTGGGTTCGGGTCATTTTCGGGTTTATTATTTTCAACTTTTTAAGAGATATCGACTCATTTTCTATAGTAACATAACATTCGGGTCAGTTTCGTGTTAGGCCGGGTCAATTTGGGTCACGGGTCGAAGTTGGGTCGGGTCGGGTCAGTTTTGCCAGGGTCGGGTCAGTTTTGTGTTGGGAAGAAAAATCACCAGAATGACGTGACAACGGCGTTGATGAACCCAACCCAAGAAGAAGATAGCAGCTCCGACCCACTGACACCAACCGAGCTTCACAAGAGGGCCAAGAAACTCCATGAAATTAAAGTCGGAAGGCGGCATGATGTGAGTCTTTCCTTTCACGATGAATTCGGCAAGTGAATTCGTCGCGTATGTGAATACCTCGGGAATGAAGTCGCAGCAAACGGACAATGGCGCTGCTGTATAGAAGCTAGCTCAGAAAATCAAATGTGTAAGAATCATGTACTAACACAAACTCAATGTGAAAATAACGTGTTTGGGTTGATGCTTAATGACTCGTTTATGTAAAAATTAACGGGTTTTGGGTTTGGGTTGGGATTCGTGACCCATTTATGTAAATGGGTCAGTACGAATTCGACAAAAGGATTATTTGGGTTAGGTTATGATTCGTTTATGTAAGCGGGTCAACACAAAATTAACGGGTTTTGGGTTTGGGTTGGGATTCATGACCCATTTATGTAAATGGGTCAACACTAGACCTGTCAAAAACTGACCCAACCCGAAACCGCCCGAAAAAAAAAACCGCCCGAAAATGACCGAAACCCGAAAGTGACTCAACCCGATAATAACCCGAACCCGTATAAAACCTGTATTTTTTCAAAACCCAAAATACACCCGACCGCCCGACCCGTATTTTACCCGAACCCGAAATGACTGAACCCCAAACCCGACCGCCCGACCCGTATTTTACCTAAACCCAAAATGACTGAACCCCAAACCCGACCGCCCGACCCGTTCGACAGGTCTACTCAACGCGAATCCGACAAAAATAATTATTTGGGTTACGTTAGGGTTGAAGGGTTCGTGAAAAGTTTACCTGTGACACGAACACGAACACGAACCTAACAAGATCAAATACGACTATACGAGAGATACAGATACTGCCTCCGTCCCAATGAATTGTTTGCCTTTCTATTTTAGGAATGCTTTTTATGTGTAATTTGACCATTTTCATGAGTTTTGTTCCACATGTCACTCCCTCATTGGATCTCTTGCCCTTGATGCCAAAAGCAAAGACAAACAATTCATAGGAACGGAGGGAGTAATTGCTAATAATTTGGAACCTGTGAAAAAAAACGGTTCAAAAACTTACAAGAAACCGGTCAGATAACCAGCGACGTGCATCCGAGCTGTACTGCTGTAGTTAAACACGAATACAGACTCGTACAGTCGCCAAATGACTTGAATTTCCAACAACAGAAGAAGAAACACGGATCGCCAGACCGTGTAGTTGTGTTCTGGTGAAGTAGAGATCGGTTTTTCAAGGGAGAAGACATTCGAACCTCCAATCAAGAAGCCGGTAATCCCTGAAAAAGAGGTCGATTCAAAAACCAGTGATCCTAGTTTGTGTGCGTATGACCAGGTTGTGAGGAGCAACAGCGATGTCCACAGCGTGGCGAAGATGTAGAAATGCAGGAACCATTTTTGAGGAACTGTGAGCTTCTGCAAAGTAAACATCGTTAGTGAAATTAATGACGGTTTTTTTAGGGTTAAATGTCTGAAGAACGAATGATTGGGTCGACAAGGTGAAAAAAGAAGGTTGATGCATCAAGAGGTCATGTAAGTGTTGACTGTCGAGACCACGTGAAACAGTTCAATTCCGTAAAAAAAACACCATTAATCTACTGTCGATTAATCAGTGATCATAAAGGGATGTGAGACCGTCTCATGCAATAACTACTAAACCGTCTACATTCGAGAAAAACACAGAACTACACAGAGATCAGAAGAAGTCATACTCAAAATCATAATGCAATTTCCTGCAATTCTCTGATAAAAGACATAAACTTCAACTACAGTCACGTGTGAAACAGTCCAATTCCGTAAAAACTCCATTAATCTACTATCGATAAATCAGTGATCAGGGATTTGAGACTGTCTCACGCGTGAAAAAACTCCATTAATCCTACAATTCTATGATAAAAGACATAAACTTCTATCACAATCACGCGTGAAACAGTCAAATTCTGTAAAAACTCCATTAATCTACTATTGATAAATCAGTGATCAGGGATTTGAGACCGTCTCACGCGATAACTACTAAACCGTCTACATTCGAAAAAACACAGAAAGGGGTGAAGAGGGTCATACTCAAAATCATAATGCAATTTCCTGCAATTCTATGATCAAAGACATATAAACTTCAACTACAGTCACGTGTGAAACAGTCCAATTCTGTAAGAACACCATTAATCTACTATCGATAAACCAGTGATTCAGTGATCAGTGATTTGAAACCGTCTCACGCGTGAAAAACCTCCATTAATCCTACAATTCACTGATCAAAGACATAAACTTCCATCACAATCACGCGTGAAACAGTCCAATTCTGTAAAAAACACCATTAATCTACTATCAGGGATGTGAAACCGTCTCACACAATAACTACTAAACCGTCTACATTCGGAAAAAACACAAGAAAACAGAAGAAGTCATACTCAAAATCATAATGCAATTTCCTGCAATTCTATGATCAAAGACATAAAACTTCAACTACAAAGTCTACAATCACACCTGAAACAATCCAATTCCTTAAAAAACACCATTAATCTACTACTATCAGGGATGTGAAACCGTCTCACACAATAACTACAGAGAGTTAAAAACACGAGATGAAGATGGATAGAAGGAATTACACTGAAAATGGAAGAAGATTGGATGATTTTGCCACGACCAGCAAAAACAAGAAGTGTATGATGAATGAAATTAGCTCCATGAAAGGGTAAACAAGCAATTAAAATTGGTAAAATTCCAGCAAACCATGCTAATCTAAGTAATCCAACAATTCCAATCTCCATTGTTATCATCTTAAACCTTCATAAATTATCAAAGATTTGAACTTTTTTTTTTGATCAAACCCTTTTGATTAAAACACAATTGGAGTTCAAAATTTGCCAAAGATTTGAACTTTATGATATGATTGTAATTAAATTAATATAAAGATTAAACCCTTTTGATTAAAAGACAAATGAAGTTCAAAATTTGCCAAAAATATTGAGTTTTATAGTGTGATTTTAATTAAAATTTTAATTAAATCAACAAAAAAAAAAATCAAACCCTTTCGATTAAAAAGACAATTGGAGTTCAAAATTTGCCAAAGATTTGAAATTTTATGGTATAATTCTATTTGAATTAACAAAAAAATCAAACCCTTTTGATTATAAGACAATTGGAGTTCATAAATTTCAAAAGATTTGATCTTTTAATTTTATTTTATTTTTGTTTTTTTGCTTGTTGAAGTGATTGTTGGTGTTGTGTTGGTTGTTGTTGGCTCAATGCCTCAAAGAAGGTGTATGACCTTCACACTTTTCACTTATTCTTCCTATGATGAAATGGAAAGGTCCTACACTTTTGGGATGGTTGTTGATTGACTTAATTCCATGCTTTAAAAGTTGGGATCATGTTAATAGCATTGGTACAATTTTGGGGTTGTTGAATCTATACTCTATATGTTAATTGATGCTAATCAAAGGTTAGATGTGTCTTGAAGTAATAGTAAAGAACGGTGTAAGTTGAAACCTAAGAATCTACTAATTATCGGTACAAATCAAGAAAATATGGCCTTCGAACTAAAGAAAGGAGGTCGATCTTTATCGGGGGTTGGTTCACCTTCGTGTCATCCTTCCTTAGTCAAAACCAATGTCGAGGTTAGATGCGTCTTGAAGTAATAGTAAAGAACGGTGTAAGCAGAAACCTAAGATTCTACTAATCATCGGTACAGATCAAGAAAACATGGTGGAATTTTCTACATGGTACCCTTGTACTTTACCAAAAATTTCTTTGGTATCCCTAAACTTTATTATTATCTTTATTGTTACCCCTAAACTTTTTTTCCCGTCAAGTTTTGACAACAAATTACTTTTTTATGTTCAAGATTAAAAGTTAAACATCAATTTTGTACGTGTTTGCAGTTATACTTCAAATCTAAACGAATTATATTTTTGACGTTATATTGTCAAATCAAATGATAACACTTAAGTTCAATTACTTATTAATTATCTAAGTTAAATGATATTGAAATCTTAATCCTAAGCTAAAAACATAATCTAACGACAAAACTTGATGGAAAAAAATTTCGGGGTGCTAGTTAAATTAATAATAAAATTCAAGGGTACCATGTATAGACTTAGAAAATGTAGGGGTACCAGGTAGAAAAGTGAAAAATATAGGGTACCGCGTAGAAAATCCCAAACATGGTTTTTGAACTAAAGAAAGGAGGTCGATCTTTATGAGGGTTTGGTTCACCTTCGCGCCATCCTTCCTTAGTCAAAACCAATGTCGAGCTTTACTCCTTCGCGTCATCCTTCCTAAGTCGAAACCAGTGTCGAGGTCAAAGCGGTCGACATGTATATTCACCTTCACGCCATCCTTCCTTAGTCGAAACCAATGTCGAGCTTACTTCTTCACGCCATCCTTCCTAAGTCGAAACCAATGTCGAGATCACAGCAGTTGACATACATGCAAGTCGATTTGTGTCAAGTTTCGACTCGTGTTTAGGACTTAGTCTCACACACTTTGAAGAAAGGATGAGTTCCTTTTAGTTGAAAAAGTCTTGTACCTTAGACCTTAGTACCTTTACATTAATGCATGAAGCTACAACCTAATTACAATCCCACCAACACATTGGCCTTTCCAACTATATGTGGTACAATTTGCATATAAAACCCTAAACATTATGGCATAAAATATAGAAAAATTATAGGGAAAAAAACACAAAATATTAGAGATTTTTTTATGCATGGAAAATAATAATAATAACAAAATTTTGAAGGTGAGGTATATTGAGACTCGATATATTGTCGTTGATCCTAGGGAATTCAAATCGGTGGTTCAAACCCTGACAGGGAAGGATTCTTCTTCTGTTGCATGGATTGAAATGAAGTTTTCAGAGGGTCAATCAAGCGAAAATTACAATTCACGTAAGGAATTGAAGAGGAAGTTGATGAACGAATCTCCTCCTAAACACGATATGTTGTTACTAGGTCAAGTTCGAAATAATAATAGTAGTAGTGTTAGTAGATTAGACGAGTTCAATGTCTTTGAAAGTAGTCGTGGTGTTAGAGTGGACGATGATTTATCAATGATTGAACTTGATCAGATACTAGACAGTCTTCCAAACATAGAAGAGTTGGAAAATTGGCCAATTTGAAAAAAACAAACAAATAAATAAATAAATAAATAATTGTATACTATTAATTAGATGGAAGAGACGAAATACGTATATAATTAATTAATTACTCCGTATTTTTTAGTTGCGTAAATCAATGATATTGTATTCTACATATTCGATTTGAAAAAGATGCATTATTTTACGTATTCATTTATTTACTTTTGTTAATAAAAATAAAATAATTTTCATTATACAAACAAAATAACCTAATCCGACCCGAGTTATAAAAAACCAAACTCGACCAAACCCGACCCAATCGATACCCAAATAACCTAATCCGACCCGAGTTTTAAGAACCCAAATTCGACCAAACCCGATTTCCCGAACCCAAATAACCTAATCCGACCCGAGTCTTAAAAGACCAAATTCGACCAAACCCGACCCAATCGATACCCAAATAACCTAATCCGACCCGAGTCTTAAAAGACCAAATTCGACCAAACACGACCCAATCGATACCCAAATAACCTAATCCGACCCGAGTCTTAAAAACCCAAATCCAACAAAACCCGACCCAAACGATACCTAACTAACCTAATCCGACCCAAGTCTTAAAAAAACAAATTCGACCAAACCCGACCCAATTGAGATACCCAAATAACCTAATCCGACCCGAGTTTCAAAAAAACCCATATCCGACCAAACCCGACCCAATCGATACCCAAATAACCTAATCCGACCCGAGTCTTAAAAACCCAAATCCAACCAAACCCGACCCAAACGATACCTAACTAACCTAATCCGACCCAAGTCTTAAAAAAACAAATTCGACCAAACCCGACCCAATTGAGATACCCAAATAACCTTATCCGACCAAACCCGACCCATTTGATTCATTACCACTTTACCAGATCGAATACAGATAAGACGGTTTTATAGAATAGTTGGTCAAAGTTATTGGGTCCAAGCCCATTATCAAACCCACCAAGCCTAAAACACTTGCTCTTCCTCTTGTACCTCGAACACCCAATTGGAAGAAACTTTGTTCAAGTAATTCCCAGAAAAATTCCAGGTATATAATATTTGTAATCAATTTATTGCAATTACCCAATTTAATTCAACGATTTTTAGTGTTGCAATTTCAATAATTTGTTGGTTTTGAGTGAATTTTTTTTATTTTTTTTTTAATCTGGGGTTTAAGGATTTAGGTATTGTTCTTCATTTTTAATTGATTTCAGTGTTCGATTGAAAAAAGATTCAATCTTTAGTTATTATTCTGATTAATTTGTATGTGTTTGATTGTTCTTCAATGGAATTCGTTAGCTTGTATCAATTGAGTAGAAATTATTGGATTTTTGATTAAATTGATGCAATTTTTACATTGAAATATGAGTAGAAATCGTGTTCTGCATTCGATTTGATCGGAAGTTGAATTTTTGATTGATTTGTATGTGTTTGATTTTCACTGCAAGTCATCCCTCAAATTATTTGAGTAGAAATTATTGGATTTCTGATTAAATTGTATAGTTGGGTTGTTCTCCAATGCAATTCTACCTTGAAATATTCAGTAGAAATCGTGTTCTGGGTTCGATTTGATCCAAAGTAGCGGTTTTTATTCAATTATATGTGTTTGATTGTTCTTCAATTCTTCAATGCAATTCATAGCTTGAAATATTCATTAGAAATCGTGTTCTGGGTTCGACATGATCCAAAGTAGCAGTTTTTATTCAATTGAATGTGTTTGATTGTTCCCCAATGCAAATCACTCCTTCAAAATATCGAGTACAACTCGTGTTCTCAGTTTGATTTGATCCAAATTTTCAGCTTTTAATCAAACGATACATGTTTGCTTATTCCCCCCAATGCAACTCATACCTTAAGCCATTGACTAGAACCCGTCTTCTACGTTCAATTCGATCCTCCAAAGTTGCTATTTGACCCGTTTTAAGCAGACGAAGGATAATAAGAGAAACCAACTGAAAAATTCGAAGCTTTAAATCAAAATTTCCATTTTCTTAGTTTTCCGTATCAATGTCGTTTATGCTGACTGTCTGTTGATTTCGCTGTCGCAGATTGTGGGGTGAAAATTTCGAAGCTTTAAATCAAAATTCCCCCTTTTTTTTTTTTTTTTTTCCATATCAATATCAATGTCGTTTATGCTGACTGTCTGTTGATTTCGCTGTCACAGATCGTGGGGGGGAAACCGGGGGGGAGTAATAATGCCGTTGTATGACTGTGTAATGCTACTGAAACCGAGCGTGACGAAAGATGCTGCAATGGATTTGATTACTCGTGTTGGAAAACACGTATACGCTCGAAATGGCGTGATTACCAACGTCAAGACATTTCACAAAATCGAACTTGGTTATGGTATCAAGAAGCTCGACAGACGATATTTCCAGGTTCGCTTTCCTATTCAAATTTGTATTTTTGTTGATTTTTTTTGTATTTATTGTTTGAAATGTTGTTTTTTAATCTGAAAAAACGGGTTCGAAATTGGTGTTTAATTGACCTGCCCGACCCGAATAACCCCACTCGGCCCGAAAGTGACCCCAAGACTCGAGTTTGATCCGGACCCCGAAATGGCTTGGGCCCGGCCCGAATACCCAAGCTCGACCCAGTTGACCCGTTTGCCAGGTTTACATGTTTGATTATCATCGTCGACATTTTTTGTGACTTTGACTCGGTTTTAATTGTTTGAAATGTTGTTTTTTTAATCTGAAAACGGGTTCGAATTGGTGTGTTTAATTGACCCGCTCGACCCAAATAACCCAACCCGGCCCGAAAGTGAAACCAAGACTCGAGTTTGATCCGAAATTCCTAAAAAAAAGTAGAAAATAAGTAAATAACCTCCCCGACCCCGAAATGGGTTGGGCCCGGCCCAAATACCCGAGCTCGACCCGGACCCACTTGACCCGTTTGCAAGATTTACGTGTTTGAAAATCATCGTCGACAATTTTTTGTGACTTTGACCCGTGCATGCGTGTAGGGTCATCTAATGCAAATGACGATGATGGCGACGCCGAACATCAACAAAGAGTTGCATTACTTGAACAAGGAAGATCGGTTACTACGGTGGCTCATAGTCAAACACCGGAACACAAAGTACGGGCTTCACCACATGAACGAGGATAGACCCGATCCTCGGTTTAGGCGAGGTCAAGCTCAAGGGCAAGGGCTAGGGCTCGGGCTCAACTTCTTAGCCGGTGAAATCGGAAAG